>VZTE01003180.1:624983-739444 GCA_013397775.1 Eulacestoma nigropectus
CCCCCCAACATGTTTCCTAGGATAAATATAGCAAAATATTGCTTAGCTATCACAAACCTGATAAATTTGGATTAGGAAATGCATCTGGTTGGTGAGTGTCAGCACTCTGGCGTGGTTGCAAACAGTGGCCAATTTCTTTTAAACTTGTAAATCCTTAGTAGATTGTTCAATATTCTCAGTTAGCAACTCCGGGCAGAGAAATGGTGACAGCAATTTTATTAAAATAACACTCTTGTAGATTGCTTCAGTAAATCTAGGAGATCATCAAGATAAATGAGGAAGTTAATTAAAAAAGCACAAAGGCTTCATCCCCAGTGATTTGACCTATTGTACAAAGAAGTGGTGGTACTTAAATAAAAAAGTCCGCAAGTTGAAGGATTCAGTAAAATTTATTGTGAAATATTCCCCTTTGTTCAAATTCTTATTGCAGGGGTTATGTTTCATGTGATTCTAATCTTTTCTTACTCAAGAATCAGCAATTTTTATAAAATGAACATTTACCAACAGTTGCAGTCATTGATGTCTGAGACTGAAAAAAATGCAACGTGTTTATTGAAAGGAAGATTGAAGCAGCTCAAAATAAAGATAGAAAAACCCCAATCGTAGCAAGAATGGCTGCACCCATTTAACAGACATTGCCATTTCATTTATTTGGGTGCTTTTTCCATTTTATAATGGTTTAGAACAATAGGTGCAGTCTGTGAGCTCCAATAAAAAAATAAATGAATACAATAATCCTTGTTTGTGCACCAACCAGCCTGTGTCACCTTGATCTTTTTCCTGTATGTGCCTGGTAGGATTTTGCCAAAAAAAAAATGTGTATTTCTTCAAAAATGGGACTACAATATTTATCTATCAATCAATCAATTTATCTTACCTAGTATGCTGGCTGAAGAAAAAAAAAAAGGTTTTAAATAAGCCCAGAGTCTACAGAGAAAATGTAGTTCAAAAATTAATCAACAACAACAGCAACAAAAAGATCTAGAAAGTATATTTTTAATGACCTGGAAGGAATGAGAATTATCACAATTATAAATACATGATAACATACACCTGATTTCTTTTCTGAGAGTTTTGTTGACGCTGTTTTTCTCCACAAATGCACCTGGGATGATAACCCGTAACCAGTGGAAGGGATGCTGCAGGCATTTGATCTCCAGTTCTGAATCTGTAATGTAAACTTTGGAATTATTGTCATATTGCTGCAGGATCATGCCGTGAATATAAATGACTGTTCCTGTTGGAAAGGCTTCCATTTAAGATAAGAAGCTTTTTTTAAAGGAAAGTTCTGTAATTTGCTCCAGATCTGAGTTAGTCTTCCCAAAATTTGGTAATTCATGTGTGGAACAATGGAAGGTTCTTGGAGGAGCTTTGATTGGAGAACATTATTATGGGAGAAATATTGCAGCCTGTTAAAAACACGTCCATTAACTCGGACATTTGAGTTGGGTTTAATGATTTTGTGGGGCAGTGTTGATGTCAACACCACACTGGGGCTCCTGGCAGCCATTTATCCCCAACATGTGCCAACAATTTGGGGAGCTCTGAGGGTCAGAGCAAAGACATAATTTAATGGATGCTTTCATACCTCACTAGATTATTTCCTGCTTTTCTTTTATTTCTGATTCTATAATCTGGATTTAGATTGCACATGTGTCCCATCTCCCCCCTTTATTTCTCTTTTAATAATATATATTTCAAGCAATGATATTTTCCCCTCGTAAGGCGTGTCATATTTTCTGGCTGTTCAATATTTATAGGTTTTATCCCATATCCAGCACTGTGGGTACAAGGTTGATACCCAAACATTTCCTTTGGCCTGTATTGGTGCTATAGAATGGCTTTTGCTAAAAGTTTAATTATGGACTAGTAATAAAATAGTACTATAAATAATGAGATCAAGCTAAGTTCAAAGCTCTATTGGACTGTCAAACCCTTAATGCATTTGCCCTATAGGTTCTGTACAAATTGAAAATACAACTTGGTCCTTGATCTCCCTAATGTAATTTCCTCTGTAAGGGCTTCTTTTTTTTTTTGCCAAGGCTGTTCTCCTGCCTGTATTTTAAGCATATATCCTGTCCCTGTGGCTGCTGCAGCTATTGTCACTTTGTAAAATCCTCCCTAATAGCACTTGTTCTCTTTCCGCTTGACAGGTGGCCTTCCCTTCCCTGTGCCCTCTGCGTGCCCGGAATGCTGATGGGTGGGATGGGCTTTACCTGGAAGTCGCAGGTAGAGAAAAACCCAACCTCTCGTGGCCATTGTTACTGATAATAAAGGCTACAAAGGTCCCCAGCCCTTAAAGAGGAGGCTTCACAAAGCTGCAGTGAGGTAACACCCCAAGACCTGACCCTGTATTTAGAATGTCTCAGCAGAGCTCTGGGCTCGTGCTGTTATTCAGGGCAGACATTTTATGGCATTTTGTATTTCAGGAATGGAAAGGCAGAACTTTCTGCATTGAAGATGCCCGGAGTTTTACCTGCAGCTCTTCTGGGCTTGTTATTCTGAAGCACCTCACTGGCTTAGATGTTTAAGTCCCAATGAAAGTCAGTGGAACTTCCATGAATGGATTTTAGGGACAGGGTTATAAGCATTTGCTATGAACTTCAGCACGCTGTTCTCCACAGAATTTTAATTACTAACTGAGGTTGCCACGTGCCTCTAACTTTATTTTGAGCTGTAATAATTACCTTTGCAAGATAACAGTCTTGGTAACAGTGGGCTAGGTGCCTGGGCTGCAGAGGTGAGAACCTCACTATTTATTTTTGCCTCACTCCTCTGCGGCTCTGGAAACCTCCGTCACTGCCTTTGGCTGGTGTTCCCCTCCTTTAATGGACTGTGCTTGTCAAGAGTGCAAATCAAACACTGCAGACAATCAGGTAAGTCCTTGTCATCTGTCAAATAATGGGGTCTTAGGAGCACTGAGGAGAAGTTGGCCAAGTAGGGTATGTTGCATTCTGAAGTTTGAACTGAAGCTCTGTTTGCTCATAATACACAGAGAGCATTAAGAGATTGATAATCTGTTTGAAATTCCTTTGAAAATATATCCCAGGCCGGATCTTTTTTACTGCTTGTCTCTCGTGAGGCTCTTTTTCAGAAAAAGCCATTCTTTCAGATCCACACTGCCATAAAACCAGAGAGCTGTCAGAGCCCTGCTGATCCAATTACAACTTTAAAACTTTCAAGCTTTTGATTTACAGTAAGCTCATTCCAGTTAAACACAGAGGAATCTTTTTCTTAATCTCTACACTGCTTAGCAGTGTATTTCACAGTGTATTTGATCTCTTTTCCCCTTACTTATAGAAAATAAAAATAATCACAGATTCACAGAATGGTTTGAGTTGGAAGGGACCTTCAAGATCATCCAGTTCCACCCCTGCCACGGGCAGGGACACCTTCCACTGTCCCAGGCTGTTCCAAGCCCCATCCAACCTGGCCTTGGACACTTGCAGGGATCCAGGGGCAGCCACAGCTTCTCTGGTCATTCTATTCCAGGGCCTCCCCACCCTCACAAGGAAGAATTTTTTCCTCCTATCCCATCTATCCCTGCCCTCTGGCAGTGTGAAGCCATTCCCTGTGTCCTGCCACTCCACGCCTTTGTCAAAATTCCCTCTCCAGCTCCCTTGGAGCCCCTTTAGGCATTGGAAGGTGCTGTTTATCTGGTTTTGTTTCTCTTTTGTTCTGTAAAACCATCAGTAAAGTGCTGGCAAAGCCGGTGTAGGGCTGTGGAGTGCAACACACCAACTTTGCAGCAGGTGATGTGAGCTTTTCTTAGGTTTTATTTTCTTACAATGCAACTTTTAGACGGAGAAGTTAAGGGAGTTTAGACTTGTGCTGCTCTAACTGAGATATGTCATTAATCTCTCTTTTTAGGCTGCCTGGGGCTCTCTTCAACAAGAGAATTCCTTGTCTCCCCAGCTGTGCATTCAGAATTTCTTGCTAAGTTGTACATGAGGAGACTGCTGGGAAATTTGGTTATTCCTGTTTTTTGTTTTTTTTTTTTTTTTCCCCAACACTTCTCAGCCCACCAGGAGCTACAGAGCTGTGGAGTGTGGAGAGTTTGTGAAATTATTTCTGGTGAAGTCTGCTGGAAGTAGTTTGTGAGTAGGGTTAGCTCAGCTGCAGGGAGGCTGCATTTCTAAAGCGAGGAAATTTTGTTCCAAAAAGTAGATACTTGGACTATTTCAGCCTCCAAATAACAAAATAACACTTCTGGCAGTTTTCTGATAAAAGTAATTAGTATTTAATTTGATAATATTCCCTATAAACCCCTGAATTTATAAATCTATTTGCTTTTCATTTAATAATAATTAAGTTTTCAACTGGAACATTGAAAAATTATTTTCAGAGGTTTTCTTTGCTGAAGATCTCAGCCCATAACGCACCCAGAGCTAACAAATGTATTCTTAACGAATGATAGGTTCATCAACTACAACATTATAGCAGATTTACCTTCTCTATTTACATTTAATTTCTGAAGGGATGCCATTTTTTAGGTGCTGAAATATTTTTTCAGCTTAACAATGATGAAGATCATTTCCAGTGTTTTAAAAGATGGACTCTGTGTGAATAAACTGCCATGAAGTCGATTCAGTACAAAGCAGATGAAATCAATAGCTCTACTTGTGTGAAGTTCTTTACTCCTATTTGTAACTTTTTACCAGATCAAGGCTATGCTTCACTCGATAGACCATCAGCTCCCTTTTTCTCTAAGCCCAGACTGTTGCAGCTGGTTGATCTGTGGAGATTCCTACTGAGGAAAGACAGTGCATGGTAAGGAACGCACAGCTTTCGACTTCCAAATTTAGAAGACTGAAAAAACCCAAATCAAACAAAAAAAAAAAAACCCAAAAAACCACCCAACCAACCAAAAACCCTATAAAAAACCCCAATATCAATAATAGCATCAATAATAATAATATAAATAATAATAATAACAATAACAACAATAATAATAAATAATCATCATCATCATTGTCCTCATCATCTGGTTAAAAGAAGAAGGGAGATTTCCTCCCATTTTTTACGAAAGTTCAGGTTGGATCTCAGTAAATGCTCCTCATTAACCCTCAAATACACTTTCAAAAATTCCATTTACAAGGTTTGAGGCAGGATCTTGTCATACTCCTTCCCTGTTAGTTAAAAGTTCCAGCTGAGAAAATCCATCCCATCCTTTCTGTAATTCAGTTTTTAGTACTCATATTGTTTATTTCTTAAGATGCATTTTGAGTTTCCAAAGAGTGACTGCGCAATGGGGGAGCATTCTCACAGAATCTATACCTGCTGCACAAATATTTTAGATACAAATGTCAGCATGGATTTTTCGTTAATGTCCTTTAAAAGCATCAATTTCCCCTAAATGATGATATCGCGCTCAGAAGAGACATTCAGAAAACTGCTAGATAAATCATAGGTAAATTTAGCGGATTAATCCCACGGGATGATGATGGATACCCGGGATATCACTGCCGAAATTCACCCGGATGACAATGCTCAGTCAAAGGTTTCTACAGGGACAATTCCCCTGAGCACTAAGGAGGCCTTTGATGACAGATCTGTTTGTGCTCACGAGCGCTGGGCTTGCAGAGGAACTTGCTGAATAATCATCTCTGGATCTCCAGAGCAATGCTCAAGCACAGTAAAAATGTTTACACGGCTGATTGTTTGTGTGGAACCTCATCGGGGGTTATTTTCATAACTCAGATGCATCACACAGGGAACACTTCCAAGCCCTCTCTGTTGTGGGAGTATCCACGCTGGCACATTTCAGGCACAATTCCCGCAGAGCCAGAGGATGATGTGGAATGTCACACTTGGAACAAAATGCAGAAATGACAAAATTTCTTCACGCTGTAGGAAATTTTGCTGGTTCGGTGTCATTGGTCCTTCCATGTTTGTAGGACTAGGAATACACATCACCCAGTGGTGGGGAAGGTGCAGATCACTTTGGCAACTCTTTCATCTCCTTAATCTTCAAGAAATGTGACTTGAGAAACACTGCACGTCCATTTCTGTAGAGAGAGTCTTCAATTCTCTTAACAGGTCTCTTCCACCTTTGGCTCAAAAACAAAGGGATCATTCTCTTTTTCCTCACTTCCCTATTGTCTCCCAATCCTCTTTCTCTTGGCCGTAAAGTTTTTCCAGTGATGTTACCTGTGCACTTCACACCTTCATTTTTTCACTATAATTCTTTCTTCCTACCCTTAAATCCTTTTGTAGCTGTAATCTACCCCAGTCAATCTTGTTATGGCCGTTATTGTCATTTCTATCATCTTTTGTCATCCTCTGTCGTCTTGTCTCCTCTCTGGACTTCTTTGACAACCATTTCTTCACTTTGTTGTCCCACAGAGGTTCCTTTGGTTCAAACCCCTGTTCCTCTGGAGGTCCTGCCATCTGGAACAGCCTCTCTGCATCTCTGCCTCAGTGAGTTGCTGTATCTTTTAAAATCTCATTGGAAAGCAGCTTTTCTCACTTGTCTGAGCCTCTTAATATTATATTTCCTCGCTTCCATTATAAGCTATTTAATTTGGTGATTACAGTATTCTAATCTTTGAGGCACTTTAGAATACTATTTGGAAGAAAAATGTCTTGTGTTATAATGCTAGAGTTTATTGATCATGAATTTTTTTTTTTTAATTAAGTTCTTTTTGGGTATGTTTTATCTACTAGTAAAAACACAAGTAAAATTGAGATTTTTAACATCTTTTGAAGGTGTGTAGGACAGGAAACTTGGATGGCTGAGTCAAGGACATCTTCCACTAGGCCAAGTTGCTCCAAGTCCCATCCAACCCTGTGAGCGCTTCCAGGGAAGGGTTGGTATTGATTAGTTTTTAATCAAGGGGAACATTTTGGTCCATTTGGAAATACCCAGGTCTTGTAGGAGGAAGGGTGGTCAGCAGAGCCCCAGCCACGTGGCAGGAGCACAACAACATTCCCGGTGGATATCCCACGTACAAGGGTGCAGCTCAAGGGAAACAAGCGACTGAGGGTTGGAGAGGGGGTGTCAAATGTGTGACTGTCTCTTCCAAGAATTGTCTCCCAGAAAGCTGAAGGGCAGCACAAAATTATCTGTCCTTGGAGACCCATCCATTAACGATGTTAATGACTGTGGGTTGTGTTCAGTTTGATCGTTATCACCAGCAGTGATTGATCGCCGCCATGCTGCACATGGATATCGTTGGCAAAACCTCCCCGGGGGTTAGCGCTCCCTAAAACAATTCCGGCAGGATATTCTGATGGCTACTGCTCTTTTGTGGATGCTGCACACATCGCTGTTGTACATCAGGCAGGTTCTTGGCTGACATGTATGAAGGGAATATGGGACTGTTGGGAAGGGAAGGCATTTCACGATCCTGCACTGGTGGGTTTGCTGTCTCTCTCCGAAGCTGGCTCTGTTTACCAGCCTCAGCTCCCTGTGTGATGCCTTATCCAATGTGGAAATTGGGCTGCTGGCACCCTCAAAGCTTTCAGAATGCCACAAAGGCTCTCATCTCAGGAGAACCTGTGCCTGTGAATGAAGAAAGAAATGCTTAAGCGTTGGTTTAGATCCCATAGTTTGTCTGGCACGTCTGTCTGGGGCTGGGAAGTTTGGCTGAAGACCTACAATAGTCTGCTGCTCCTCTGGAATGGCAGAATGGAGCAAAGCAGGAAACTCCATCTCATTTACAGAGCTGGTAATTCATGGGTAGGTAACAGAGTCACTCCTCAGATTTCTTTCTTGGGATTCTCTCCACACCCCGTTATTCCTGGTTAAATCTTGGAAGCGCTGTCTTGTCATGCTGGATTCAGATAGTATAATTCGCTATTTATGTAAAATTTCAATTTATCCCAAGTCCAGGGGGAGAAAAATGCATAGATTCTGGTTTAGCCTATTGCACAGTGAGACACTCGAGGCAGAAATCTTGGATTTAGGTTGATTTCCATATCCAAGCTTCCTTGAAGCTTCAGGTGTGGGATTGGGACCCATCATTGTAATGCGTTATGTTAATGCTATAGATGAAATTCCAATTCAATCTCCTTCATAAGAAAGCCTTTGACATGATCTATTAACCATCAGATTAGAGGTAGACTGACTAATTATCATTTAATGCAATTGAACGCCAGGGTTTGTCATTCGCTGAGCCTGGCTGGGTGGGGAATATGAATCTGTTAGTACGGCTATCGTTAGGAACTTCAGATGGAAGGGAGATTAAAATTCCCTGGATGCAATATTTATTCCCAGTCATTATTCACAGAGTGACGTGCCACAATGTCACAAAAAGGCCAACACCTACCAGTTCACTCATGTGGTTTCAGAAGGAAGATGAATATGACCCTGATTACAGTTTATGTGCTGTTATTCTTTGAGAGTACTCCATGGTTAAACACCTCTGCACATCCCTATATTTACCTGGAAGAATCCTGTGGATGGGCAATGATTCCCCAGGCAAGGCATCAAAATGCCAAAGGAATAAATCCATGCTGCCATGGGGAAATTCAGCCTAAACTCATCAGTCCACTCCTCTGTCTCTTTCAGATGGGCTCGGACCACCCTCATTTTTTGTGCTGATCCTCATCTACACTGCTTTAACGAGTAATTTCCAGTGTGGCAATTAATCAGGTGTTTTACTGAAGTCCAGATAGATTAGATTGATCTCATTTTCCATTCTGAGAAACTAGTTCTTTTAGAGGAAAAAAAAAAAAGAAGAAAAAAGGAAAAGCCAGTAGGCGAGTAGCTCTGATCTTTCCTTAGAAACCCAGTCTCTGTCTGAGCGTTTAGAATTTTCCATAATTATGTTGTTCTCTAATGTACTTGTGTCAAAACAAATTCAAATAATATCTACTGATACCTAAATATGACCACAGGATCTTGTAGAAAACATTTTAAACAATCCCAACCAAAATTATTTTACGTTAACTGCTCAAAATCATTTCAAATCCCTGCTTTGTGTCGTTTCATATCTCCTGAGAATTTCTGGCATTATTTATGCACAATGGTCACCACTGAGTTTTTTAATTGTATTTTTTGTCCTGTGCAGATTTTTCATATTTTGCTGTAGTAATGATTTATTTATTTACTTTTACTGAAGGTTTTATTTTCTTCTCAGCTTGAGTCACACAGTTCTTCTGACCCTGCCTTCCCTTCACATCATCTCATGGATTGCAGATCGTATCAGCACATGGTGAACAATGAAATGTGTTTTTTTCCAGTAATGTGTAGCCTCTGAAATGTATCAAACTGTACAAGGGGATATTATGTGGGCAGATTCTATCTTCATGTCAAACATGTTCCTTTATTAAGTGATGTGAAAGGCCAAATGATGTGTCACAGGTTTTCCCCGGTTTCGCTGCCCATCGTAACGAAAATAGAGAACTTAATTTACAAAAACCCATCAAAACAGTCAAAAAAAGGGTGTTTAATATCTGAGGGCGCCTATCTTGGAACACTGAATGGATCCTAGTTTTTCAGCAAGATAAAATTAAACAATGGGCATAGATGGAGTCACCTAAACCAGCTGATGACCCAGCCAGGAGCCTTTGGTCTTCATGAACAGAATGTACACTCCACGGTCTGCATCAGACTCAAATTAGAAACCCTTTCAATTTTAGCTTTGTAGGAGTTTCAAAGACAAATACTTTATAGATGAGTTGGTGTTTTTCTTATATCAGATGTATGAACCTCTCTGATGCTGATCTACATAAAATTCACATTCAACTGTGCAACATTTAGCATAGAGGTGATAGTTTTAGGATAAAAATCCCTGGAAGTGTCCAAGGCCAGGCTGGACAGGACTTGGAGCAACCTGGGCCAGTGGAAGGTGTCCCTGCCCATGGCAGGGGGTGGAATGAGATGAACTTTAAAATCCCTTCCAACCCAAACCATTCTGGATTCTATGACAGGACTGTAGTGTTGAACAATATATAAATTACTCATCTCAAAGATTGTAAATTCCATTCTGCTGTGGACGTGTGGATCTGTACAGCCACACTTCCCTTTTGGAAGGGACATCAACGTTTTAAAGCCAGCTCCAAGCACTGCAACAAAACTCTCATTATTTGGGCAAACATCTTGTGATTTTGAGGCAGTTTTAATGAACGATGAAGAGGCTTTGAGAAATTTGGAGAAGTTTCAGTTTATAACTTTCTGAATTTTTAACCTATGAAATATTTACCGAAGAGAGGAGGGAAGGTTTCAGGATCAGGTCTTCAGCTCCTAATTAGGTATTAGTTGGAGTTTTCCCCGTTTCCTTCTGCCCCCTGATAGCTGCACCTCATTTTGAACGAACTCAGGGGTGTCAGCAGCTTTGACATCTTGCTGGCTTGGCAGCTGTGTCCAACTCTGGTGTGCTGGAGGGCATGAACGAGGTTCAGACAAACACTTAGGACTGCTTTCCAAGCGATGTCATCAAGAAAAGGACTTCACTAAATATGTTTGCCACAGCTCAACAGAGACCCTTGCAGACCTGAATAACCTCCTCTGTCGCCAGAGGAGTTACTGAAGTATAGCAGCAAGAATATGAAATATGGTGATGTGGGGATATGAAAGGATGTGCTTTTTTGCCTGGTTAAGGGAGAAAAGTCTCCGAAAAAGGACTTTCAGGGCATAAGAGCTGAGGCTGTGAATTACAAGATGTCTCTAGTGTGATTCTCTAATCCATTCCTTCAGCAAACAAAATTACTGAGGGAAATAAAACTTTATTCCCACAGAAACAAAAGGCATATGACACGATATAATCGATTTTATTGTTATGTATTTTGTTCCAAGGGTTTAGTTGTTGCAAACGGGTGTTATCTATCCAGCATCTATCCACTTTCTCCAGCATAAGAAATTCCCACTGTCGTGGGCAGCAGGACTGCCTTTGGATTGGGCATAATTACATGGTTTCTTTTATATTCTGTAGTGGCAGTGACAGTCCTACATGGGCTGGTTCATGTATTAAAGTTACTACCACATAATTTTTAATGCAACTGTCCTTGCTGCCTCCAATGTTGTCAAACTAATATTTCTTTTGAGGACAAAAGAAGGGAAAAGTAAGTTAAAAGCTTTACAGATCATCATTTACAGGTGTGTTCACAAATAAAATATCTATGAATTTGTGATTAAACCAATTTGTGTGTAAATACAAGAGCTAAAATATCCCTTACAAAATTGTTCTATAAAACAACATCTCTGAGTAATGAACATGCCACAGGCACTTGCAAGAGGACATAGAAAAAAACTTCTAATTTTTATTTATGACAAAATCTTGCAAATGCTTTTCAATGAGGTCCATTTTTAGCAGCTATCTGTATTTCTGTCTCTAATCTTGTGTGCTGTAATACCACCCAGTGGATTAGATCCTGTCAAAAGGAAAAAGAAAGGCAAAAATATCGTTTTTCTCTGGCCCCGCAGAGACTTACATTTTTCTGAGCCTTCCTTGAACAATTTAATTTCTGGTAATTAGAGTGGCTGCAATCTTTCAGGTTAGAAGGGTTTAGTGTTTATTAAGAGGTTGCCTTCTGTGTTGCAAGCTGGTTGCCAGCATGGGTCCAGTCTGGCATTGCCACAGACATCACATCCAGGGAGATGTTTTCTGCCTCTTGCCTTTTCTAACCCAGAGGAAGACATTAGGTATGTAAGAGCTTCTCATCTTATTCATGCTCTGCTGGTCACAGATTTCCTCTACGACTTGCATCAGGAGGTAGGGACATATTTTATGGAGACACAGAGCAGATCACCCCAAATCAGCTTTCTCCCTCTCTAATGAAACTCCGTGCGAGGTCTGGGAAACGCGCCAGGTGCGTGAGGGGATTGCACAAGGCGGGCTGGGGGGAGGACAGGGATTTAACAAAAGGCAAGGAGATGGCAGGTTACATGATGTAATCTCTTCTCATATCCTTTTTGACATAGTGGAAAAATCGGGTGTATGAGCTCAAGGTGCCCTGAGGCATCCTGGCTTGCCAGTGGTACTTACTCAGCACATGGCTGACCTCGGCGCCCGTACAGGATCCCGTTTGTTCACAGATGAGCTGCTCCTGAGGAGTTCCTCCAAATACCAGGGCACAGAGGCACCTGGGTGCCTTCCTCTTACTGCCTTCCAAAACTGATCAGAGCCCACAGTGCTCCACAGAACGCTTCGTTTTCAACAGGCTGACATTTCACTTTGGAAACCCAGCAGCAAGGGAAATCTCGCATCGGTTCTAAAACTTGCTGCCTAACGTTATCTGACTTAAGCTGGACTTTGGTGAGCAGAGAATTGAGGATTTAGGGCTGGCTCCTGGTCCATGGGATATTTGTGTTGATGTCTTCTCTCAGTTTGGTTGGCTATTCAAAGTCACTACATTTCTGAGAAGGACGTCTCAGGTTTTTGTCAAAAAAACCCCAAAACTCTTCCACCTTTTGACAGAATACTGAAGTTATCTCTGGAAAGAAAATGCACATTGCTTGGTGAGAAGCTGGGGAAGGTAATATTGGTCCCTGCTATGTATTAAATGATTTAGAAATGACAACAGTATGGTCATGGATATTTTGCTGCTGTTCAACTTAATAGCTGTAAATTTGATTTATTTTAGAATAACTGAGTTTGTGATTGTACAATCAGGTGGGATTCTAAGATATGCTCAAAAATTTATTTTTAAAAATAGGATTGGTATTTTTCAAAGGTTTTCTTTTTATATCTAAAGTGTTTTGAAACCTTGGCAGGTTACCTGATCACACTGCTGACAACTCCATCGCTGTGGAATTGTTACAAGTTGTCTCTTTCTATGAGATTTAAAAAATACACGATGGGAATATTTTCTATCTCATGTCGTTAAAAGCAGAGCTTTGTCATTTCAGGTTTCAGAAGATCCAAAACAAGTCAACACCCTAAAAATAGTTTTAAATTGTCCTTGGAGATTTATTTCCCAAGGTTTTTTCTGATGGTAAATTATATTCTTCATTTTCTAGCTACTAAAGTATTATTAATTTCTGGTGGCTGGTTATGATCTGAAAATACTCAACGTGTAGCGTCTGAGACATTGATCTAAAAATACTAGTTACTAAAATACACCAAAGTAGAATATTCGCAGCAAAGTATTTCTTGGTGTTGGTGTAAAACTGTGTGTAAACACTAAATACTCCTTGCTGCAATTCAGATCTTCTCAGCTGAGTAAAAACATGTCCTGAATGCAAAGAAAGCCAGGCAGAGAACAGCGAGATGCTCCTGCTTCACCCCTCGAGGAGTTCTTTGATCCCAAAGGACGCCATGGATCTTGGTGTCCTGCAGAGCGCCATGAGCTCCGTGAGTGTTGTGGTTGTAAAATGCTCTGTGCCACCAAGATTTCTGTTGTTCTGCCAGCCTGTTTTTCCAGGATCCCTGCAGGATCCTCCCCCTGCCTCCCAGAGCTCTGGTCGCTGTTTCCCCCAGCTCTGCCAGCAGTTTTGCATTCCCATTTCCCACTCTTTATTTTCTCTAGTCGCAAAGTCAGCCCAAGTGCTGGGTAATGTTAAGAACCTCATTAGCATTCCAGAGGCTGCCACAGGCTCACCTAGGGATTCCATTCCAGGCCAGGAGTCACTGACAAGACATTTTCTACAGTCTCCTTTCTTGCTGCTCCCTTTGTTTCCATTGGCAGCTTCGAACTTTTCACGTTCCCTTTTTTTGAATATTATTCCCAGCATCTCAAGCTCTTGCCATGCATAATGCCATTCTCCACGTCTCTGGTTTTTAGTATAAAGAATGTTGCTCGTGTCACAGTGGGCTTTTTAGCTCAGCCGTGAGTAAACTGCTTTGGGGGGGAAAAAAGGGTGTCAATATGAACCAGCTGAAATCAAAGACACGAACGAGACATTTCGAGGTAGGGTAGGGGAAATACATGTAGCCTTTGCAATAAAGGAATGAGACAGCTCACAGAGGGCTGAGGTGCTTTTGCTGGAACATCCACACTACTGGAGAAGAGATTTCAAGGGAAAAGGGTGTTTTTATTTGGCTGAATTTGCTGCGATGTTGGGATTTTTCCAATGGATCTTGGTCAGATAAATATTCTTCTGCCTCTCCCTAGGCCAGCACCCTCAGCTGTAAGTTCAGGCTTCTGAAAAGTGTCTTTCTCCTTCCTAACCAGCTGTCCATGGAAATTTTTTTTGAGTATCTGCCATTGCTTTCTGAAATTCCCTTGGTTTCACTTCTCCTTTGCCATCTGTTTGTGTGCCAGCCCTGGAAGTGTGGCATAGGGAGCAGCAAGGGCCGGTTTGCCAGGAATGCCAGGGCTGCTGGATCCTGTCTGGAGGCACAGCCTGACATCAGGAGAGCCTGCTCAGGCAGCAGGTAAATCTGGGAATCTGCCAGATCCCTCTCAGCTACAGAACTGCATCTTAAAACCCAGTGTGGACACAGGTGAGTGTTCTCCAGCTTTTAATTACCGAACTGAGTGGGCAACTGAGCTGCCTTTACATAGCCACTTGACTTTAATGATTTTTCATGTTTTATTTAATTTCAGCAATAACAAAGATTTTTTTCTCCTGTTTTCCTCTGTGGAATTAATATAACTGTGGAATTTTTCTTGCTAGACTGTAGTTTTTATGCATGAGAGGTGCCCAGGTGAATATGTTATTAAGAAATAATCTATACTCAATAACAAGGAAATCAATTTTTATTGAGATAGCTGTCAGTAGACAGATTCCTGTGTGGCATTAATTAAAAAATTTCCAATTCCCTTCTGAGTAGTGTCTGTGTATCCAGGAACTGTGCCTGTGTGTACCTGACTCCCCTTGAGCACTATGCTTGCTAATGAATTAAGATTATAATTATGATTCCTGCTCATTGGAATGATGTGATTCAATGCACAAAGTCTGTCTGACTGTGATGGGATCTGATCTCCCCCACTGTTATGGAAGCTTTTTGTTTCCTAACCCTCTGTAGTATTTAATTCCTTTTGTTCTTCTTTGAGTAGGCTGTGAGGTACCTGAAATACGTCCATTGCTGGTGGGACCTTTTCAGAATAAATTCAGAAAATTATGCTCTGTCACTAAATTCCTGAAAAACGTTGCAAATTTGAAGCACGGAAGTTGAGGACTTAAGATTTTATGTTTGCACAACTTGCAAGCTCTGAATAAGGCTCGATGGTGTGAACAGAAACACGAACAGATTTTCTGCTGTGGATCTGGCCACTGAATGTTTAAACAGCTGGCAGAAGTATTTATTATTTTATTTTAAGTAGTATATTCCAGCCTTAACCTTTACTGTTCATTTTTCTTCAAAAGTATAAAAAGATTTATTGCTATAATATCTCTTGCTAAACTGTTCAGGAGACTCAGGGCACTACAAAAAAAGCAGAAATTATTTCAAGGGACTTTATCACTGGAAATTTTCTGTCTTTCCTATAAGCCTGAGGTTTTCAAAACTTAGTAATTCCTCCACAGGAGTTCCTCACCTTCACCATGAGAAGTTCCTTGCCTGGCTTGGTGGCCCTCCCACCATGTCTTATCCGAGAATTTTCATGATTAGTGGTTCAGGGTCCCTGAGATTCAATAGTAAGCAAAGGACATTATTTTTTGGCACTCTTTGGCGCATGGACTAGATCAGGAAGTGCAGACACATTTCTCTCTCCTGGATATTTCTGTGTAGGGACTGGTGCATCAGACCGCTGGTGCACAGACTGCTGAAATGAACAACAATTGAGTCACAAAAATTGTTGTGAAAAGCTAAATTAGTGAGTCTGTTTGGGACAGCAAAGAACCAGGTGAGGATCTGAAGCAGACAAGAGCCCACCTGAGTCCTGGAAGTGCTGGAAATAAGGGTGAGTAGCTGCAGAAAATGTTACCCTGGTAATTCTGCCAGCTGTTGGAAAACTCTGACTTCTAAGCCTTTGCAGAATCACTAGAGAAAACTGCCCAGTTTGTCCTCATTTTTCACCCACACCAGCACTGGGATGTCCTCTAAGACTTCTCTCCAGCCAGGGCTCTCATTTTTTACTCCTCTACCTTTATTTTTAGCACCTCTGTTGTCTTCACTTCTCCTCATCTGGCCAAGACCACCTCCTGCCCTCCATGCCTACAGAAACCCCAGCTGGAACCTCTGTCTGACCCAAATTTGTACCCAGAACCAGGAAGTTCTGGTTTATTCTTCCCAGGGCTCTTGAGCTTTTTGCTGTTGGCTATTTCTGACCACTTTGGCCCTTTCTCATCTTCTGATTTTGGTTGTAAGACAGAGTTTCACACTCCTGGGAATGCAAGCCGAGATCCTGGCTTGTCCTTTGACAGTGGAGATGGATAATGGGCACTTCAGTGCATTTTTTTCAATGCAAAACCAGCTGAGCTAACTGTTCCCATAAAAGTCCAATTGATTGCTGTAGGCATTATATTCACTCTGACAATGATAAAATGATTGCTTTAGTATCTGGCTGCGTAACCCACTTACAGCATGTGCACCAGGATTAGGAGAATGTTTCAATTGTGAAAATCATTGAGATGTAAATGTCATGATTATAATTTATCTTCATTAAAAATTCCGTCGGCGGAGGGGAAATTAATCCGTGTGCTCTGTGGAGTACCAGCCACTAAAAAGTAACGTGTTACAGTGGAAACAGGGATTTAGGGATGGAACTACATCAGAAAATAACTCAGGAGCACATTCTGGTGATGTGACAGGTGGTTATCTCAAGGGCATTGCCAGGAATGCTTTATTGGCTCCCCATCCCCGTGTGGATGGAGGAACATTTCATCTCTCCCTAATGGCAATCTTAGCACCTCCTTCCCCTCCCCAGCACAAACAGAAGGCGCTGTCATCATGGTGTTTTAATGCCTGAAAATGATCGTATCACCTGAAACTGCCATCAGCTCCCAGCACAAAAACCAGCTCTGAATTTTATTAATGGCACTGGAAAGACTTCCATTAAATTCATTGATCGTCAGCTCACATTATTTCTGTTCATGGCTCTTTTATATTTCATGTTTTCATTATTTTATTTGCTTGCTGATTTATTAGATGACAGCGAAAGTTTCTTTTTCAAGTCCTACATGTATTAGCTCAATCTAGTATTGCATTTCCACCACAGATCCAGAACTGTCTGACTGAATATTTACTGGAAATTATTTTTTTCTCCTACCGTAGATGAATTTAATCTATTACCTTCTCATAGATAAAGTTTTGGGGTGGTTTTTTTCCTTTATTTATTGGTTGTATGGTGTTGATTTTTAATTTTTTTTTTTTAAACTGGTCTCAACAAGAATTGTGATTTCTGCTCCTTTTCATTTGACTCCTCTTTTTGAATAAAATAAATTGTGTCTGGTTGATTTGAAATCAAATATTTTAATTGGAAAGCAGTGGGTGGCCACTGAATATTTATAGACTGATGTAGATTAAGTATAATATGTTTTATTGGTCAGAGATTTTTTAAAAAAATTTGTCTTTTGATAGCATGTCAGCTCCTTGCCTGTGGTTCTCTTATCAATGGAATAATCTCAGGGAATATCTTCTTAAAAGAAAATTAAATGTTCGTTATGCTATATAGTCTAGAATTGCCAAGTCTCTCTTTAAATGCAGAATAACCACTGAATTTATGGTATTACTTTCTTTTCTATTCTTTTGTGTTCTAAGGAGTTTTGATGGTTGTTCCAAGATGATTTTTTTGGGTTGTCTGCCCTTCTACCTGTGCCACCACTGCCAGGGCACAGCCCGGTTGTGTGGCCAGAGCTGATACCAAAGCTCTGTGACGTGATAAGAGATGTTTTAGGATTTGAGAAGTTAATATCAGTAGCCGTATTTTAGCTGTCAAGGAATTTAAAGGCATACTTCTTCCTGAGTACTCGATTCCATTCGATAGCCCAGATTTTTGTCCGTCAGGTCTGTTTGAAAGCTCCGTGGTGAGAAACCTGTTGGAACAGGAGAGGGAGCCCTCAGCCTGGCTATGAGGGAGGGAAGGGCAGCGCTTCCCCTGGGCTGGGAGGGAAGGGCAGCTGCCCTTTGCCTTAAAAAGCAGAGGGAAGGGGGATTCTTTTCACCTGGCGTTCCATGCTTAAGCCTTAACTGTCATAGTTTAGCCATAACTGTCATGATTTAGCCATAACTGTCATGATTTAGCTAAGATTATCATAGTTTAGCCATAACTATCATGATTTAGCTATGATTATCATAGTTTAGCCATAACGATCATAGTTTAGCCATAATTATCACATTTTAGCCATAATTGTCATAGTTCAGCCATGCTTATCATAGCTTAGCCCCAGATATCAGAAAGGATGGAGAGTGACTGACTTTGGAAATTAAATAAAAACAGATAAGGAAGGCAGAGAGTGAAACAGGCTCAGAGGGGATGACTGTCACAGTCCGAGAGGGAAATGGAATTCTTTCCAAAGGCGAATGACGGGGACAAAGCTTGCTTGGAATGAATTTTAGAAAGAGCCTTTCAAGTTTTAATTAACAGAATTTTTTCCTGTTCTGCTGTTGGATGATGCAGATTTCACATTTACTGGTTGTAGCTGTCGCCTCCTCTTCCCTGCATCCATATGCTCATGGATATAGGTACAGGAGCCCTTCTCACAGGCAGGAAACAAAACCTGGCGGCTGCTGGGAAAAATTGGCAGGACTTTTTTTTCAACTAAATCTACACAGAAAAGCGTCAGCTGCTTCATCAGGGCCTCTGACCAAACACTTTGTTAGAGGCAGTTTGTCTTCAGCTCTCATTGACTTTCGTTCAGAGAGCGTGGAAATGCTTGTCTGAGTTGTTTGGCTTCGACTGATTGGGACTGAGTTATTTTGCAATTAAATTATTTGGCTTTTACTAAAGACTGTGGAGGTTTTGAAGGTTCCCATAAAACCAAGAAAATGCACCGAATAAGCACAGTAAAATGTTTCCACCGTATTTTGAGTAGAAATATTTGTTCAGAATTAGATTTTTATTACTTCTCGTATGCTGAGAGTGGAATTTTACCCTGAAGGAGAGTTGACTTAAAACCAGGACTGTTTGTAACCTCACAGGATCTGTCATCTTCAGTGCAAACAGAAGAACCCCCCAAAACCCCAAATATAAACTACCCCTGGCTTCTCAGAAGGCTTCGTATGTATTTCTCTAACAGAATATACAGTGAAAAACCACAATACTGACGGGATATAGAGTAGGTTGGTGCACCTTCACTTCCCACCACTGGGAATAACGCTTGGGCTGAAATTCCCTGTGGAACTGGGGCAGAGTTCCCTGTGAATTGTGAATAATTAGGGTGTTCCACACCTCTGTGGTTCAGCTTGACCGACTTTTAGACAACTATCCCAGATTTCAACCACCTGGTGTGTTGAAATGGGTGAGATTTTGGATTTTATGGCACCAAAAAAAAAAAAAGAAAAAAAAAAGATGAATAGAGTGACAATGAGAACATGGGTTTGATAATGTGATAATGAGGACAAGGATTTCGAGCCTATTGGAATTTTAATTTAGATTTTTTGTTTGTTTGTTAGCTTCATTTGCACCCATGTAGAGGAGTGGGAAGTCCACCAAAGCCAGCTGAGCTGGAAACCTCAGGTAAATATTCCTTCACTTTATTGAAAACCTTTCCAAAATGGGAACCTTTGGGCAGAATGCTGAAAAACACTAAAACATTCTGTAGCAAAGCTTATGAACGGAACGTGTAGCAGAGATTTTGCCCAAGGGGCAGGTGAGGTAATGGCCGTGTCTCAATTTTTAGGGTGGCAAAGGTTTCAGAAGTATTAACAAGCTGTGGATGTGCACAAGGGTTTGTTCTCTGTTTCCATGTTAGCTTGTGGCTCGCATTTATATCTGAAAATTGTGTGAGAGGTGGCTGTCAAACAAACCAAACGAGAACATAAATGAAAGCTGCTGCTTCAGAAAACAAGAATGTCGATATAAAATGGTTTAGAGGGACTCCTAATGATCTGCTTGATCTTTACGGAAAAGTCCTCGAGGATCCACTTGTGCAGAGTCAAAAATCCAACATCACTTTCAGAGTGTTGCTCTATTTGTTGGTGTGTTTTACCAAGGAATGAACAGTTCTTTTGCTGACATTCAGAGCGCTGAAGTACCATTTTTAACTTAGTATAAATGCATATTATTAAAGCTTTAACAGCATATGGCAGCAAGTAATAACATCTGTGCCTCTCAGCCTTGTGCTTTCACAACATACTTGAGGCACATTTTCTTTACAAAACTGTGTCAGAAGCACATGAAAGTCTGCTTCAAAGGAAAGCCAGTCAGGAATGTGAAGTGTCATCAGTAGTGACACCAAATCTGGGCACTGCCTGCCCTGGAAAAGTGCCTCAAACAAAGGTTTTCAATAACGTGAAGGAATATTTACCTGAAGTTTCCAGCTCGCCTGGCTTCGGTGGAATTCCTTCTCCTCTACATGAGTACAAATGAAACAAACAAAAAATCTAAATTAAAATTCCAATACACTTGAAACGCTCGTTCTTTTTATCATGTTATTAAACCCGTGTTCTCATTATCATTCTACTCATTACTGTTTTTTTTTTTTGTGGCATAAAAGCCAAAGCCTCACCCATTTCCACAAGCCAGGTAATTGAAACTGCTTCAAGATTCGAGAGCTCAACCAAGCTCCTGGGTCAAAACAATTTAAATTCCCAAGTTTAAACCCTTCTTAGGCATCCCTGACCCACGGGGTGTTCCCCTTCTTGGGAAAAGTTGTCTGTTTGGCTGGATTCACCATCTGGACTCTGAGTTTTGCAGAAAATTTTAACGATCTGTTGTTGACATCACCTGATGCGTTGAACGTGTCCTGTGCCAGTCACGAGGGAATTATTTAGGAGTGGGTGAGGTTTTAGGTGTTCTTCTCAAATAGGAGAGAACAAATTACTTCTCAAGTGCATTAAAATGCACTTAAACAGCTTTTGGTTATTGTTATGAATAATTATTAATTTTCCACTAATGCATAATGCACAACAGGAAGAAAGCACAAATCAGGACTGTTATCCAAATGTAAAATAATGCATTTTTTGAAGCAAGTAACAAAGTGGACATGGCAGAGCCTTTTAATTTTTTTTTTCCCTCTGTGAAGCGAGTTCCCTGCTTGTGCCACCTGTTTTAACATCTTGCTATGAGATCACACTACTCTGCAATACAAATTCCAATTCTACGTGTGCCTGCCTTGGATTAAGGCTTAATTACCTTTTGAGGGGAATGATCCCAACTGACCCCTTGTATAAATGTGCTCAGTTCCTTAGGACAGCACTAGGAACTGACCCCATTTTTCTGCCTACACTTTGTCTGCTTTCTGTTAAAAACCTGGTTTTTTGGTGCTCTGTTGTCTCTTACGTTCTCCTACAAGAAAATGAATGGCTGGCAAAATTCTAACCTTGCTCTGTGGAAGCTGAACCACTCAAAATGCAACCTATAATTGCCTTTTTTATCATCATTTTTTGGTCATAAAGCCAGTGGCTGTCCTAGAATAAAGGAAAAATGTAGATTTTAGGAATAGTGGCCACCTCAGGAAAGTGAATTATCTTGGAGTTCATTTCTTGAAAAACATTTTTGAAGGATACATAGTTTTTTTTCTTCAAGAATGGAGCTTTTGGCAATGATCAGACCACAGCTGTTGCCACCATGAGAAGACAAGCTTTTATGAATTTTGGGTCAGTAACATAGTGGGATGCTGTCACTATGCTTGAAAATGAATATTTTTATCAGTTTTGAGGCCTTAACCTCACTTTCAGGTAATTAGTGGATTAAGAAGGATCCAATTATTAAAAATTGATTGAATAGTATTTTGCACTGTGGCTCATGGTAAAGATA
This sequence comes from Eulacestoma nigropectus, assembly GCA_013397775.1. Lineage (NCBI taxonomy): Eukaryota > Metazoa > Chordata > Aves > Passeriformes > Eulacestoma > Eulacestoma nigropectus. The sequence continues at coordinate 646,674 of VZTE01003180.1, forward strand.
TATAACTTGTAGTATCTCGAGAGAAGTTAAAATTTCCCTGGTGCCTTTATGTATTTTAAAATACCCAATAAATAGAAAGCAGCTTTAATGGGTAAAGGACCCAAGAGCTTTTCCCTGTGTACTTTGGCAGGACATGTTTTTAATGCATATAGAAATTATTTTTGCCATCTAAAAGAACTAAGCTAATTTACATGTGGATTTATTTGAAGAAGCATATTTTGAGTTATCATACTGCTGCCCACCATAATAATTACTGTAATATTGATTTTCAGAGGTTGCTCTGATTGAGAACTACTTGAAATTTTGTCTTAATATTAAGAATGTGAACATTAAGAACGTGATCATGTTGGAAGCCATGGCCTGGGTTAATGCTGAGAAGTGTTTGCATAGTAAATAGCAGAACTGTGTGTGGGTTAGAGGCAGATGGAGAACTGGGAGAAAGCAAAATTGATGCCTTCCTCAGAAAAGCAAAATCCAGGAGCTCTGATTTGCAGAGCAGTTGGCTTTATTTCACTTCTCAGAGGTATCTCTAACACATCAGCTTGATAAGAGCCAGCAGATATTTTTTTAAATAATGATTCATCTCAGACCAGTCGGATTTCTTTGTGTAACAGAAGGCTTTGTGGGGGAGTACAAGCTTTGCTATGTGTCTTTTGGTGCAGTTAATATTAGACATTAAAAAATACTGAAGAAACATTGATTAGGAAATGACACTGGATGAGTGGATGAGAATAAAGACTGATCCTACCCAAACATAAAAAAACCACCACTGAGCAAGGCAGGGGTGGCTGGGAAGAACAAATGCAGTGTGGAAAACACCTCAGCTCTGTCAGAGGCTCAGCAGCACAGAAATTATCTGGTGTGGGCCGCAAAAAAGCCAGGCAGCTGTGTTAAAATATGTGCAAGAAGAGGCCGACACGGTGCCCTCAGAATGTCATAACCTCGTTTGGAAGAAGCTCTGCATGAGCACAGAGAGATTTGTGATCACGCTCCTTGTTCTGCCCCACACATGGGGCTCAGGCTGTGCCCAGTTTGGAGCACTTCCTTTCCAGACTGATGGATCAATTAGGAAGGGCAGCATGGAGAAGGAAGAGAATCAGACTCTGGAAATGATTTTCCATTTTCCATTTTGTTTGTTTGTTTGTTTCCAGTCAAGGGAGGCATAGCAAGGCTTCTCAAGTGTGTAAAGCAGTCAGAGAGGAAAGAAGAGTGTAAAAATCCATTTAGATGGACAGGGTGTGAAGGGTTTAGGTTGCAGACAGAAAGATTTGGATAAAACCTGGAGGAGAAGGGCAGAAAGACAATGCAACAGATTGCTCAGGGTGCTTGTAAAGTCACCAGCAGGAGGTCAGGCGGTGGTGGAGGGGCAGCAAGTGTCTGTCAGCACAGATGAAATTCAACCCATCCTTCCTTTGGGCACGGGAAGGGAGCAGACGACCTCTGAGTGCCTCCCCTCCTTGAGCTCCGTGACTACATGGAAAATGTGTCTCAGACCTTCAAACAGAAGCCCCTGGATGCTTATTAACATGACAGTGGTTGTTAGCATTAACTCGACTTAATCAGGCCTGCTGTCCCTTCCTGCAGGACGATGATGAAGCGAGAGGAGCGCGCCGGCAGCGCTGCCGTGCGCGGGCAGGAGAGGGATGAGCTTGTCAGCTGCAGACAGGGTCATTCCAGAAGAAAATGAAGTTTTTAATGAAGGCCAGGCAGCAAACTGACGTTTAATTTTCAATTAAAAATCCTCCTAAACACAACATAATGGACTTTGGGGTGGTAAACAGGAGTAGTGAAGTTTGAATATTGTGTTTTACGGCTTGGATGGTGATTGAATCGGGCTGGAGCTGAGAGTGGCTGAGGGAGCACTTGGAGCATGTGATGTGTCTTAATCACAAAATCACAGCGATTTGGGCTGGAAGGGACCTTAAAGATCATCTCATCCCGCCCCCTGCCATGGGCAGGGACACCTTCCATTATCCCAGGGAGCTCCAAGCCCTGTCCAGCCTGGTCTTGGACACTGCCAGGGATGGGGCAGCCACAGCTTCTCTGGGCACCCTGTGCCAGGGCCTGCCCACCCTCCCAGGGAACAATTCCTGCCCAATATCCCATCCATCCCTGCCCTCTGGCAGCAGGGCACAGCAGCAGCTGCTTGAAACTGGCATCAGGGCACCTCCAGGTTTGACCTCATGCCTTAGTATTTATTCACTTATTTATTTGTGTAGTCTCTGAATTTACTTCCAGTTTTTAAACCAGAAATAACTGTGAGAAACATAACTGTGAGAAACATAACTCCATAACTGTGAGAAAACACCACACTTGCTTTGCTGGGACTCTGCCTTTAAGGCCTTGCAAAGCAAATGGGCTAAAGCAGATTTGAGATTGTCTCCTGTCTAGACGATAATCTTGATTTTTCGTACATTTTTTTTGAAAGAGGAAGGATTTGCCAGGCACCATCCATGCCAGGAAGAAAAGGATAACTCTCTGTGCTGAGCCTGTTGTCTGGGTTTCATTCTGATTGTTGCAGGCTTGACATAATATGTGAGAATTAGGAAATTTTAGAGCACTCCTGGTCTTTATTCAAACAATAAATCCACTCAAAGTAAAACATCTGTCTATAGGGAGTCATGATAGAACTCTCTTTCAACCTGTCCAAACATCTTTTTTAAAAAAACTTCTTTTAATTTGCCACTGTGAATACTCACAAAAGGAATTCCTAGGAATGTGTTTGCTTTCCCTTTTCATAGACAATATTGGGCATTTTTTTATGCCATGATTTTTTTTTTTTATTATCACAGAAATGATCTTGTATTGAATTCATCAAGTGACATTTTAAAAGTATGAAAATGATCCTAGAGAAAACATTGGGGTTTAATAAAAAATAAACTTTGTTAAATATTTGAATCAGCCCTTCAAATTCCATGATGGAAATCTGATCTTCACTTATTCTAGAAGTTTAAAATTAATGCTTATTCTTATAATATTCTATAATAACATAATGACTCCTTTCTCTCGCGTTGGGAAATATTTTTCTGATTCCTATTAGAATTTCGGAAAGATATGGAATGTTTTCATTTTGCTTTGTAGTTTGCTCATGATGCTCCACAAATGCAGGCAAATTGTGTCTAGATATGAGACGGACTCAGCCTTCTCTCTCTCCTAAATTTGCCTTTTCCCACAAAGCAGTGAACCCCCAAATAAGCTAAAAGCAGCACGAAACTGAGGCTCAGGTTTTCTCTCTGTATCTCATTTTGTCAGCTTGACAATGATATTTGTGTTCTCTGTAAAGCACTTGGAGTCTGATACGAAAAAACGCTGTAGAAAAAGCTCTTTTTTTTTTCTCGTTTAGCTTTTACAGTTAGATTATCACTGAAGTATTTTATTCCAATGTAACCATCACCTTTACAAGATAATTACGTTTTCCTCTGTAAGTGTAGTCTCTTTCTGTCCATATTCACCAAATACGAACAGGTTTTGTTGGAATTTTCCACGTTTTAGAAATTTCTTGTGCTTACCCTAAAAACCAGCAACAAGATTGCTCAAATTACATTTCTCTGGGACAGATGCTGAGTGTTACTTTTGCTCATTCTGTGCTTGCAGCTGCTGAGGATAACTGTGACACAGCACATTCTTCCTGCTTTGGGAAAAATGAAATCGTGTAATGCATCCACTCAGCTGAAGGAACAATATCCTCCACCAGCAAATTTATAAATTTTCCTTTTGTGCTTAGACAGCAAGGTGGGATGTGTTCCCTTCTTAAAAAATGATTTGCCTGAAAAGAGGCAGCCCACAAGTCACACAATACCAGAATTTCATGGCAAAATGGTAAAAAAGTGTCCCTGAATCTCCTTAGAGTGTGACATCGAGCCTTGCTTTAAAGTCCCTTTACATTGGTATAAAGGGACCTGACACAGCTGAGAGCAGGGCTTTGATCTCTCTAAGCTCATCCTTCCCTAATAAGAAGTTGTTCCTTACATAATTTCAGAGAATTAAGAGTGCAGCAGAAAAGAGGAACCCACCTATATTTTACGAGGGCCAGAAGGAGCCAATATTTCACCCAAAGAGCTGGCGTGAAAGGGCTTCGTGTCGTGCAGAAATGTTTCAATGAGGCAGCACAGGAGAAGCCTCCCTGAGCCTACATAACCCAAAAATGTCTTTAGAGGGAGATAAGATGGAAAAGTATACTAGAAATGGTGGAAGGAGAACAATGATGTCCTGACAATTCAGGCCAGGATGTTAAGGAGAGTCTTTTGAAAGGGATTCTTGTGGTGATTCACAATTTAAAAGCCCCATGCTGCCCAAAAAAGCAAGAAAAATGAGAAAAAAAAAGAGATTAAACAAAAAATAAGAAGGACCCTGCTGCATGGTAGGGAAGGATTGTTGAAATGACAGGTGATCAGTCCCCACTCTGCCATGGGGCTCATCAGAGAACAGAGCGGAACTGCAAAGTCTCATCATCAGAAATAAGCAGCCCCAATGGTGTTTGCACTGTAAAAATTACCACGTCCCCAAAAGAACAACAAAAGAATGCAGGTGAGTTATCCTGGTGAGAGGGTTGTTACTGCTGCCCAGGTGACAGTAAGTACATAAAATTAAATTAAAACAGTGAACAAATGTTGCTGCCCTCGAGATGAGGATAATTTTGTGGCGCATCACAATGAGAGAGGCAAGGAATTTGCTTCAGAGTTGATTAATGGAAATGCACCAAGACCCCCAAATTCCCTCTCAGGACTCACTGGTATCACTGCCAGGCACAAAACTCTTCCAACTTTGGTGTCTGTGTCCTTATGGAAGAAAGAAAAGTTCTTTTCCTTGTTTCTGCCAGCAGCAGGATGTGTAGTTTTGGTGAAGTCGTGGCATCTTCCTCCCACATATTTCAGGTTTAGGGTAGAGAATCACTCGCAGGCTGTTTTTTCCTATACATTTACAAAATACTTAGGAAAATAATAGGTTTTGTCATCTCATCATAATAATGATCACTTACAGGCTATTCTCATAATCTTAAATCCTAAATAAGCACTATAGGATTTGACCTAATTACCCAATTTTCCCTCTGCAGTAGTCAGCAAAATCTTTTTCTCTGGCTCTGTGGAATGCACGGATTTCCCTGGGCAGGCAGGATTTATCTGATCTTGGTTTTGTATTCAACTGGCAACAGAACTGATTTTTTTTCTACTAAAAATAGATTCTACTAAAATTAGATCAAGATTTGTCTGAAATTGTTAATTCCATCCTCTAAAGTTTGCACTTTAGTTATTTTGAATTGCTGAAAAGCTGAAGAGAAATCACACTTAATGTACACAGGGATTTCACACTTGTGTGCACAGTGGCTCATTTATTGTTCTGTTAATGTTACATTATCTCCATGAATTAAAGCAATAGAAAGATGACATAATTGGATTCAGATGGAGTTGCAGAAGCAATTATTTATATCCATTTTAATCCAATTTTATTAATCTTGATGCATTCTCTTTGGTTGTCACCTGAGTGATTATAATTCACTAAAACTGTGCTGTGTCTTTCCTTCAGAGCCACTCAAATCTTGCCAGTGTCCCCCCCAGTGCCTGTCCCAAAGTCATTCTGATTTGGTTTGGAAGTAGTTAATAAATTTTATTTCTTTCAACAACTTTGGTTTTCATTTCAGAGGCTTTGAACATAGATCAAAATAAGGTGGTTTTAAGTCAACGTATATCAAAGTGTGCTCTGAAATGTTAATTCACTGCCTCTGTCACTGGGAACAATTCTGCCAGAAATTCCCTCAGATATCAAAAGAAAAAAAATGTTCTTGAGAAGGCTTCTGGGTGAGACATAAATTCAGTGCAAGTTCCTCTCTATGTCAATATCATGCAGTCCATTATAAAGTTGAAATGAAAGTTTGGTACTGGAGTTGTACTGACTCCCGGTTATTGCTTTCAGAAAACCAGTGATATTTAACTGCTGTGGATTTCAACAAATGGATCCCTTACCATCTTATGGGACAATGGGAAAAATCCACGAGGAGCATAGGGATAGACTGTTCAGGTAAGTTATTAAGGAAATTAATTTCTTAAGGAAAATGTGTGTTAGGGCCATGAAATATGTTTGTTTTCAATGGCACTTGGTGTCTTGGCCACTCTGGGTTTGTGTTTGGTGCGTTGCAAGAGATCAGCAGTGACAAAAGTTGGGAAAAAACAAAGGAGGAAGAAAAAGCAAGTAAAATTCATAGTAATAATGTAATAGGCTTTTTTCAAACCATGTCCTAAGACTCAGAAATTGTCTTTTCAAAGAGCATTTAGGAAAAAGTATTTCTGTGGAATGATTTGTACTGATTCTTGCATGCTCTGTTATTGGAGCAGAATAGTTCTGTAATTTGAGCTGGATTTATTATTTTTGTCAGATTTTTTTTAATCTTTCTTTTTGTGCAATCTGTGTACAAGAGCCTTACATGGGTTTTTAACTTATTATAGACTCACATTTCTTTAGTTATTTCTCTCTTATCAGGAATGAATTTGGATTCTTGTACTTTTTTCCTCCTTGAAATCTTCTGGTCTTTCTTGGATTGTAGCCTCGTATGTGTCCACCCATAAAACGTTAAATTGACAGGCTAAAAATATCATCTTGCAGAGCAATTTCAAGATCTGCAGGAATACTTTCAGCTGTGGAAGTGTAGCACCAAAATATCCATCCCCTTTATTCTGGGCATGTAGGTTTTTAGAGATGTTCGATTTTGGAGAATTCTGCTGGAACAGAGGACAAGATCTTCGGAAATCCCATTGCTCTGGAGTCATGGGCATGGGTAGATAACTCATCCTTGAGTTTACTATCAAGGATCTAGGATTATTTATTCCTGATTCTCTAAAAGAATTGGTAGCTGGACTCGTGCACAGAGCTTGGCTTTATTGCAATTGTTTCTCCGGCTCTACAATGTGAAAATAAATACCCACCATATGGGGACGCAGGGGAGGTTAATTCATTAATATTTATGGAGCACTTTTAGACATTTTTATGGAAGTGACTATAAAAATGCTTATACAGATGAGGCTATAAAAATGTGAAATTGTATTCCTGCTACTTATAAATTTTTTGGCAGTAATGGCACACACCTTGTTTTCAGTATCGGTTCTGCTCTTTTATGCAAAGCCTTAATTTAGAAGGGGCCCGTTTTAATCTAGTTTTAGTCACCTAAAATTTAGCTGTGTAGTCCAAGGCAGTAACTGGTGTTCCTGCTAGAGCTACAGGAGAGAATTCTGCAGATCTAAGAGGCCAACTTGATGCTTAATTTTTAGATTCTGGACATTTCTTGCGATGAATCTCATCTGTGTAGGAGAAATGTCCAGTAACCATCACACCCTCATGGCTCTGGCACCCTTCTGGGGTTTAGCAGGTTGCTGATGTCTCTGGACTGGAACCGCTCTGTCCAACAGTTTGGCATTGTATCCCTTCAGATATTCTCTTTATTTACTTGTAAGCCAATGCTAATTCCCAAAAGCCCTGCTAAAAATGCCTGTATTATGTAGATAATGGAAATGTGTGTTATTTCTCATAATTCATGTAAGGAATACACAAATGTGTGCTGGTTTATCCTTTATATTTTAAACAACAGTTGCGTTTTTTGCCACCTGAGAATTACAGACTGGAGCTTGCCTGTGCAGGAGTGGAAGGACACATTTTCTTCCATGAAACCTGAGGAAATTTCACTACAAGTCTGAGTGTGCTAAAAATAATAAACCTCTTAACTGTCCCACTCATCACTGAAATACTTTACAGTGCAGCCTTTTGCATAGGCATTAACTAAAATCCTGGTTCCAAATCTCTGAATCAGGGGAGACAGACAGAGGAATTCTATCCATGGCTTAGATGACGAGCGTTTTCAGTAGTTTGCACTTGGCAATACTGAAGAATTTGATAAATTGCATTTTCAGATGGTTCCAAGAGAGTTTTACTTCTGCTCATTCACAAAATAACTCATCTCTGTCACGGAAGTAAAGATTAGCATTGCGTAGAATCTAAGAGGTGAATATGAGTTATGATCATCCCAAAAGAAAAACAAACTCTTATTTTTTAATCTGGCATTTCAAAGTTGACTGGAATCTCTCTCATAAGTGAGGTGCATTTTACCACAGCAGGATGAATCCCCTCAAGTGTGAGGTAGGACTGGTTTAAGCCTGACAAGTGTAAGAAATTCTAAGCTGTAACAAACAGTGATTTACTTCTTGGAGGATCCTGTTTTCTAGCAGGATAATGATCTAACTGCAATGAACCATGGCTGCTTGTTGTGAAAAAGAAGCAGCCACAGTTGTTGCCCAGACCTGTGTATCGTGTCTGACAGCACGCTTGTTTTTCCCCAGATGCCTGGATTTGCTTGTAGGGAAATGGCAGAGCTTATCTCCAGCCTCAGAGCTGTGATATGATAAACATATTTTCCTTCATGCACAGGAGACAGAAATGCAGCCCTGCTTTTAGTTTATTCCACAAGAAATCCGAGCTTTGGAATAATCCTGTGTCCTTTAGAAGCCAGTAAGCCTTTTCCATCAAACAAGGCACCCCTCCATCTGTTCTGCTGCATCCTGTACCTGTGCTAGGTGAGCACAACCTGCGTGGTGGGTAGGTCACATTCCCAACGTGTTCATGAGTCATCACGATAGGGGTTTCCACATTTTAATATTTTTTGAGAAGTATTGTGCATAGAATGGATGCTGTTCATTCGTAATGACTATAACCATAGAGAAAAGGAGAAAAGAACCAGAAAGGGAGTTGTATTTCTTCTGATATCCCTGAGACTCTGACACAGGGTCTGATATTAGCACTGAGTTCAGGTAACTCTTTCATGAATGCACTGTAATTGTAGCAGTAAACCGGTATTTTTAAGCTCTATTCCTCACCTTTTTCAAGCAGTTTTTCTTCATAACGAGTTTATGAATATGTCTGTATTTTAGTAGCTTGAATTGATGGAAGCAGCAATTTAATATTGATTTCCAAACACAGAAGCTCAGTCAGTCAAACAACTAATTCACCACTTCTCACTATTAACAGAAAAGCTGTTGTTGGCAGCAGCCAGCTCAAAGAAATAACTCTGGTACAAAAGCAAATATCTGGGCCTGAGGTGAAGAGAGAATAGAACTCAACAGAAGAAAAACATCAACATTATCCCTGTGTTGGTGAAATTTGTAAATAAGGAGGGGCAGAAGGGTAAATAAAAAAGAGTTTGTATGCAAGTATTTTCTAAGAAAAAGGAAGAATGGGATGTCTGGCAGGGCCTGAATTCCTGACAGGCTTGAGATGATTCCTTTTAGCGCAAGATTTGTGCTTTAGGAAATCCTGGAAGGTGTGGATTTTGTGAGATGGGTTACATCCTCTAAAAGGAGCACAGGCAGTGGTGTCTCCCAACATCCCACTTTGGTTTTCCACCCAAAAATCTCAGTAAGGGCAACCGGACTGTACCTGGTGAATGGCCAGAGTCCCAGAGTATGGAAAATCAGTCCCTAGAAATGGTATTTCATGGTGGAGATCAATGAGACTCTTGGAGGCAGAATAATCTACCCTTGATAATATGAACGATGTGTCTCATATAAAATTAAGCAAAAAAGGATTGACAGACACCACAGAGACCTGGGAGTTGACAGGGATGTTTTGGAGCTTTCTGACTCCTTCCTACAGCCTGGTATCACTGTGGGGTTTGTGAATATAATCAATGAAAAACTGGAGATATTCACATTTGGAAGAACCCTGGGCGGCTGAGGGGGAGAGAGCAATTTCTGAAGAGGAAATACAAAGAAAAGCAGAAAATTCCTATATATTATCCAAATGAGGCCTTCAGTTTCCTTTCTTATTTTAACATAAGGTAAATTTTTCATCCAGAAACTTTAATTTTTTAGGAAAGGAAAACGTGTGCTTTCTGTCTGCCACAAAGTTTTGAACTTTAATTAACTTTCTCTAAAGGGCTGAGGCCTTAGATACCAGAGAGAAAGATTTTAATAGGTGTATAATGGCCAGTGGCACACCTGCCATTTGATAGAATCTTTCCATCTATGCCCAAAAAGATTCATGTTCTTATGAATAAATATTATTTGTTTACTATATGAAAAATGGGAGCAAAATTGAAAACTATAACTCACTGTTGTTCACCTAAGGTAAATCCCACAGAAAATATATTTCTGGATTATTCCAGAAATTCATTTAGCTGTCTAAAATCTGATGCTGTTTTCTGTTAGAAAACACAATATCCTGCCAAATAATTTAGACCTCTGTATGGAGGGGTTAATTTAGTTTTATTCCCGTGCAGAAGTTATAGGCCTCCAGCATGAAAATAATAAATAAATAGGAGCGAGTCCAACACTAGAAATTGTATTGAAGTCAAGAGAAAATATAAATTAACCAGTCTGAAAGGAGGATCAGTGTGTTGGCTGAATCCTCAAAAACTGGTGAGACAATATAGAGAGAAAATTACTTCCCCTAAACTGAATTCAAGGCAAAAGAACAACTTAAGAGACTGAAATACAGTATAGATATTGAGCCAAGACATGCTGTAAGTGTTGACCTTCTCTAAAATTCTGAAGATATTTTCTTCAGTCTTCTGGGAAGGTGGATTTTCTAGAGCATGAAATGCGAATCAAGATTTGATCTGAATCCAGACTTTCTTCAAATTAAAAGATGTATTTTCTATTAGGTAAAAATCAGGACAAATAGCCAAGAGCCACTAAGCAATGTAGGATAAGATTATCGGGAATCCCACATTCCTGTGTTTTTCCTTTCTTTACTGGAGCAGCACAATGCACCTTAGGCCAAGCCTGTCTGTGTCCCATCCAAGTTTAGGGTAATTTTGTCATGAATTTGGTTGAAATAATGACTTTTGGTGGTCATGCTCATAAATATGGGGTCAGCTGGCAAAGGGATGGGCCAAAACAACAACTTTGGAGCACTCTCACTATGCATTTCCAGAACATATTTCAGATATATAACAGAGCCTTTATTCTGGATATTTGATTCAAAGTGTTGAGAATAACCCATCTTGTGAGGTTTGTGTCTGATAACATTGGTTTAACTCTTTGGAGAACATTCAATACCACAGCGTTATTAAATATTCTTAATGGATTGATCCATGCAGCTGATGGGCCAAGAACTATTTGGTGTTCAATGGAAAAATACTGAAAGTGAATACATTTCAGACGATCAAGCCTGATCATCTAATTGCAATTTTATCATTGATCATGATTGATCAATTCATGAGCTGAAAACACAGTGATATTTTCCTCAAATGTAGTATCCCTGCAGATTTTTTTTTCCTATATGCCACAAATGATGCTGCTTCATTTTCTCCAAAATTAAAACACGTATTGCTGAGGAATAATGAGCACATTAGTTATGTGCTGACAAAAGCCCAGTCCTCTGTGGTGACAGAAGTGGAGTCTCTCTCTCATTACTGATTGCAACTATTCACACATCTTAATGCAGGCACCAACAAAGGTTGCCAAGAGCACTTGAATTAGCCTTTTATATTGAGAAATAAAGCAAAAGAGACTCTTGCATATGAAAATGTTCGCCAGGTGGCACAGCAGCTTTGCTTGTATTGACAGAAAACTTTGGGAGCAGTTTGTGGCTAACTGAGCTTCTGTGCTCCTCAGAAAGCAAGGCCCAAGGAAGGCTTGGTTACACTTTGAAATTTGGTTTCAGAGCTTGTGTGAGTTTCTAGCATTCCAGTGGCTTTTTTTATTTATTTCCTTCCTTCCTCCTCTGTCGGATTATGCTGAACAGTGATGTATTTTTTGACATTTTCTAACCTTCAATTTCAAGACTGTCTGCACTCTGGGATGAGCAGTGAGCTGGAAATTTAGGAATTCTTGATATGTTGAGTCATCTTCTCCTTTGCTTCTTTAGATTGAGTAATCACCCCTGTTCCTTTCATTATATATCTCTATATATCCATGTATAAACCCGTCCTTCTATACCTGAATGCATAGGCAAGCCAGCAGAACTGCATTTAAAACACCTAAACTAAATTTGTGGCTAATTTTTTGGGGGGAAAAAGCCATCATTGTAGCGATATTGTGGCACCGTTGCCAGAGACATTTAGCAGCTTTTAGCAACTCTCGAAACCACCTGTCCCATTTTGGTGGCAGACTTTTAGATGAAAAGAATATTAATTTTTGTGTCAATTCAAAGGAAAGCTGACAGGCTGCAACTGGGACTTGGCTTTGCTTCTCGGAGAAAATCCGAAGGAAGAACCTGCAGCTCTCGTGACATAATTAACTTCTTGTTGCAGCCCTCCTATATGCAGGTGTTTACATCATGCAAAATACAAGCCCAAGCATCTTCTTGCAGAGACTTCAGCAGCGAAATTAAAGGGGAAATTAAAAGATTTCGCAGTGAAGTGTTGCTGTGGAATCCATTCTGCGTGGAAAGGCTGGGGGCAAAGACTTGAAAAGTTGTGGAGTCGTTGTAAATCTGTAAGGAATTCCATCAGGTAATATAAAGTGTCAGATTACACTGATGAGCCAGGTGAGGGATCTTTTGTTACTAATCTCTTTCCTCTGGAGCATTTAGTGATAACTCTTCTCCCGTCCTGCCGTGTAAATACCACACAGCGCAGTGCCTATATGTTATATGTTCACACATATGTGTGAGTTTTTAGATGTCTAGACTTATTTTTTGAAAAGAAGTAACTGGCATTCACACAGTGGCACTGGTTCATCCCAGATTTTACTGAGTTTAGTGCAAACTGGACTAGTAAATATCAAAAAATGCGTGCCCAGAACAACCGAAACGTTTCGATCCAGCACATTTTTGAAGGATGATTGGAATTTCCGAGCAATTTCTTTGTGTCCTGAGTCCGCAGCCTCAGGTGAAATGTTGATTAATGTTATACTGCTCCGTTTTCTCAAGGATAGCCTTGTAAAAGTGACTGTAAGGGCTGATTATAAATATCCAAATTACAGATGGCTGGAATCAGCCTGTTCCCATCTGACTGGAATCATTTAGTTCGGTTTCATATTCATCAGTGCTTCATATGTAAAGTTCAATGTTCTAATCTCTGGAAATGCAGTGTCTGGAAAGTTTAATTACAAGTTTTTACCTGCAAATGAACATCTGGAGCTTTTTGGAGTGGTATCAACTTCTCAGAGTTTCTGTCCTATTTGTTACTCCTGTGACTTCAGTGCTAATTTCGCTTTGGAGAAAGCCTCATATCTCATGATTATTTGGTTTTGATTAACTTTATTGAATTGCTGAGCAAGTTCCTCCTTTTCCATCTGCGGTGGAGAATCTGTACCAGGTAATGCTGCAGCATGACCTACTTCCAATTTTCAGCTACAGAACAGGAGGAAAGGATTACAAATGTCAGCAGCAAGGGTGGCCCTTACTGGGGTGGGTTTCAAAACGAAATCTTTCCCAGCACAGGAGCTCTGCTCCATTAAGAACTCTCAGGAAGTGCAAATAGGCAAACTTCCTTCTGCATCGGGGTGGTTTTTTCTCTTGGAGGTCTCTGTTGTTTCATTGTTACTGTCTAATAAGTAATTAAGGACTAACCTACACTTGTGTGTAAATAACAGTAACAAAAATTGATATATATTGAGAAAATGAAACTGGAAACAAGAGTCCCGCACTTTCAGTTAAGGATATATTTTTTTTCTCCATCCGTTTTAGACAAACCACCCTTCCCTCAACCAGTTACACTGCTAAAATAGTCATTCTTCAACCTCTCTTGGACTTAAACACGTGTGAGTTAGGGCACGTGTCAAAGTTTTATCTTGAAGAGTGCAAAAATAAATAAAGGATAGAATAGGACTGAATAGAATAAGACAGCAGGAATAGAATAGGATAAGCCAGGATAGAATGGAATGGAATGGAATGGAATGGAATGGAATGGAATGGAATAGAATGGAACAGAATGGAATAGAATAGCATGGAATAGAATAGCATGGAATAGAATAGAATGGAATAGAATAGAATAGAATAGAATGTAAATACTCTTTGCCTCTCTCCTGGAGCAGCAATAACAGCAATGAGTTTTGAAGTCCTCTCTTCCCCCCCAGTTATATTCTCCAATATAATGTGGGATGGTGGAAATAGTTCAGATGGCTCAAGTGTGCTGAGCTGGCTTTTTGAAGTGATGAATCGCTCCCAGCTACAGCCACTGAGCACAGGCACAGAGCCAGCAGCTGTTTGAAATGGCAGTTCTGGAGAGCACACAGAGGATGAGGGAAAGGAGGAAAGCTTTCCAAGGGAAAAATTGTTCAACACCTGTTTGCTGCACTGTGTTTTGTACATCTGCCCGGAATGCCAAGGACCGGCCATTCCAGTAAAATAAGATGCTGAGCAAATGAACCATTCATCTCATCACTTTGCTAGCTCATACATTTCTGTGTTCCCTTTCAGGCAGCAAAAAAGTGCTGGTTGGGAGAATTGTGTAATTAAGTAAAATTGTTTTCTGTAGATCTAGAAGGAAAACACGGTTGGCTTCCCACCTGTTCCTTCTGAGGAACTCTGCCTGTCTTATTAAACCCCTTCTTGTCTAAATGCAAATATGATGGAGTACAAGATGCTGACTGGTTTTGCTCTTGAACAATGAATATCCTTTGTTCTAGCCCGTGTCAAGAACGCAGGAATTTTAAGGTTCCCATCAGGATTCCAAAGGCGTTCAAGTACGGAGACAGCTTCTGTTACTTCTGTTACTTTTACTGTTCCATATTAGTGTTTTATGGTCTTTATTTGGTCTTGGCTTTGTTTTGGTTTGTTCATGGTGGGTGGTCTTAATTTCTCCAAAAGAAAAAAAACCCCAAAAATCCCAGTTAATTTATTGAGTTGACATTATCTTACTGAAAATTAGAGTCTGAACCCTCAATAGCTCTAAGGTAAGGCTGGCATTGATTTCTCCATCAGGCACCACACCCCGATTGTATCAGTGGCTTCAGAGCAGTGGTAAAAGTCAATTAAGTGACCGGCTGCTAATTATCTCAGATGACTGGTAATAATTCTCTACATGCATTATTTTATTCTATAAACCTGATCCATAAATACAGCTTGCAGCAGCACGTTATTGTCATGGCTTAGGATCCATGCCCATGCTTAGCTTTCAGATTCCAATCATCTAATTTGTGGTTTCTATAACGCCTTTATATTAATACCAGAGCTTTGGTGTTTAAGTTAATCCTTCCTTTTCTTTGAGAAGAAAACAAAGGGATGAAGCAGAAAGAACAGAGTGGCACAAGTAATTTTTTTTAATATAAAACTGGTACCTCTTACTCTCAAAATCATCCCATCTGTTGTGATAATGAATGTAATGGGAAAGAGTTTTAATTATGACTGGCATAACCATCAGCCACAGGCTTGCTGTCAGAGCTGACTAAAATGAGTATATAAAAAATCTGCTACCCCACATAAACAGGGATGTTTAGGTATTACAGCTTGTTAATTACCTCTTTATTAAATCTCATCCTTCTTTATTATTGTAAAAATATTTCAAAGAATGATATTGTCATTACAGAAGTGCCAGCTCTGATGGTGCTGTAAGAGGAATTAAAATGTCTGGAAGAATGCTTTATATTTACATGTATTTTATACTTACCCATGTGAAGAGAATCTATTATCTTCTTATAAATTGCATTTATCTGCTTATCTTTGTATTATATTACGAAGTTACATACATACATCTTTATCACACGTGGATTTTCTCACACATCCATTATGTCTCATGCTCTAGTCAGACAAATCTACTGATCTCCAGGCAAATATGACACCAAATACTGTTAAAATGCATGGAATATAACAAAAAAAAAAGTTCACAAAGAGGAAAATTGTTGTAACTGACTTCATTCCGAGCTATTTTTCACTGAACCACTTTAATTGCAGTGTGCTGTTCCTGGGTGTCATTGCAGTTTTTTATGCACACACATATGCATAAAAGACAGAACACAATACGTGCATAATGATCCCACGGAAAGAACTCCATCACATGTTAATTGGACAAAGGGCCATATTTATAAAACTTGATTTCCCAGCATGTTTAGATTTTCTTTAGGGAAAATCTCTACTCCATTTAATAAAGCAGCAAATCTCTATTCCTCTGAATGAGCCTAAAGAAATCTATTATACATTAGAGGGTATAGACACTCAACTGGAGGTTTTTTCATTCATTTTTCTTTCAAAGCAGACCCGGCAGAACCCTCAAATCCTGGACATCTCACTGGGAGCAGGACAAAGAACATTTAAAAAATAATTTCATTCACTTTAAGAAGAGACGATCCCTTAAAAGGTGAGTTGAAATAAGTCTCAATGGAAGTCACAGTGCAATGGCCAGTCAGGCTTTACCCTTCTTTTTGATCTCTATTTCCTTTCTTCTCTTCAGTTGCACCCAGAATCAACAAAAAACTTCTGTTCAGAGCCTCATCCAGTTCACACTGAGCGAGAATATCTCTCTCCTGTTAGGGCTGCGCCAGTAAAATCAGAAATGCAAATATTCCAGGTGCTTAAAATGTATGAAGAGATCACAGAGAATTTGTAATGAAGCTATTGTGAGTTTGTCCTGTGAACCTTAAACTGCAGCAGGAATTTATAATTACGATGTCTACCTTTTCAAATGAAGAGCTGAGACTGTTCTGCATTTTTAACTTGCTTCATGCTGAAGTGGACAAGGAGAAAAAGCATTTGAAATGGCTTTTTTCTAGGAGACATTCATTTTGGCCAAGTTACACTTAAAAGTAGAGGAGTACTCTGATATATACGGTACATCCTCGAGATACCATCTTGAAAAGAAAACACAGATAATTAAATGATCACAAACTGTAGTGCAATTAGAAGACTTTGATGAAAGATGTGATTTAAGTAATACAAGTTTTAATGGCGAAAAGAGCAGTTCTCCACTCAAATGCATATTAATCATCACAGTATGTGTGCTTTGTTGGCTGCTGATAAACTGATTATTTCTTTCTTTCTTTGGTTCACTCTGAATAAACATCTATTCCCAAATGCCAGCCGTAGCATTGAGTGGAAAGAATGACTCTTTCTAGAGCCTGACAGAAGGGCCTCCTGTGCTCAGCAAAGGGTGCAGAATCAGTACTGCATCAGCAGTATCTTTGCCTTAAAAACAGTGGCAAAGAGTTGGATAATGTTTGGGACCAGCAGACAAAGTTGAGAAATTTCGTCTCTGAGCGCAGACTTTAAAAATTCCCCGTCCCTCAGTGTCCAACATTTATTTATTAATTTACCCCTGCAATGTGCTAAGTGAAGAAGGATTTTTGTTATTTCTGGTAGCACCAGCAGAGCAGGTTGGCTCTGTGAGCAGGAGCGCCCTGGCTCGGGGAAGGGGCTCGGGAGCTGGGCTGGGGTTGGGTGTGGGAGCACTCGAGGGCCCTTTGCAGAAGAGCCCGCCTGAAAGCACCGAGCTGGACCAGGAACAGCACAGCCCTGATCTGCAGAGCTTTTCCTCCCAAATCCCGAGGGTTTGGCTGCCGTGTTTTGCACGAGGCACAGCAGTCAGGCTCTGTTCCGTCCAGCATCGCCGCGTGGCTGGGAGGTGAATTTCAAAGCCGTCTGCGGACGATTCCCTAAAAATGACATTTTCCCCCCTCTGCACAGTTCTACACATTTTCTGAAATTGGATTTCCCTTCTCATTTTCTTACTAGCTGTTCAAAGGCCTGGTTTGAATTAACACCTCAGTCACTAGGATGTGTTTGAAAGTAAATGTTCCATAAAAATATGGGAAGAAAAAATTATTAACCTCCCATAACAAGCGAATTGTCCTGGATCTGGGGGTTATATTGTAGCCATTACATTATGTGAGAGAACAGTCTTAGCTGTGGGGAAAAGGCAGAGACATCTGCAGCCTCATACAAGTAACAGAATTAAACACAATGGGAACATAGAGAAACTGGTAAAAATTATGCTGTTGGATGGCTCAGTGAAACCAAATGTTGCACAACACGTTTTTTTGTTTTTGCAGTGCTTCAGCATTCAAATTAATTAAAGAATCTTCCAGAATGAGGTGCAATGTTGCTTTGGAAATACATTGCTTTAGCAAGCCGAAATGGGCAACTCTGCATCCTTCTGTAAAATCAGTCTGTAACTTGTACCAATCAGAGTTGCTATGCTATAAATGAATTTTTTTCAAGTTCCTTCCTTCTGAAAGCCTTTTTTAAATCATAGACTCATTAATGCTTTTGCAGGCAGTTCTAGTAGCACACCACTGAAGCACAATTCAGTTGGTTATCAGAGGTTAATAAGAAAGAGAAGATGAAATTTCACACTGATTTTCTTTTTCAATTCACAGCGGAGAGGAGCTCTGTTGTTTTAGTCCAACCATCAGAAGAAAAGGGATTAAAGCCACCACACGCCATCAGATCTGTCACTGATACAAACATCCATTTCATGGGAGATAGAGCTAAAGATTGGACTCCAAGCTTAAAGGTGGGATGATTTTTAAGAATTAGAAATTATATATATGTACATAATGTAGAGGGAGCTGTAGTTGAGAAAATAAGAAGAGAACAGCTCGAGTTGCAGCAGCCATTTGGAACCTCTTAAGGACAGACAGTAAAGCCAAGAGAAGAGGAACACGTCCCTTCAAGTTAACCTGACCTGTGATCAGTACAAGGTCATCTCCCCTCATTTCGGGCCAATGAGAGAATAAATTGTAGCCATCACCATTTTCTTTGCTGATTTAGACCCTTCAATTTGCTGCAATAAGAACATTTCACATCAACTGAACACCAGCTGTCGGGGTGTTGTGGTGTCCTTGCCCCGTTCGAGGTGGAGCATGTGTAGGGAAAAATGTGATGAAAAAAGCGCTGCAGTTTGAGGTCTGGATCCACAGATGGCTGCTTACCTCAGGTAATTGTAACATCTCAGTAAAGAGACGCTTGTCCCATAAAAAAACAAGAGGAAAAGGGATATTCATAAGCGTTCCAGCACGATTCATTCAGGCGCTCTGAAGTGACTACCCACAAATGTTGTGCAAGGAAGCAGAAGAGGAAGGGCCGCTTGGTCTGAAATGCGCCCAGAGGAATCTGTGTGAGCATGAAAGATGTGCACTGCCCTGGAACTAAGGGAATTTATGGCTTCTTAAATGCTGCTTTTTTTTTTTTTTTTTTTTTTAACATTGTGGATGAAGTACCTTACAGCACATTCTTAATCATAACTCTGGGGTATTTCTGCATTTAGGACATTAAGGACAGATTAGAAACTCTCACAGGTGAAGTGCTGGCCACCATTGGAGCTTCTTTTGGTTTTCAAAATACCATGGTATTACCAAAGCTGAGCTGACTGACCAAACAATGAATTTTAGGGAACACTGTTGGGCTTTCTTTCACAGAAAGGAGCTTTCATTGGCATTTAGGATGCTTTTAATAAATTTCTGCCTAGGAATAGTGCGTGCTCCATGCAGGACTCCTTTCATGGAGCTCTCTGCCTGCAGGAGCAGGGACTCTGCTCAGGGTGAGCTCCACATTCAAACTGTTGGAAAGGTGATTTTAACTCACTGTCAGGGTTCTTCTTGCCAAGATTTTTGTAAAGGTTAAGCTGAGAATTGCCACACTTGAGTGGCAGAGGCCTCATGGAAAATTTATCTCCCTAGACATTTAAAAGTTGGATATTTACATCTAAACTGGTCATCATGAGCTCCCTTCATTGGCTGACAGAGAGGCTCATCAACGTGAAATTTGTGTTTATTTTCCTCCCCTGACTATGAGGCTTAGGTAGCTGGTTTAGATGTAGGCACCTACAGCTTAGACACCAAAACAGAATCAGACCTTCAGCCTTTACTTTGAAAAACTTTGATTTTTTTTTTTGTTTTAATCTGAATTTTTATATTGTTTTTATTTATTGCTTAAATAATTCTTTGCTAAAACACTGTCCTCATCTGTTTATGGTCATTTCAGTAGAATTATGGTTCTATAAGATCCTCTATTTCTTTTTTACTTCTCTGGGCCTGCTACCTGAAAGGCATTAACTAATTCTTCATCTGCCGGAAGCTCATTAGCAGGACAAAATACCAGAACAAGAAAACTTGCCATGGTGTCACAGAGGAATTCAGCTTTTGATTGTTTCTGAGTAGTTTCAAACAGTTCTGTATTTCCAGGATGAGGGAAGTAGGAGCTGGCTCCCCAGCACTTCTCATAGACCTTTTGTTTGACACCCTTCCCTATCTCCACTTGATGATTTGAAGACCAGATTTGGCATAAATTTTGGAATACTTTACATTAATGCTTGCAGTGCTTGCAGTAGTGCATCAAGCAGATCTCAGCTCAGGCAAAGGTCTTCATTTTGCTCTTTTGAGAAATGGCATCACAAAAAAATAGACCTGTCAGTCTTCCTGGCTGAAGGAATTACTTTAATCTTTTTTTCCTCTCAATGCCTCTCACTATTAGTGTGCCATTCAGGAGTGATGTTAAAATGGGAGAGCAACACACTTCTGGTCCCTTCTCAACCCAACAGCGGATGTCTCTTGCTTTATCTCCTTTTAGTGAATATTTATTTCAGTGCTTTCTTAATGAAATTGGTTGTTACTGTTCCGAGGGTGCTCGAGCTCTGTCACACCTCATGTTTAAGCAGTGAGAGGAGCCCCTCTTTCTGTGTCACTGGCATTGCTGCCACTGCTGTCCTGGGTGCCCCAAACATGGAAACATGAAGAGTTTAGGACTTTAGAAATTTATACTCTGCTCTGCTCAGGACTCAGAGCCAGCACAGGGCTCACTTCTTATGAATTGTAATTTCGTTTGATCACCAGCTATGGAGTTTGTGAGTTTCCTGAAAACCATCCCAGACTCTCCAACACTGATGTGTAATGCTCCACAAGGCTATGGGATAATCTTTCTCAAAGCTGATGTGCCAGGCTGAAGGAGCCAACGTGCATCAAAGCAAGCAGGACTTTGTGAATCATTCACTTGTAATCTCTGTCGTGCACAAACCAGCCCAGCCACCAGCCTTAACAGGATTCCATTTCTATCAAAAAAGTTCAGCTCTCCTGCATTGCTTAGGAAACATTTCAGAGGCCATCCCTAGCAGAGAATGAGTTACATAAACTTTAGGGAATATTTGCTGGTTGTATTCCACAGCCATCACTCTCAGAGCTGCAGCTGCCAGTTTTAACAGGTACTGCTTCTAAAATTGTTCATTGAAAGCCCTGACTAAGCCCCCCTCATGCAACACTTTTGAAAAGAAAACTCAACCCATGGAATCCATAAGGGCAGCACAGACTTGTTGTTTTTCTGATGAACCACAATTACAAGCCTTCAGGGGCAGAGAATGAGCACAAAATGTCTTGAAAGCAGAGGCCGTGTGGGTGAAATTGAAAATAATTTATTTCTGGGAGAATATGCACCATGTTGGGCTGGGATTTTTGTAATCCCAGAGTTACAGCACAAATATATGAGGAAAAACTAAAGTGTATAGCCATGTTGTACAGTATGTTACATGTGAAAAAGTCTAAAAATTCAACTTTTTCTATTCTTCTTGATAGCCAGCCTCTTACCCGTGTTTGTCCATTTGCTCTCTAATCAGTGTCCAGTGTAATTTATCTTCATTTACTTAAATTGGCTGAACAACAGGACATTGCTCATCCCTATCTTTTTGGCAATCTCTGACAAGGTTCGTTTTTGTCTGCCTTTCATCATGTCACCACTTGGAGCTGACATTGTTTATCTTAGCTCACCCTGCCTTTATCTGGTGATTGTTGGGTAAAATTGTTGCTCTTGGGTCACTCCTGCCCTCTTGGCCATCACCAGCTGACAGAGTTCACTTCTGCTGGGTCAGCTGGCATCAGTCAGTGCTTAAAGGAACAGGAAAATCTTTCTTGGATGTTCCAGAAATTTAAATGGGAAGGCCAGGCTCGCCAAGGAGCTCATTGTTCTATCCCAAAGAGAAAAGCTGAGCCCTAGCTAAGGTTTGAGGTTTCAAAGAGCTAATTAATTTGTTAATTGAGGACTGTGGAAAAACCAAATTAAACCAAAAAAACCACTGTATCTTATATGAAACAAACACAGAAATGTGTTTTCTTCTCTTTGGACTTTTGATGTTTTGTGTACTTTTCATGACGTGACTGCATCTATTAGTGAGACCTTATTTCAAACTAATTAAAAATAGTCAAGTTTGTTCCTCAAGAATCTACAGTCTAGAATGTCTAGCATATAATTTTATTTACTTTTAAATGAGATTTTCAGGACTTTAACATTAATTTTTTCCCTGTTAAGTTCTTTTGGCAACTGCTTTAGTTTTCCCACCTGAGAGATTGAATGCTGTCAATACCTTGGAAAAAGCCTTGATTTAGGAGTGCTTACACAGGATTTTCTGTCTTCAAAGTTTGAAATTTGTATTAGTTGCAGTGATGAGTGTTGTCATATGAGAAAGACCTGGAGGCTGATACATTTGAGAAATGTCCTTGTTTCGTTATATAAGTAAAAATTATATATAGCTGCTCATATGGAACTTAAAGAAATTGCATATGCAAGTGGAAAACACCTGCTGCCAGTCTTCTCTGGGAAAGATTTCGAGTCCAAACCCAAGCCAGAGCCCTGACATATTTAACTACAACCAAAAAAGTGCTGAATGTGGGTAAATCCACTGTTTGGGGGTTGAGCTGTGTCTTGGCAAGGTGACAAGGACACCCGCCGTTAAGAACCCGCGTGGCTCCTTCGTGATTTAAACAGGGAAAACCGAAAGTTCCTGGTTGGCATCCAGTTGTCCCTCTCAGAATTGCCAGAGAAGTGCTAAACGAAGTGGCTCCAAAATCTCGGAGCTGCAAATTGTGCCTCGCCTGTGTAGAACAAAGCCTGGCTGACCTCCATTTCTTGGGGGTTGTTCTGAAGACGAAGTCGATGACAAGTCACAAAGCCTGAGCTGAGCTCCGTTAGCAGCTTGGTGTATCTTGAAACCATGACAAACAGTGTCAGCGACTTCATCTCAGCTACGCTGGGACGTAAAATAACTTTTCTTACGCCTGACGTGGAATAAAACAGAGCACAAAGTCAGCCATTGCTGAGGAGCTTATGAGTGTTACCCTTTTAAAAGGTGACAGGTGACAATTTGAGCGTTA
The DNA here is from genome assembly GCA_013397775.1 of Eulacestoma nigropectus. Taxonomy (NCBI): domain Eukaryota; kingdom Metazoa; phylum Chordata; class Aves; order Passeriformes; genus Eulacestoma; species Eulacestoma nigropectus. The sequence continues at coordinate 669,665 of VZTE01003180.1, forward strand.
TTATTATTTGCTTGAGCACTACTTAACACAAAATAATACAAGTGTCATGACTTGAGCTGTCTGTACAGTTTTTGTTAGGATTTTTTTTTTTTTTTCTGTAGCAACCCAGAAATATAGGTCAAAATTTCATCTCCAGAAATAAAAGGGCTTTTTGGAGAGATGCATGTACATATTATGCTTTCTACAGACTTTGTATTTGTTACATGCCATTCTAAATATAGCTAAGCAGAGTTGGAAGAAGAGGAAATAATGACTAGACTTGATTGTGTTTCAGATGTCAGGTACCATTTCTTATCTACAGTTAGATACTGTTCATACTGTTGATTTGTTCTATAACCAGCTCTGAACAGTTGGTAGAAAATTTAGAGTGTTTGAGACATCAAAAACATTTATTTTCTTAAGAGAAAAAAATGGTAAAGATCTGAATCTACAAATGCAAATACAAATATGTAACCAGCCTCTAGCTTAATTCAAGAGAACAAGTTTTTTATTGAAAGTAAGAATACACATTCCATAATATATATTCTTTGATTTAACTCTTGCTTGTGTTTGAACATTGATTTTAGAGACTGAATCCAAATTTATGCAAGCGGTGAAAAATGGATAAATTTGCCTCATACATGAACATTTTAAGGCAGGCATCATATCACTTGAGCCATTCTGTCATTTTTTAGCAGAACTGAAGCCCCTGACTGCTTTGCTGAATGATGCAGACACTACTTCTGCATGTTCTGGTGCAACATTAGTTAAATCATTATTTTAATTCCTGGAGATACCACTTTAATTACTATATTTATACATAGTAACAAATACGTTCTCATGATCTGTGAGCAGCAAATGTAAAGACGTAAAAGCAAAAAAATATTTAAATGTCAGAAAATGATCAATAAGTTGAACAGAATTTCATGGAATCTCTTTGGAGAACATTAATCATTAAGTTGGTCTTTGTGACAAGTGCAGTCACATGAGATGAAAAAAAAAAGTTGCCTTGGTTGACATTTTATGTCCTTTACACTATAAAGTGCACTAAAGGTTACTGCATAGCAAACACCTCAATGCCCACAAAGTTCAGTGTCAGGAGCTGTGGGCTCATCCCAGAGGAAACTTCGTTCTTTTATAATCTCATTCAGTCCTCACCTCATTCTAAGAACTTCTCTCCAGCACAGACTGAGTTCATAGCTGTAAATGGCTGGAGATAATCTGAAGTGCAGGACGAGGTTGTCTGGGTGTCCTGATCCTAAAGATCTTTATGGGTGAGAGTGTCTGGAGGAGAGGCCCCCGTTGGGAGTTGGGATGGCTGTGCCTGTGTTAGGGCTGTGTGGGCACGGCCAAGGCCCTCTGTTCTTTAAAAGATCATATTTTGCTCACCAGTTTCTCTTGAAAGTCTGGATTACCTGACCCCTGCCACTGTGTCCCCTTGTGCCACCTCAGCCCCTTCACTGAGTGGTCAAGCTCAGGAGAGCTGCTGGGGCTTGGTGGTCACCAGGGAATCAGGTGCAGCTCCAACAAGCGTGTTTCTCCCTCAGCCTTAATACTTGTGATCATCTCCATGTCGCCCGCTGCCCCTCCAGCAATATTTTATATTGCTTTCTCCTCCTTTTTGGTCAGTGACCTCCTCAGAGAGCTCTGCTGTGTCACTGCAGCTCGACACTTTTGTCCCTGGATTCCCTCAGCTCTGATCCGCCGTGGAAGGGAGGTGCACAAGTGGTTGGCAGCACAAGTTGTGGTGGTCAGAGTCTGTCAAGGCAGGAGGAAGCAGAACTTCACTCAGCAGAACGGCCAAAGTGGGTCAGCGTGCTGGTTTTGCTTTTGTGTCACATCAGCTCTTTCCCTCACTAGCACACTTCACGTTTCCTTGAACACCCCTTCAAGTGTGAACCGTAGCAGCTGTTGGGAAGAATTCTTTTCTCCACTTAGATGAAGTTCACTTCAATTTTGTCAGAGTGGAAGTTGCTGACATTCACATAAGACCATTTCTTTTTTAAAACCCTCTCATTTACTGATTTGGGCGGTACTGAGTGCCCCAACAGGCCCTGAATTCTTGTTTTCCGTGGTGGCTTCTGCTGACAATCCCAAGGTCCTGCCTGTGAAAGGCAGTGTGAATAACCAAAGGGATAACATAAACCATTACGTCTGTAGCTTGGAGACTCTGAAACCAGGATTTACTTCTTTCACAAGCAATGAAGGCCCATTGACACCTGGCCTAGTGGAAGGTGCCCATGGAAGGGGGATGGAATGAGATGATCTTTAAAGTCCCCTCCGACCCAAACCATTCCATGGCTCTGCAGTTCTAAGAGAGCTATCCTCTAATACAAATTATAATTTTTGCTCCATATACTTGTGCTGACACTAATATGTCACTGAAGTGAGGAGGCTGTACTTGACAGTGAAATAAGTTTGATTGTTCCCCTGATGTCTATAAAATGAGTATTTGATCCCAAACCTCTCAGAGTCAGTGATGGCTTTTCTCTTCCTTTGCTTTGCCTGGAATTACACCCAGCTAAGAAGCCTTTCATTTATGAAAAAACAAAAAAATAAAATGCTCATTTTTGAAAAGCACAGGTGATAATAGAGAAGAAATTTCAGCAGTATATGAAGAAATTAGGGCAGTTTTTCCGTTATTTCTTCCAACTCAAGTAATAATTCTTTACCATCTAGTTTTTGTTAGTAGCATTTTTTCCCCTTCCCCCCCCCCCCTTTTCTTACTACTCCAGTGTCTGCATGGCTATGGAATATTGTTGCCATAGTGAATGTTGTCTGACATCAAGGGGCTGACAGTCAGAAGGAGTTATGAGACTAAATGATGCACTGTTCATATCATTCATCACAACAATTATTAGCGTGGAAACATGATGGGATGTGCTGAAATTCTGCTCGTGAAGTGAAAATAACTGTCCCTTTGTTTTAAGCTAAAAATGATTTTGTGTTGTAGCTGTGTGTATATGCATTTAATGAAGAAAAGCAGATTTTTGAACATTTCTTTTGCTGCATTCTCAGGATCCTTTCCTTCACGCTGGCACACTGCTCCAGTTAAAGGGTGTGAGTGAGAGTCCAATTAGCAGACAGCACCAGGCCACTTATGGCAATTGATATTTATTAGCCGAGGCATGGCAGGAGACACAGAGAAGGCTTTCATCCCTCTGGGGACTCAGTCCAGCTCTTATCTAGGAAAACTGAGCGAAAAGGAGGAATTAGTGGTGCTGAATTTTGAATCCCTGACCGAGACTGGTCCAGCTACCTGTGGGCTTAATATTGAAGCCCAGGAGGATTTTTTTTTTTTCCTGCAGAACAAGACTGATGTTGGAGGCCTGAAGAGGAATAAAATATTCCTTAAAAACTCATGCCATGAAGGGAAGGATAAGGAGGTATTCCAGGATCTCAGGCTCTTTTCTGGAAGGGGGAAATCTCATCCTTTTCATTCAGCATTGCAACTTACAGTACCTTCCCTTTATTCCTGTGTTTAGGAAGGTTATAGGCAGCTATTTCTGTAAAGAAACTTGATTCTAGTCTTACTTCTCATCTCCTGTGATTATTCAGTACATAAAAGAAATCAGCACGTATGGTTTGCATTAGTATTAGTCATTTAGGCAGAAGGAACACAAAGAATGCAGGAAGAAAATAGAAAAAGGAGTTATTTTCCTTCTGCCTTGCCTCAAAATAATAGACCTGCAACCTTCACAGCCTTTGAAGTTCATATTTCATGTCTTTCCTGCAGCTAATTCACTGGAGCATTATGCAGATCCCATGATTACAAATGTTGGTAGGGCTCCACTCTCTTCTTGAGTTACTGATTAGTTGTTAATTTTTTAGTAAAGTGGAAATATTAACCTGTGGTGTTGACAGATCTTGCTCCTCAGTTTGCCTGTGCATACAGTGAAGTCTTCTTTGGTTGTGTTTGATCAGTTCACATTAGTGCCTCGAAACAATCAATATCACACTGTGTTTAAAATTATCTTTTAAGGGACACGAAGTATTCAGGTGGAAAAAAAAAAATCTCGAGAGACCAGCATGAAACTAATAAGATTTACGAATAGCTTTTGCTTTTGTAATTTGCAAGGAAAACCAAAGAGCAGATTCTGAATAGCTGGATTCTTAATTGGATATTGATCTAAACAAATATTCTCTTTCTAAGTACCTGTTAAAATCAGTTACTGCTATTTGGGAGGACACATTATATTTATCCTGATTGCCATAGAAGTGCTGCTGCTGCTCGAAGTTGTATAAAGATGCATTAGCAGAGCACTTTTAATAGACCTATTAAATTCACTTTGCTTTGATTTACTCAGTGTTTGAGTGGAGGCTGAGTATTGTATACAGCTGCAGGAAGAGGAGTACTGAAAATAATGTAATTATCACCATTTCTGCTACTATTTTTTTTTTTAATTTGCATGGAGCTGCACTTCATGGAGTGTTTGTGCTGTATCTACTTTTAAACACGTCTTATATGTGGCTTAGTGTATTTACAATCCACTTTTGCTGAAAGATCCTGCTTTCTATGCCCTTTTCTGGGCTGGATTTTGCTTGTTTGCTTTCTTGTTTTTCCCTGTTGTAGTGAGACAGCACAGCATTATTCCAGAAGTTGTAGATCATTCTTTTTCCAGACAGACTCTCTTCGAGTTAAAATGATGTGATCACACAGGCAGAGCTGTAAAAAGCAGGCAGAATGTACCAGTGGCCTTTTCTTTTCACTTTGCCAAGTTTCTTAACAATTACAGAAACAAAATCCCCCCAAAACCCCCAAACCAAGCCCCCCAAACTGTTGAATTAAATCAATTACTTACTGTAAAAAGAATAAATGTAAAAGAATATTATGATAAATGCAAATTTTTGTGGGTTTGGCTTTGGCTCTCTACAGTATAAATCAAGGTGGCATATTTCAAATCAATAATTTAGAGGATTGTGTTTAAATCTTATTCTGGCCTATTCACACCTGATTTTATTTTTCTCTAAAAATGGTTAAAATAGAAATATGATATATTGGGAGATGAAAGAGCATAGGAGGGCAGTGGGTGCAGTTATATCTTTTTAAAGCAGAGTTTTACAGTCCTTTCCTTTCCTTGCAGTTACACCATTATAAAACTCTTTTAAAAGTGTAGCTCAGCCCCCAAACAGTATTTTTATTAATTTTTCCTTTTTGTTTTTTTTTTTTACAGAAAGGATTAAAATGGATAGCTTGATTTCACTTAGTAAGAAAATCACCCAAATTGATAGTGATTGTACCTGTTCAGAGAAACTGAGAACTGGCTGGCCCCTGAACCTCGAACTCTGGAGCTATTGACGCCAGATTAATTTGGGAATATCAGATTTGGCTGCTATGGTTGAAAAATTGCCCACAGAAAGCAAAAATTTTGGCTAAACTTGGAAATACTCAACGTCCTCTGACTGCGCTCCTCAAGCATCTCTTTTTATCAATCTAGAAGCATCTTAATTGTGTTTAAATCTCTTACTTTTCCATGAAATTTTTGAAGTCTGCTGGTGGGTTTGAAGGTGATTGGGGGTTAGGAAGAGCCACAAATGCCAGCATGGAATGAGTGACTGGATAAATCAGCTCCCATAAGCGAGGCCAATAGAAGGAAAGTTGTGATTTTCTCCTGTGCAATCCCCAGCACGGTGAGAGCACACAGGGCCTGGCGTGGGGTGGCTCCTGTTGAATGCTGAAGGCAGAGAAGGATAAAATCATCTGTGTTGAGAGGCAAAATCCTGCTCGGAGCACGAGATCACCATGGCAGGGGACTCCGGGGAGAACTTCTGGGCAACTCTTTGGTGGATAAAGCTCCTGGCGTGGAAGAGGTGGCTTGGGATGGGAGATGCTCAGACCAATCCTGATTCAGCTGTTGGTGTCCAGGCTGCAGAAATCGCATCCTGCACTCTGCCAGCACCACCTGGGGCAGGTCCTGCCCTGCTCCATCCACATCTCCAGAAAAACTGGGAACATGTTCCTGTCTCCCACTCTGAGACAGGCATTGGTGGCTACTGACGCCATCCTGGTTCATCAGGAGGCAAAATCCGATGGATCTTCACAAGGCAGCATCAAACCAGTGCTGTTGGTTCGAAAAATCTCCGTGATTTTCTGTTACACTCAGTTTTTAGAACAAATCCACGGAAACACGGGCGGAGGACAGAGCTGCATTCTGAGCTTGCTGTGGTTGTTGTGGGTTGGTGTTGGCTTTTTTTTCCTGCAATATATTGTTCCATTTGGGACTGAGATGAAGAAACACCTTTGTCTCTGTTCCAGTAATGCTATTCTGTGGGGATTTTTTTGTTCCAATCACAGATTTTTTACATGATATTTATATTTAGCCTAAAATATTGAGACTTGAACAGACTGTACAGACTCCAGAACTGTGTCTATATCTGTCTTATTTATTTGTCCTTTGAACAAATGTTTTCATAAAAAAACAGGAACTTGAAAATACCAGCAGTGACAGTGACTGGAATTAGACTGACAAGTTTGGAAAGACCTGAAGAGATCATTTGTTCTATCTCCCCATTTTCTGCATAATTACCCTTTTGTGTGTGGGTTTTTTAATTTTTTCTTTTGCCCTAACTATTTCTTGAGGAAACTTTCCAATTTTTTTTCCGTATTTTTTTCACTATTTAAAAAATACTTCTAGGTTTTTTTAAATTTACTCTTTATTTTTTACTTTTTTTAAAAAACATTATTACATATTTTTACTCTTTTTAAGATATTTTAAAGCATTCCTGTATTTTTTTACTATTGTGTCATCTCCCTTTGGTCTTCAACCAATGACTGCAACTGGAGAGTCTTTCTCTGTAAATCACAAATACTTGTTTTAATACCAATTTTTTAGCTGTTTGCCTCAGTTTTAGATTTATGTAGTTAATTATTCCTCTCTGATTTCTTGTTGCTTGCAGGTTTAGCAGGTTTATCTCAGATTTGCTTCAGTAACTGACTTCTGGCAACCCTGCTGTCTAGAGCGTGCTCTCTCTCCACTGGATTCAGCCCTGTAAATGCACATATTTGGATTACTGCATCAACCCATGCACAATCCCATCTAAATTTATATAAAACTTACACAATTTATTATATTTTGAAGATGGGGAGGCCCTGGCACAGGGTGCCCAGAGAAGCTGTGGCTGTCCCTGGATCCCTGGAAGTGCCCAGGGCCAGGATGAACAGGGCTTGGAGCTCCCTGGGACAGTGGAGGTGTCCCTGCCCATGGCAGGGGTGGGATGGGATGGGATTTAATGTCCCTCCAACCCCAAACCATTCTGAGATTCTTTGATATGATAAATATCCAACCACAGAGATGGTGCTGAACTCACTGTCCCATTGAAACGGGGCTGTTTCAACAGGGGATAAATACAGGGTTTATTTTCATTTTCCTAAAATGCTTTTTTTTTTGAAGTGTTTTGCTTGCCCTGGTTTACAGCTGCCCCCAAACCTGCTGTCTGCCCTTTGCTGATACCAACTTGGTCCTGGGGCAGCCTGGGGACACCGGTGCTCAGGGAATCCCATCCGTGTTCCCTTTTCCCCCGGGTGCATCTGGGCAGGAGGGAGGGGCTGACGGTGGAGAACAGATGCTCTGCTTTGGTGTTTCCAGGAGACCCCTCCCCTTCTGCAGCCCCACAACCACTCCTACAAACCCCAGAGCTCCTCGGGCTTTACAACAGGAGCAGACACAGCTTCAGGACAGATTAGTGTCCGCAGCGAGGTGCACCACGGGTGAATCAGGAATGAATATCAGGGATGAGTAACGAACAAATAAATGCTGGTCAAGGAATTCTTTTCTGGTTTAAACAGGGGGAAGAAGCAAGTCTGGCATTCAGCTCCTCCAAAAAAAGAGGGATATAACAGGGGGTCTCCTGCTTGTTGGTTGTGGACCAGGATGTTTGGAGTCTTCATAGAAAACAGGCTTTGAAGTCACCCACTGTTAGACTAAAAAAGAAGGAAAATTTGATGAAACCCAAATATGGACACAGGACAGTACATCAGTGTCCCAATTTAAATGCTTCTAAGAAAGAAAACTTCTCTTTTTCCATAAATGAGACTTTTCTGGGTCTTGTAAGCAGAGAATTTGTGATGCTAAAGAACGAACCAGAACAAAAGTATTTTGGAGTTCTGGGTCCATCTGCTGATAAAATCATTCTTTTAATATTTTATAGGGTGAGCCACAAGGCATTAATGAACTTCATTACTCAGATAAACTGTCAGGATTGCTGAAACCAGTGGAATTCCAAGAGCAATTTTAGTTTTCAATATTTTAATAATTTTTTTCTCTCCAGAACCAGCTCTGATATGAACTGATTTTCTTGCCAAACTTTCCTCAGGAAAATTTCCAGTTTTCGGAAGCCATGATCCATCAGGAGGAACTGGAGCTCCACTTCCATGCAGTGGGGAGGGCAGGTTGGCAAGGAAAGGTCACAACAGGCAAAAAAGCAGCATGAAGAATGTTTCCAATAATGGTTTTGGCTATTTGCCTGCCTCCAGAAGCGACTCACTTTCTAGGGAAAATTGATCCGCCTTTCTCCTGATTTCAGCTGGGATAGAGTCAATTTATTCTATGATTATTGCTGTAATTATTATTACTCTTGTAATTATTAGATTTTACTCTATTTCAGTTGCTAAACTGTTATCTCAAGCCACAGATTTTACCTTTACCTGATTCTCCTCCACATCCCCTGGAGGGGAAGGTGGGAGTGGACGAACCACAATGTGGTGCTTGGTTGTTGCCTGGGGTTTAACCACGGAAGCCTTTCCATACGAGGGAGAAAAAGATATTTGTGATCTTCTTGTAGCCACTTTTCAAGTTATGAGTTTTGCTTCTGAAGACCAGTTAAGTGGAATGACTAAACGAAGAATTATAAGCAGGCAATTATCTCAGCTCAGCAGCTCGCTCAGAAATGTGCAGGAGCAAGGCAAACGAGGAAGGGAATGCACAGGAGACACGAAGATGGCGTGGTGCAGGAATCAGCTTGATGTGAAGAGACAGATAACACCCGGCATCGAGGCCTGGTTGGGCGAGTCTGTGATTCATCAGTTATGTTTGAGGAAGATTTATGCACTCACAAAGCTCCCGGGTCTGCTCTGGTGGGAGCCACCTGCAGAGCTGCCTCCAGCCCTGGGCTCCCTGCTTTTGGAAGGACGTGGAGCTGCTGGAATGACTCCACAGAGGCCACAGAGATGCTCCCAGGGCTGGAGCCCCTTTGCACTGGAGCCAGGCTGGGAGAGCTGGGGGTGTTCACCTGGAGAAGAGAAGGCTCCAGGGAGAGCTCAGAGCCCCTTCCAGGGCCTAAAGGGGCTCCAGAAGAGCTGGAGAGGGACTGGGGACAAGGGATGGAGGGACAGGACACAGGAAATGGCTTCCCACTGCCAGAGGGCAGGGATGGATGGGATATTGGGCAGGAATTGCTCCCTGGGAGGGTGGGGAGGCCCTGGCACAGGGTGCCCAGAGAAGCTGTGGCTGCCCCTGGATCCCTGGCAGTGCCCAAGGCCAGGCTGGACAAGGCTTGGAACAGCCTGGGATGGTGGAAGGTGTCCCTGCCCATGGCAGGGGTGGGATGGATGAGCTTTAAGGTCCCTTCCAACCCAAACCATTCCATGATTCCCTGTGTTCTGATACAGAAAATATCAAGCCTACCTGGCACACCTCTAGAAAATTTAGAGAGAATGAGTAAAATTCAGGTGAGACAGAAGTTTGAAAGAATGATTTGCTCATTTATGCATTCAGTTCTTTCCAATTCTACCTCTTAGCTGTTCTAAGTCATTATTTGATTGAGTGTCTCTGTCACATATAAATAATTCTGCTCGAACACCATTGGCCAGCACCCTCAGGTCCCGCTGCCATTATTTAAATGACCCTGGCCAAGGCATCACCACTGATTGTTATGACTAATTTTTGATTTCATCATCCAAATTGTCACAATAACTCAACAAGACCTTGAAGCACAGCTCGTTTCCAGTTAAAAGACAGATAAAAATTAGAAAGGTCTTGTAACTTTGGAGAGGAATTAATTTTTAAGAGCTTGAAGTACTGCAGAGAGAAAAGCTGAGCTAGAGGCCTCGTGTCTCTGCAGAGTTGGATCAGGGGACCCAAGGGATTTCCATGCTTCTATTTAATAATGAAAAATGTTTCTCAAGGGAAGGGACTGTGCTTTCCAAACATCTGTACATGGTTTGATGATCTTCATGATTGGATGGCCACAGTTACTGGATCTGGGAGCACAAACAAACACAGAACACAACACAACCCCCTGCTCCATCCATCTCTATATTCACTGCTGGAACTGAAGTGCTTGAAGCAAAGGAAGCCGTAAGGAAATAGGAACTGCAGCTCAGGAGAAAACTCAGCCGTGGATCACAGTTTGAGGCTGTGCTCTTCTGAGGAAAGGAAATCCTCACAAAACTTAATGGATTTTTTTTTTGATCTTCAACAAGTTATGGAACCATTCCTGGGAATGACCACATCCAAATTGTGTTAAATCATGTCTTTATAGATTTCCCTTGGAAAATACCTTGACCACAGAGTGGAGGGGTTTTCTTGGGTTTGTTTAATCCTGCCCCTATAGAACTATGTGATGTTTGGGCAATTAAATATCAGATACAGCTGCTGTGGCCTGTTCTCAAATGTACCCAAAGTTGGAGAAGCTGAAAACTTTTTCTTCCTCTTTTTCTCTCTAGAAGCCTGTGCATTTTTATAAACTGTACCTTGGAGTAAATATGGTAATCTCAACCTTCGGAATGGTGAGTAATGTGCCAAGAGGCAGAGACATGAGATAAATCTGTTTATAAATCAGTAGCAATTTACTGAAGTGGGTATAAATCCCAGTGAAATCCTGCAAAGATTGTGTGTTATCATGAAGGCAGGTTAGATTAAATTCTCAGGTGTACTCCCTCAGCAGCCTCATCAATGCCAAAGGTTGCACAAAGAATTGTAGTGGCCTGAGTTAGGAGTTTTAAAGCAGAATTCAGTTGTGAATTCTCAAGTTTTTTACTTATAATGTTAAGAATTGTAAATAACCAACAGTGACAAGCAATTAAACAACTTCATACTCTTAGCCATATTTATCTCTCATTGAGTTATTAATTATTTGATAATTTGGGCTAAAAATACCAGGGTTTTGTTTACAAATGAAAAAATCACCGAAGTGGAAATAAAGATGAGGAACATGATGGAATTTAGCATTTAGGAACATGTTCGTCCTTCCAAGCAAAACTGGCTGGTAATTTAAACAAATTCATCATAATGGAAAAGGCTCTGAATGAAACATAACCTTCCCTTACTGGAATATTTTTTAAAAATCTAGAAAATATGGACATTCCTTTAGCTCTGTGGCATGGATCTGTTGTAATCAATCAATAATGGTTTGAGCAGATAACTTGGATTTTCCAAGCTTCTCTAAAGGTGAGAAAAGCCAAGTGAGAGAGCTTTTGTACTCTTACATTATGAGATATTTACTCTTGTTTCCCCCAGAGTTGGGGGGAATTTTGATCTGATCATTTTCCAAATGTCCTAAATAACCTTGTGGGACAAGAAGGAAAGCAAAGCCAGCAATTTATTAAAGAGCTGCTCTTTCCTGTCTTTTTTTTACAGATTACAGATCCCTCCAGTTCTTTAAAAAACAGCCCATCAGTAAAGAACATTATGCACAGATGGTTGGGGCAGTTTAGCCTGAAAATCCCTTTCTGTCCAAAGAGAGGTTGACCCTGGCTGGCCTATGGTTAATGAAGGCATAATGATAATTATTGTCCTTGTTATGTTTGTTAAATGAGGCTCGTCTCATTCTTAAGAAAGTGGAGAACATGAATTTCCTTACATAAAAAGGAGCAGCTGAACACATCCAGCACTTCCAGGAGAGATCAGCAGCAGTCAGAACTCTGTCTCTATTATCTGTTATTTCACATCATTTAGAGAAGTTCACACTGGTCCATGACCACCCCTGTGTTCTGCAGTGACTCGGTGCAGACCTGATTAAAAGAAATTCTTGTGCCACACGAAGTGAGCAGGCTCCTTGTGTTGTCAGAAAAATGTCACTGCAGGCAAGTTTGGGTATTTCTGGGAAGATCCCTCTCGCTTTTCCCTGTCATGTTTGGTGAGCCCTGTCACAAGTGATTGCTGGCTACAGTATAATTATGTAGATTAAAAGCACCAGCATGCACAAACCCCTTGTCTACAGGAGTCCTGCAGAACCAGCTTGTTCCTCATGTTGTTGCTCATTAGTCCCATTTCTTCACATTTTTTGGTGAGCTATTTGAATTACCCCTCTGTGTTCAAAATAAGCTTTATTTTTTCACCTTCTTTCCCCCAGTTTTGTAGACAGATAATGATAGATAAATGTAACTCTTTCCTCTGTCTTCTACGCTGAAGTATTTTCTGATTATCACACCAAGCAAGGCTGCTGTGATCTGTCTTTTAGGTCTCCCAAACCTGATGGAGGACTTTGGTCACATCCTCATCTACTGCAAGTGACACTTGGGCTGCCCCACGTGCAAAAAACCTGGTGACATCGTGAGCTGCTGTAGGAATCGTTTGGTCTTGAGGTAATTATATTTGCTTTGGTTTCTTCTCTTCATCCACGCTTACTTTAGGATTAGTTGAAAGAAATTAGTGAACTTATTTTTTTTCTTTTTTCCTCAGGATGCTCAAGTTCTTCACAGCAAAACCAAGTCAGATCAAACCTTCTTGAAAAATACTGAACACATCTTTTCATTGTGTTCTCCATCCCCATCAGCAGCAGGTAAAACTGCTATTTAGTAAAATTAATGGAATATAATCCAAGTTTTTAACTCCTAATTTTAGTTCTAAACAAAATGCTTGAAGCTGAAGTTCAGAACTCACTTATAGCTCAGTATTTTATGTATCTTGGTTCAGAGCATATAAATAATTTGTATTAACTTTAGAAATGGTTACACTGAAGTAGAATTGGAAGCTTTCTCTGATGACAGTTTTGTTTTGAAAGAGGAATTAGAAAAGCAAGCTTCTGAAGCTCTTCTTTCTGTAAATAACCAACATGAACTCAGATGAAGAATTAAAGGGTGCTCTAAACAAAAGAATTAATTGGTGCTGCCATGAAATTTTAGTGTTTATTCTCACTATTATTCATATTTTTATTTTATGTTTTTAATTTATTTGTTATTGTAATAAGTTGTGATTATTAAAATTCTTCTAAAGCTATTTAAAGCTTAAATGTACCTCTGAATTTTATAGAAAGGCTTTGTGGCACATCCTGAGTTCATTGCTTATTATCCCAGTATTAGACTGGGGCAGACTCTTGGTTGTCTCATTTCACAAAACAATGCAAACTAAATATTCATATCATCGAGAGCTGTCTGTGGGAAATCTGGCCATATTAAATGTGCTTTTTGGTTTAATTCCTTCTAGTGTTACATTAAAATTCATGAACATCTATGTAAACAGAAAGTTTCCTTTCATCATTCATTAAAAATAACAAAATGCACCCAAACAGCTGAAATTCGAACATCACATGAAAATTTTTAATGCATATATCCTTGTAATTCCAGATACGTTCCACGAGTGGTTTTGGGTAGGATCTATTCAGAAATAGGTTTGCTTTTATTAAACTCAGTTGAATACCAAAGTGCAGTGAAACAAAGTGCCCAGTAAAGACAAATGAGAGGATAAATTATTTAATGAAGTGAGCTTGACAGCTTAATTAATGAACAGATTTCCTTTACATGAGTTAAGTCTTCCATGCTCTGTCTCGGGCTGCTTGAAAAAGTTTTCCTGGCAGGCCCTAATGCTGATTTCTTCTGCCCTTGATAAGAGACACGTAATACAAATGATTCTGCTTCCAAACTTTATCCAGGGCATAAGTTTGCCAAACAAACAGAGCTCCCACAAATAACTCCTCCTAGCTGACATTTGCTTTCAGAGCACTCAAAACAAAGGCAGGGGAATTAAAATACCACCAGCAGGAGCCTGAAGAGTGTTTTCTCTCCAAGGGTTTGTAGGAAGTGTAGATCTTGTCTGTAGCTGCTGTCTTTGGCACTGGATGCTTCTCTCCAAGGGTTTGTGGGCTGGGAGTTCCTCGGTTAACTCCTGTGGCTTTTACTGAGATGTCAAAGCCCATGAACATCAACAAACCTTGTCTGGATGCTCTCACTCGGGGAAAAGCAAGGAAGAACCGAGGTGCAAAATCTAATTTGACTTTTAAGGGAAGCTTGTACTTGGAATTTTATATTCAGTGTGCTCTAACCTATTCCTGCTTTGACAGGAAGGTGGGGAACTTCATGGAGCAAGCAGGAGTTATTTGGGTAACTGTGACTGACCAGATGGAAAAAGTCACATGAAAAAGAGAAAGTTCTGGATTTTTCTTCTGGCCAAGGCAGCATCAAATCACCTTTAATGATCGCCAACAGCAGCGAGTGTAGGAAGAGGTGGTCTGATCAACTGAATGGGGATTTTATTTGACGTTAGGGGAACGTGAGGGAGTGTTGAGTGTTTTTTGAAGATCCCACCCCTAAGGAGTCAAGGCTGGCTTTAGCAGAATGAGTAAATTCTTGTATTTATCTTCTATCTCTCCTGCTAAATTATGCTTTTCCCTGAAACTCCAGTTATAGTGCCAATTTCCTCTGAATCCAGGCCAGAATTTGAATTTATAAATAAAAATAATGAGGTGTAACTGGTATTTAAGGCTCCTCTAAGGAAACATTTCATAGCTCAGTGTGGCAGAAACACGTTATATGAATACTCTGAATTTTCCACAGCCCAGAATACACGACTAAACTGATTTCAGGATAATCCTTAGTCTACCCTTGCATTTTGTCACATCAAGTTAAACTCTCTGTCCGGAATCCACCTCTGGGTTATGTCTATCCTTACAAATCTGGGAGCTCCTCCTTTTGAGGGGCTTTACCAGGCAGCTGGTGTGGCTGTGTTGGAGGGAAGTGAAGCATTCCCGACCCCTGCCTCTCCCAGCTCAGAGCCTTCCACACCACGGAGCAGTGACAGGAGCCCTGCAGATTAGAGGCACAACACCACTGTCAACAGGAGAGGGGCCTGGAGCCCTCTGTGTGCAAGGATTGTGCTCGTAAAATGCATTACTTGGGGTTCTAAATCCTCAGCTGAGAAATTCAATTAATTCCCAGGGAATCCAATTTTGCAACACAAGGACTTTGCTCGTCTGCTGTCACCTTGTGAAGCTGCAGCGTCTCAGGCCGTGGTGGAAGGAGCTTTGTGTACAAACATGGCATGAAAATCTTGGCTCGAGAGAGGTGTTTGGGATTCCCAAAGCAGGAGTGGAGCTTTGTTTAAAGACAGAGTGGGAAATAAAGGTTCCAAGCCCGTGCGTTGCCCGTGAACACCTCAGCTCCCACCACATCCTGTTCCTCTGGGAAAATCTGGCAGAACTCCATCTTCCATCTGCCATCCTCCACTCATTTCAAGCTCTTTTCCTGAAATTTCTGTCTTCTAAATGCACATTTTCATCAGAGATGTCTTGCTTTAGAGCAATTAATTTCTTTTAATTCTCACATAACTGTTCTCTGATTCTGTGGTTTCAATCACTGCTTCTGCGCCTGCATGGAACACAAAAATCACAGGGAATTATTCACCTAAAGGATGTCCATGACTTATAGAACCTGTTGAACTGGGACCAAAAATAAAGCAGTTCAAGACCACTGTATTTTAGACAATTTTATAAGAGTCAACTTTAATCTGTAATCACTTTGCTAAAGATGACAGTTATAAATATATGATGAAGCAAAATGCTTATTACAGCTAAGGAATCCTAATGGTTAGAACAAGTGAGAAAATACATTTAATTCAGAGAAGAAACAAAGACAAAGTAAAAAGGAAAGGAAAGCAAATTTAACAGATGAGAAGTAAAATATTTTAGACATTTAAATAAACAGTGCTCTCTAAAGCAACTTCCAAGCTTTTCTATTGGATGAATAAAACCCCTCCAGCAACAGTTTTAGTTTCGACATGGGAAGGAGAGACAAAAAAGCTCCCGAGTGCTTTATTAGCTGCCAGCTCTTCTTGCAGTGGTAATAAATAAAAAATATCCCTCATGAAATAAATTTAATATTTCACCAGGAAAAAGTGATTCTAATTTTTTTTCTCATGACTGACCTTAATAACTCTCAAATTTCGAAGGCTCTTGTGATGCTTATGAGCTATGAAACTTTCATACTCATGAAAGAAATGCCATAATTTAAATTTTGTATTCCTAAAACCTTGGGATGAAGTGAAATGAGCTAGAGATTGAATCAGATGTTGAAGAAATGTGTCCTAACAAGAATTAAAATTCCTTCCTCTGGAAACCTGATAAAAATGTCACAAATTAGAAAACAAACAAACAAACAAAATTATTTTTATAATTTTTGAGCAAGGCTCAGCCACTGCCATAGATGCTCCTTACAGACACTGTATTTGTGATATTTTCCTCTGTTAGGAAAAAGGCTGGGGGACTCTGCTTCCTTAAATACACTTTCCATCCAAACACTACTGCTGGGTTGGTGCTCTCCACTTCTAAAGCCTCAGTTTAGAATTATAATTTCAAATCTGTTCCTTTAAATCCTCACGGTCTGTTAGAGACTGGATTTAAAAAAATGTGTATCTATAAATTAGAGGAGCATAATTTACTTAAAGTCCAGCTGAAAGAGCCGATCCCAATTGTTTTAAGTTTCCACCTAAAGCTCTGTTTAAGTCACTTTTAGTATTACAAAAAGCAAGCAAGCAGCTAATGAGAGAGAAATGGAACAAATTAGAATGGAAATGAATTTAACCTTTTATTAATTTCGGTGTAGAAAAACCTTCCCAAGCTGAAAGCAGAGTGTCTTTAGGGCAAGCCAGGTTAAAACAAATCTTCTACAGTCGAGTACGAATCATCTGGAACTTTTTCTCGGAGTGGTCAAGAATCCTTTCCTCTGGATTATGTGATTAGAGAGATCAAAGGGTTCATCACTGCTTTAAATAAATGCCAGCAGAGCTCCATCATTCTGCACGCCCAGAGAACAGGTCTGCAGTTCTCTGCCACCAGCCCAGGACTCGCCCCAGCAGTGCCCTGTGCTCTGCAGTCAGGGAGGGACCAAAGCCATTTTCCTCTAGGAGCAAAATATGGCAAAGGACGCCTCTTTGTTCTCAGCCGTTCCCGTGATGATTTAGGGGAATTAGTGGGGTTATTCCGCTCTGTCTGGGGACAAAACTGGCACCAGGAGGACCTGGAGCTTCTTGGCACTCCAGAGGTGCACTTTTGCTGCTCTCCAGCATCCATAACCTACAGAAATGGGGATTTTCCCCTTCCCCTTTCAGCTGGACAGAACCTCTCAGAGTTGTGTTCTCCGAGGTAATTCCTCGTGGATCACCAAGGGATTTTCCAAGCTGTCGCAGGACAAAGAACTGGAAATAATTTCATAACTTAACATTTATTTTACTTTTTACAGATCTTAGAGCTTATATTAGAATCAAGAGGAAATTAGTCTTATTCCCGCATTCTGTGTGTTGGAGGGAGTATTTCTATGATTTACATGTAGAGAGTGCAGATTCCTGAATTAAAGCCTTTTACTGGTGGTGCTTTTCTGCAGAGTTTATGTGACATTTCTTCACTTTTCTGTCTGAGTCCTCCTGATAATATTTATGGGAATCTTTGAGCCATTATTTTGAACACATGCAGAGGAAACGATGAGTTGATCAGATGTTTTTTCAGAAATCAGCCTGACAATTCCCAGCTCCCTGGACTTCATCACCCTGGCTGCCACAATCTGAGCTCTGCATTGCTGAAACAGTCAGATAAAATAACCAGCAGAGAAAGAGAACCATCTCCAAAGCCTGAGCTGGAGATCAAATCTGACTTTTTATAGAGGTACATGACAGATCTGAAATGGATATTATTCCAATCCATTATAAAAATGAAAGAAGTTGAATGAGAATGGAGTGAAAACCATTCCTTAAATGCAGCTGGAGGGTTGCACTTGAAAAGCATCTGGGTGATTTTGAAGCCCGGGTTTTAAAAGTATTTATGTCTTAATTTCTTATTAAAATGCTTCATGTTAATGATACAATAATGACCTCTCAGTCCTGGAGAGAAGAAAAATACAGAAACCAGGGCATGAAATTCAATGTATTTCAATGGATCACACTGTGTGGACAGTGCTCCCTTTAATATTTACATCTGGGCTTATAATATTTAAGAATTCCAGAAAACAAAACCCAAAAACCAGCTTAATATTTTGTTCCATTGAGGCTTTTATCTGATCCAAATAGGTTCATAAAAGGGTGTCTTTATTTAATATTTCTTTTCACAAACAGGTTGTAAATGAACGTCCAGGTTCTGCAATACAAACTGAAAAGCCAACTCATCAAATCCACAAGGTAAGAAAATATCCAGCCAATGCTACTGTCATTTCAAATGGACTTTCCCCTAAAAAATCTGTATTTTCTTCTGAACTAAAGACTTACACCTCCTTTCAACTCTCACATTTTTAATTTTCCCATAAAGGCGCAGCTGAAAGCATGGAAAAATACTTCTTCTCTTTTAAAGTAAATTTTTCTTTGAGTTTTTAAAAATTTTTCTTTGTGGTTTTTTTTTTCCTTTTAATTTATTTCATTTGTTTTCATCAAAAAACTTGAAAAATTCAGAACTGGCTTAATACAATGGGAATAAAATTGAATTTTAATTTTTTTTTCAGTCATTTGCATTTTTCATCCAATGTATATAAATTATCTAAGCCAATGCTATCAGTTCTTTCACCTGTTTTTACTGACACTGCAAGGGAAGGGAACAGAGTAATGGAAAGACTGATTTTACTGAACTTTCCAGTTTGGAAGTTGGTCTTTATTGACCAGGAATTTATTAACAATTTTAACATCTAAAGTTATTTTATTAAAATCAAATTCCTTCCCCAACCCCGATTTTAATTTTCTGTTTAATCTGTGAGCTTAATTTACAGTCTTGTCATCTTGTCTTATTTGTTTGATTCCTTTTTCTCAAGCTTGGGCTGGGAGCTTTTGTTAAATGAGGAATCTAAAAGATTCAGACAAAGGGACCTTCCCGTCACTCAAAATATGAGATACAACCACACTTCCTGTATTAAAGAGAACATTTTCTTACAGAACCATCGTGTGCATTATTGAAAGAAGATCCACTGTCCTGGGCTAGGGAGATATTCACAGAAATTTCCTGCCAGTGATGGCAATGCAAAGTAACCCAAATGAAAAATAAACCCGGCGAGAGCATAATTCATCGTGGATTCCGGGCTGCAGAACAATGGAAATTTAATTACTTGCATTTCACAGGCTGAGCAGAGGGAATCAAGAAAAATTATGGCTCAAGGATGTGGTTTGTCTCTTTAAAAAATCACCTTTTTTATGTGCAGTGTCTACAGCAACGTTATAGAGTCCAGATGACTTTTCCTTGTGTACTTGGCAGTGCTGCCCACCCAAACTGTTTTTCTTTGGAGGAAGTTGTTCCAGCTGTACCACAAACTCTGTTCCTTTCCTTTTAGACTCCTGTTCATCTCTTAACGAGTCATTATATACATGTGGTTGTGGATGCTAAAAGCTTGGCTGCGGAGAGGTTTTCCAGCTCTCTGCCAGTGTCCGTGTGAAAGCGAAGACTTTTGCATGGATGCTGGCTGAGAAACAGTTGGAGAGTTTGTGTAAATAACCCCTTCATCATTGCACCTGCGAAATGTTTTGCAATATTGTTGTGGTTAACTGAAGATTTGTTTTGGAATGGGTGCTGTTGAATTTAGCCAATCATCCTGAGAGGTGGATGGTCAAGGAACCAACGACCTTATGCCATTCAAGTGACCGAGAGGATATAAACCGGTCTGTTAATAAACAATTACTTCCCTTTTCCTGAACTCGAGCCTGTGCCGTTTCTCTCCGGCCCCGGTACAACAGCGACATGTGGTAATTAATTGTGCTGGTGGAGGCATCTTCCCTCTCCCAGGCACCCAGCAGCTCTGCAAAATGAGCAATCCCTTCCCTTGTTCGAAGGAAAAAAGGGACTGAAGGGCACAGGAATTTCATGGCAAATACTTATAAATAGGTTTGTTATAAATACAGTTAACTCTTCCAGAATACATTTAATCCAACTTGCACACAATCCAACGACCTCACAAAAATCACTTTTTGCTTCATAGGACTTAAAGTTTTTTAATAACACTTTGGAAATATAAACAATTTTTGCTCTTTTCTCAAAATGAACTCCCTCTTGTAATTTTTAGAAATAAATAATTGGCATGTCTCTAGTCACTCATGAGAATTCTCTCTTTTTTCCCCTCCAAATAGGCATAAACTCTAAACATTCATTTATTTTTGTCTCTAGTCACTTATGAAAACTCTCTCTTTCCCCCCCGCCCAAATAAGCATAAATGCTAAACTTAATTTATTTTTATTTTACCTGTTAGAGCTCTTGGGATATTAAAAGTATTGCAAAGTTTGTGCATCTCTCATCATTCTGTTCTCAAGGTCATTGTTCAGATCCATGTCTGTACCTTTGGATGTACAGATATTTTTAATTAAGAAAGAGAGAAGCAAAGGAAATGTGCACGGCCAGAGGAGGTAGGATTTTCTTAAATCCTCCTGTATTTGGTTGGATATAGAAAAAATTACCAAAATTTAGGTGACTGTGAGTTATTTCACATGAAAAGAAGTGATTTGGGTTCCACCTAAGTCAGACCTTTAGAGACTTTACCAACGTTTTTCACACTCTCGAGCATTTGATCCAAACAGAAAGGATTTTTCAAAGCCCTCTTGCAATAAAATGCATTTTTTTGTGCAGGTTGGCTGAGGCTGATGACTCTGTGCCTTAATCAGCTTTTCTCTCCTGCAGGGATGACCTGGATTGAAGATTTTGGTGATTGTCCTTCAAGGAACTCTGGGCTGTTCAGAGATGTCCATTTCCAAGGAATTCAAAGGGAAAGCAGGGATGAAATGGTGGTTGGCCCTGCCAGAGATTAGGTGCAGTCTCTGTAGAATGTGTGTGAAAATCCACCTTTTGTTCACTGAGATGTTTCTGTTTGATCCCTCCCTCACATCTCCACAGCTGCCGAGGCATTTTTAATAGAAATATTTGAAGATGCTGTTCTTGTTCGGACCAAGAGCTGAGGAGAAGAAAGAAAACCCAAATCCTGGTTAAATTATACCAAATTCTCCTTGCCTACAATATGAGTAGGACATATGAAGTCTTCTATTTCAACTAAATTTGCCTTTTTTTGCCAGTGCAAAACCTGCCTGAAGATGTCCAGGGCAGATTTCTAGTTCAGTGTCAGAAACCAGCAGAGTTTCCAGCAAAACAAAGAGAACATTGTGTAAATATATCCTGAGATTATGTACTTTCTGCAAGCTTGATTGCATATTTTAATTGCACCCTGATCATTAAACACATCTGCTTAGAATAATTCTATTTTTTTTTTCTTAATTAAATCCAAATTCTTGGTGTCAGACGAGAATTCTGATGTCACATTTACAATTCATTAGAGTCATAATTAAAATGTGCAACTAGACTGGAGAATTAGAGAATATTTAATTTGAGAAGGCATTTTATTGCTTCTGTAACAAGCTAGCCCAGGTTTCTACAAATGAGTTGTAGATGTAACAACTACAAGAGGTGGTTGGAACAGGAGGATTGAATTCCTTCACTAACAAGTCCATGGATATTAGAATGATACATAAATCATTTTAAAAATCCATATGGTGTGAATGGCTCCACCTCAGTCTCACAGGTTTTTGAAGCAACATCACAATGCGGAAAGAATAAATCAGTGAGGTTTTATCAAAACTGCAAAAATGTTAATGGGGTCTTATCCGGTTCTGATTTCCTGATTAGTTCAGGCCATGAAAGGGGACAGAACCCAGTGATAACTTGTCCACATTTGGAGACTTTTTATCTTAAACCAAATATTCTGCCCAAGTATTTCTAATACAAAAGGAAAAATATATAAATAAATGACAACAACCAAGAGGTGTTTGGGCAGGATGGTGGGGAGTGCATGTCCTGCACGGGAGAAATTTTATCTCTACAGAAGATATCCATGGTGGAAGTTCGATACCCTAAAGCTGCAGGCTGGAATTTTAATCTCTCAGCAAGGACAGGATTGATGAGGAAGAGAGAACAGGAATTTTTTGGGATTCCTTTGGTTCTGCAGTCCTGACCACTACGAATCACGCGGTGGAAGTGCTTCAGGAACCAGGTAACTCCTGGGGGTCAGCAGAGCTTTTCTCTTGGGGGCGTGTTCTCCACAGTTGTGCCACACTTTGTACAGCTCTGTTATGAGGACTTGTGTTTTTCTCTGGACCTTTTCCTTGGCCACTCTAGAAAGGGTGTTCTGTTGCTAAATAAATCTTGTTTCCTTCTGAATTCCAGGCAGCCACCCTGGAGAGCCTCTCACTGTGTCCATACCAATAATCATTTGTGTGAACCAAACAATAACATCTGGAGTAAATGTGGAAAATGAACTCTTGAGCCAAACAGTGACGGTTTTCCTTTCTAGAATGTGAAGTTGCTCCTGGCTCTGTGTGCACCTGGTCCAGAGAGTTTGGTGCTGTTTTTTGGATGCATTGCTACCCTTTCCTCTTAGTGTCATTCCCCAAAATTCCATTTAAATGAGTGCACAAACAGTGCTTAATGCAAAGGGACGAGGCAGAGCTACAGACAGCAGAAAAATGCAATACTTCAGGAATTGTGAGTGCAGCAACAGCTTTACAAAGGCAACAAAAATAAGAATAATTGTCTTTTGTCTGAGTGGCAGGAGAGCTGGAGATAACCTGCTCTTTCTCAAGTGGGTGATGAAGGAGATGTTTTTATAGGTTTAAATACTACCAAGGCATGAAAAGCTATTTATGTCCTGACAGGGAAAGAGTCTGGATTTCAACACATGCTTTTTCATTGATGCCAATAAAATATTGTCTCTATAATAACATCCATGCTATTGAAATTTTATGCTTTCTCTACATTCATTATGAAGGACTAATTAAGAAGTTAATATATATGATAATTATATTTTTTCAGATATCTTTTTATACATTTGAATGAAAAGTTAAGTAGTTTTTAACATAAAGGATGTATATTGAAAGAGGTCGTTTTAGTAATGGGATCCTTCCATTGGACACCGAGGCTTGAACATAAATTCTTCCTTTTCAAACACAACTCATAATTCGGCAAGTTTTTAAGTTCTGCTTCATTCTTTTATTAATAGAATCTGTAAGTGATAAAGTCATAAAATGATTATATTTAAACCTTTTACTGGAGTGAAAGCAATGAAAATCCTCTCATTAAAACAAAGTTCCTGCGTGTGGTTTCCCTGGTGGAACACTGTGTTTGACTCCACGGAGACAGCAACTCTCCAGCCCATTTTTTTCCTCAAACATTGTGTCTTTTAAATCTTTTATCTCTCAGTTCCAGCTACAAGTTATCAATTCCTTCTGGGCTCAGTTAAATTTCTTATATGTAATTCTTTTTTTTTTTTCCGAGACAGGTGATGCTTCAGAACTTTCTCTTTGTAGAAACTTAGTTGGCTTTTATTTGTTTGGGTTTTTCTTTATTTGAACTCGGAGTTAAAACCAGAAATTCGGATTTTTTTTTCATGAAATAGATGTGTGATAGCCTCACTTTGAGTTTATTCTGTTCCAGTCTATCTCTGGACCTCTTTGAGCCACTGTTTGTACCCTGTGCCACCAATATTTGCAGTCCCAGTGAATGTTTCACTGCTCTGCTGCAGAAATACAGCAAATACCTGAGACTCACTGCACTTATCAAATGAATAACCTCTCTCATTTGGCACTGGCAGCTCATAAATATTTAGTTCAGTTTCTATATTAGCTGGAAATTTAAAATAAATCAGGTAGAATCACAAGCGTTACCTGTTTGTATCCACTCAGGCAGGAGCACTTAGAGGAGAAAATAATCATTTCTTTGAGATTATTGAAATAATCAGTTTAGAGGGAGGCTTTAGGGTCACTTATTGTCCACGTCTGATAGGAATAAACCCTGAGAGCCAGTGGGGTGGAGATAATCCAGAGCAGTAATTCAGAGGCTGCTCTGGGTTGGTTTTTCTGGAAAGCCTGGAACGTGTCAGTGACCCTTTGATTCGCCACGTTGTTCGCAGAGCTCTCCACTCTGAGTAGAGAAAATAACCCCAAACTCCAAAATGAGACAAAATATCGAGCAATTGTTATTAAATATCACAGCATTTGTCACAGCAATAAATGGATAAAAGCCATCCTTCGTAGGAAAATGGCCCTGCACACGAAATTCCTTTGATAAGTGTGGTGATAATTAAGTTCTGTGATTTATCTGTCAGGATTTCTGCGAAGGTGTAACAAAAATTCTGCAGAGTTTGTCTGGTTAATCCATGTCTTTATCACTTGTGAGGTAGTAATACTATTTCTTATGGTTTTTGAGTTATTTCCAGCTTTTTGTCTTCAATATCTGTGCAGAAATATGGAATAACTCCAGAAACTCGTGCTGGTTTACTCTGAAATTGACTCAGATTCTTTAAAAGTAAGTAAACTTGGTTTTCTTTGAAAATCTACACCTATTTAAAAGAGTATTTTTAATCATAAAAGTGCTTGTTTTTTAAAGTGGAATATCCTTATTTGTACTGATATTCTCATAAATTATTGCACCTGTACTCACGTCTATTTGAATTAATTGTACCAGAATGGGCTTTTAAAGTTTAAATGCATTTTCCTCTTCTCGAAACTCAGATTAAATTGCAGTGACCCAGATGGTTAAAATTTTCCTTTTAATGGGTTTTAAACACTGAATTATGGTTAATTTTTTTTTTTATTCTTCTAGGATAGGAGAAAATTTTTTTACTGAGTCTAAATACCATTTAATATATTGTCTTATATTTTCAGCTGGGATTTTTCTTTCAGTGTAAAGTAATTATGTTTCTCTGATGAGATCCCTGGGCTGACGGTAAGGTTCACCTGCATTCTTGCAACAAATTTTGGGGACCACAGAGCTCTTGTTTCACAAATCTTACCCTGCAATGACCCAAGAGAGTCATAGACTGGAAATGGATCTTTATTTAAACTGTTAGAATGGTAGATTTGGAAAGTTCAATTGTGCTTCTTCTGGGAGTATTTTTTGAATATAATTTTCATCAATAATACTGCAAAAAAAGTGAAATTTATATTTATTATTGACAAAACATTGACTGTCCAAACTGGTGAAAGGCAAAATGAATGTTTCTGGATTACCATGGCCATCCTGAGAAAAGGTGAGGCTGTCAGCAGCTCCTGCAGGAGAAAATTTAACTTTGCTTTGTTTCGATGGGGTTGCTCCGCGTTTTTCAAGCCCGGGGTATTTATATGAACGTGAAAGTTTATGTGACGTATGAAACGTGAACTTTATCAGCACAAATAAAAAATAGAGTTATTTGAGAGCTCTGTCTGAGCAAAACAATCCCCTAATTACTGTCAAACCACTGCCGCTGCCTGGTGACACCGGTGCCGTCGGGTTCTCATCAGGCACCTGCTCCCGTCCTGCCAGGCGTCCCCAGATGTTGAATTGGTCATTTATTGATCATCCCCTCATGCTGATGCTGGGGAACATTTCACAGGCAATGGAGATGCTGATCAATGCCCAGGAAGGTGGCAGAGGGATTCCCACAGGAATCTGCTGGAGCGTACATTAGAATACCAGCAGCAAGGATATTGGGAGAGGGGGAAAAAAAAAAAAAAGGGGAGGAAAAAAAGAAAGGTGTTGAATTTGTCTTTCAAGAAGGAATATCTTTTCCAGTTTCAGTGTTCTAAACACAACCGCTTCTTAAACTGCATCGGGATTTAAAGGAAGTTGTAGATTTTGAATACGGTAGTTTCAAGTAATAGCAAATAAATAAATAATAATAATAAAGAAATATATAAATAAAATATATCAATAAATGAATAATAAAACCATAAATAAATACAGAAATAAAAAATTAGGTGAAATCCTTATATACTGTGAAGATAGGGGATATATTGAATGGTTAAAAGCCTACTCAGAGCAGTAACAGAATGTGACTTTCTGGGCTCTCTTGTCCCTGATATGGTGCAAATCCACCCCAGACCCAGCTGTTTTCAAGACAATGCTGTTAAACAAAGAGAAAAAGTTTATTATGCAGAGCACAGAGCCTGGGATAAATTGCCTTCTGCTTTATTTGGAAAATGGGCTGGAATGCTGCACGAGCAAACTGATTTCAGTATCTGTGTCTCAAACATCAGCTTTAATTGAGCTCTGGGGATGCGGGGACCCAAAGTTCTAATTTACTCTGCCATTAAGTAGAAAAGAATGCAAAATCTGAGATATCTGCTGTATTTGGGTGTTCTGAGAGAAATTATCTATGACTTCTCCAGGCAGGGTCTCAGATACCGACTCACGAATTCACACACACGATATTATGTATATTTATAAATCTTTTCTAAAGAATGTGCCATAAAGCAGAGTTGTTTCCACTGTTTCTATAGTTAATTTATGCAGAAGTTCCAGCAGTTTATTAAGAGCAAATTTGGAAAGGCCCTGCATGGAAAATGTGGATTTCCAAACTGATAAAAAGCTGTGCAGTCACTTCTTTGGTGGAATTCAGGGGTATTAATTTATATTTATATTAATTTTGCAATTACATCTGAAAGAATTATCAGTGTTCAGTTTTCCTTTCTGTTGGTGGGTGTTTGGTTTTGGTTTTTGAAATTACTAATTTTACTGTTACAATTATTTATTATTAAAAAATATTTCCTGTTAAAATTACTATTTTAAATGGACAAAAGCGTGTAGGCTTTCATGACATTTTTAATTACTTAGAAAAATTGATCAAAAACCCCTTTAATTTCTGGAATTTCTTCAGAGGAAAACAGATGGACTTAATATTTCAATTTGCAGCAAAAAATAGTAATTCAGCTCTACCACTACTAGCTATTAAGGTTATTCTGTTGACTTTAATTATTTTTCTTAAATTAACCACATTGAAAACGCATTAAGTGTGAAATCCAAGGCATAATGGCATATGTTCATAAAGTTTTACAAATTAATTCCAGTTTTACATCATTTAATTCATTGAAATGCTGATCACTGAATTAACTTCTAGTTTTTTCTTCACTGAACTCTCACTTAAGAAGCTTCCAGAGATCTTGTGGCATGAATTTCAGAAATTGTGATAATGAGTGGATTTAAGACAAAAAGGCTTTAGTGGCCATGGTGGTTGAAGGTTGGACTTGATGATTTTGGAGTTCTTTTCCTGCCTTGATGATTCTCTGCTTCTCTGATTTATTCTGGGTTAGTGAGCAAAGAGGGGGAAATTTGAACTTCTTGTTTTTGTGGCAATTTTCCTCGCTCCACGATCTGAACAACCACATCCACTGAAAGACAAGAATCGGCACATTTATTGCCGTAATTCCTTAAATTGTGTGATTTACACAATTTACATTGCTATAAATCATCTGCAGGCAACAGACTGCACAAGAAACCTGCTATTAAAAATCCCCAATGGATTAATCAGCTAAACTTTGCACCTGCTCTTTTAAAGCCCTTATTCGCCTCCTAAATCACCTTTAAAAGCTCGGGTGAGATGGTTTCGTTTGGAACTAAAGCCAATCTTTAGACCTGAGTGCCTTAAAATCGAGTGTTTAAAGGAATATTTAACACAGGTGCCTGTGCTTGGGGTCTTTGGTGCTCATGGATTGCTTTAGAGTTTGAATTATCCGAACTTGCATCAATTAAAGCACCATGAGCCTTGGACAGCTCCTAAAATGCAGGAGGGAAAAGGATCACTTTGTCCTGTTCCTGGAACCGCTTTAACCTAAAAAAGTAGCTTTGAATGCTATTTTAAAATGCTATTTTTGTGGTATTTTGCAAATCTTAATGCAAATGAAGCAGCAGCCACACATCTGGGAGGGGAAGGGATTTGAAGGAATTAAGAATTTGTCCTGATGTGCAAAATACTGGCGAATACAATTGTTTAACTGGTGGCTTATCTTTATTTATTAATTCTTTATGACCGTCAGACACTGCTTGGAGTGATTTATTTGTCTTTATCTGTGAATCCCTCTGCACTCCTGGGAGCCCAGGGAGGTGTGTGGGTGTTGGATTTGCTCTTGTGCCTGGCAGTGGGGCTGAGGTTTTCCATCGTGAGCTGTTCCTGCCTGGCTCAGTCGGCAAAACTGGGATCAGAACAGGCATTAGATGATGGGAAATTCAGTCCCTATGGATTCTTCCCCTGAATTAAATAGCAAGGAGGCCATTCCACTATAGAGGAAATGAGCAAAGCCTTTAGCTACGCACGGTCCTCACAGAGGTGGATACAGATGGTGTGGAGTAATGGTAAAAAAAATACAGAAATATTAAATTCTCACACTGCTCTGAGTGAAAACTGAACAGAAATAACTCTCACGTCTCTTCTTTTGATCCCTTTAAGTCACATCTGTAATGGTTCTACATTGGTGTTAGCAGAACTATGTGAAGGATATATTTTTTCAAAATGTTGATTTTTGTTAGAGAATCCATTCTGTTCCCTTTTGGTTCTGCCCCGTTCAGGACCCGCAGAGACTGCTCTGATCAGGAGGGTCTTTCCACACTTCTGAGGGTGGAGCTGCAGGGATGGAGGGAATGTTGGTGGAACTGCTCTGCTGCAGGGTGGGGGAACCACGCTGATCTCAGGGAAGTGCCCGAAAACGCAGAGTCTGTTGGAGCGGGAAAAGCGATGCCCACAGGCCACACAATTGTTCCTGCCTGATCTGTGTGAAAATATGTGCTGGGTATTCCTGTGCCTGGGGTGAAAAGACTGACAGCTCTTTCACACACACACGCCTCCTACATAACTCACCTCACTGCTGGCCCAGGAAATTCCAATTGTCACCACACGAGACATCAAATCTCGAGATGTCTCGACTCATATTGAGACATCAAATTGTCTCCATAATTCAAACTGAAGTTTAACCCAGGACTCTCTGCAGAGAGGAATGGTGCACACACTGACACGGGCTGGTGGAAGTCACAATAACCCCTCTTCTTTCCTTCATTTTCTGATTATCAGCCCAAATGCATTGACTGAAGAAAAGATCTTGGGTCTTTCAAACCCCAGATTCTCGTTCAAGTCCCCACATGAGCCTTGTGCCGAGATTTGCCTTTGTCCTGATGCACAGAAAAACTTTTTGGGCTTGCAATTTACGCCAGGTAATGGGAAGTACAAGCCAATATATTTTTAGTTATTTATTTTGCATAAACGAAGCTGTCACACACACACAAATATGTATGTACATATATACACTGTAAATTCAATAAAATGCTCTGGTTCTAAAGAAGGGGAAGCAGAAAAACCACACATTTATTTGTGATTCTGTGTAGCTTTGACACCAACTCTGTGCTTTTGCTGTGAAGCAGAAGCTACAAAAGTCTCTCTCAAGTCAAGAGAAAGAAAGGGAGTTTATTGCTAAAATTTATTTTTGTATTTAATAGTTGGGCTTTGCCCTGACCTTTCTCACAGAGCCCCCATTTGATTTCCTTCTCCACAGTGCTCCTACCACAATGTGTTTATTAATATTAAACACAGACTTCGGGGCACCCACACAGACCAAGAAAAATGTTCTGATTATCACCACAGAGATGAAACTGCTGTTTAGCCACCCTTTCTACATTATTTGCTGGTTTTTTAATATTTGGTTCAAGTTATATCTTATATTTCCTTCTCCATTTCCCAAGCCTAAGGTTGTATGAACACCAAAAAGTCGGGAACCAGATATTTACGCTTTGAAAATAATTTTCTATCTTTTCCCCACACTCCCACACTATTTAAATTTTTATTTAGATATTGTTAAATCCATTAAATAAAAAATTGGTCCTAAAACCACTTAAAATTGGTGGTAGCTGGTGGTAGATGTAGACATTTCTCACAAAATCCCCAAACTTTTAACAAATTTCTCATTTACCTCTAGCCAGGTCGCAGTTAAACACATTTTCTACTGGAAGAAAACTTCAAATAGAGCACACATGCTTTCTTTTGGGGGTTTTGTTGCTTGTTTTTGTTTTTGGTTTTTTTTTTTGAGACTATTTTGATTCAGAATTTATCTGGAGGCCAAGTACACCTTTAATTATGCAATTTTACTCCTAAAAACCAGCTGGGGCAGATTCATGAACCAATTTCCTCCATTGCCCTGTGGCTCCTCTTAGGTTTAGTAAATAATTTCATTTTTTATCCACCACTTGAGCCATAAGGAAGCAGATGGATTTGAGCTGGAAACCTGTGGTTAATTTAGAGTTTTTTTGCTTTTAGTCTCAACAAATTAAGCAGGTAGGGCTGTTTGCTGCTTGTGTGATCTCCCAGCACATCTTTCAGAGGCAACTGATATTTGGTCACTACAAATTCCCAGTTCCAAGTTTCCAGGCTGTGGATGAGCTGCTTCAAATTAAAGGAAGATTGGTAACACTTGGCAACCACCAGTATTTTAAATGACCCTTGGATTTGGAGCCATTTGCTGCATATTTAATTGATTTTTATCAAGATTGTTTTCTCCGCTGGCGTTGTAGGCAGCAAGAGCAATGCAGGAAAAATGAGTTTGGGTGTAGTTGTCATCTTTTAGTGCAATTTTTGAAAAGGTGGAAATACTTTGGGTACCACAGGAGGTGATCCATGCCCAGAGATGTGGTGCCAGCCTTCAGCCAGCATTTTTACACAGAAACACTGAAATCTAAGGTTGAGAGCTGGTTGTTTCCTCTTGCCCAGGAAGTTCTGTCCTTCCAGAGGAAATAAATCAGCGTTTCTGGAGTGAAATGATTTCCAGATATGATAAAGCTGTTGCATAAACACAGAGAGCAGCTGCAAATCCTGCACTGAGGTGGAAAAAGAAGGAAAATAAAGGTTGTAGCAAACCAGGTTTTCAGTTAAATGAGCTTTGAGCAGGGGGATTGGACAAGAGGAAATCCAGAGGCGCCTTCCAACCTCACCCATCCCATGCTTCTGTGAAATCGTGGGTTGTGAACCGTCCTGTGATTTATTTTTTCCCTATAAGTGAAAATGATCTGTGATTCCTATTTTTGGGGTTTGTACCAGTTCTACCCATGACAGGAAGTGCTGGAAATCAAAACAGTGGAAAAGCCAAAGCAGTGTGATCTCAGACTGACAAGGTAAGATTTATTTAAGGGTGGTCACACCCGGTTTTCTCTTCCTTTCCATTTGACTGATAAGTGCATTTTAAATGAGTATAATCTGAATTACAGCAAAGAAGGCTCCACATTATAAATAATACTGTTTGTACACCCTCACCAACTGAATAATTTACAGTATAAAAGGGCTTTCGTGGCTCCTGGTAACGTTCCTACTGAATAATTGTGTATTGAATTTCAAGGGATAACGCAGCAAGTGAGAACATCTGAGAGGTAAAGTTTGAATTTCTCAGGATTCATAGATTTTACCACAAATGGAACCTTTTGTGAATGCAACAAAATAAAGAAGTGAAATTAAAAAAAAAAAACAAAAAAACAACACAACTTTTTGCGATTCAGATGCACAAAGAGCACATCAATACACAATTAAACATTGTCACAAGCAGAGGAGTTTTCAGAACTGAGCTTGTTTAATTAAAATTAAAAAAAAAAATAAAAATTGTGGTTCAAAAATACTTCAGTTCCAGAATAGCTGTTAAGTACGAGCATGGTAGGATTCCTTCATTGCACCCTGAATTCTCTTTAATTGCTTTTAGTCTGTCTGAAACAGAAAGGAAAGACAGTAAAGGGACCAAGCTTTTCCTGTAAGCCTGGCACACAGTGATTTGCAGTCTCCACTCCCCACTGCACTCTGGGATGCTCAAGCTTTGTTTGTTTGAATTGAGTATTTATGATTATAAATTATCTACTCATAACCAAAGTGATTTGCATGAGAAAATTATCTTGCATCAAGTAGGACTTTACTGCTTGTGTTTTAATACAGCAACAGCCTGTTAGTATGGAGATAATTAAAGGGATCCTGTAAACTCTAATTTGGTCTGAAAGGTACCCTAAAAAAAGAGAAAAAAGCAGTATGGAATTTAGCACTCCCCCTAAATATTCTCATAAACTTAAGGGGGAAAACGTTTTAGTGAATTTAAAACTCAAAAAGCTAAAATAAACAAAAATCGCTAAACCCAGCTATTGCATCACCAACAACAGGGAAATAGAGAAGGATGGAATTGTTAAAGTCGGAAAAGACCTTTGAGACCATCAAGTCCAGTTGTCAACCCAGTCCCACGTGTTCAGCACTGACCCCTGTCCCCAGATTCCACATCCACACAGCCTTTAAACCCCTCCTAGAGGGTGACCCCAGCACTGCCCTGGGCAGCCTGTCCTGGTGCCTGACCACCCTTTCAGTGAGGAAATTCCTCCTAATACCCACTCCAAGCCTCCCCTGCTGCAGCTTGAGTGCATTTCCCCATGTTTCTGCTGATGGTCCCTCTGCACATCACCACATGGGGGAAGGGGATGAACCAAATCCAGTGTCCTTTACACGTCATTGATTGTAAAGGTGCCTCAAGGTATTGTCCTGTCCTAACCCTGACATTTTTTTCCACTGGCTGCCCGGCTGAGTGCATCTCACTTTATAAAAGCCGGAAAATGTTTATTTTTTAACTCAACATATTTTTTAAGCCTTCACCAAAACTCTCTAGAGATAATACAGCTCACTAGCTGGGGGTAAAAAAAAAAAATCATCTTATTGCTTTTTCTCCTTCTGTTTAGTTTTGTGTTATAGGAAGGGGGGATATCTTAATCTTATTGCTGTGGTATCAGTCTGGAAAGAAATAATCTTGGAGCTTTGCCCCTCCAAACCTCTCTTGAAAACAATCTTTAATCCTTACCCAAGTCCCAGTACCGTGGTACACATCAGTGACTTCAGAGCAGGTGAGTCTGGCTCTTCCAGCATCAGTCATTTAAAGGAGATGTAGGAGAGAAGGGCTGGGGATTCACTTTTGGGTACCGAGAGTCATCGTTTCTTGTAAATGAAAGAATCATGGAATGGTTTGGGTTGTAAGGGACGTTAAAGATCATCCCATTCCACCTCCTGGGACACCTTCCACTACCCCAGGCTGCTCCAAGCCCCTCCAAGCTGGCCTTGGACACTTCCAGGGATCCAGGGGCAGCCACAGCCTCTCTGGGAATTCCAGGGCCTACCCACCATCACAGGGAGCAATTCCTTCCTAATATCCCATTAACCTTTCCTAGTTCAGCTGGAGGCCATTCCCCCTTTTCCTGACACTCCATGCCCTGGTGAAAAGTCCCTCTCCATCC
Organism: Eulacestoma nigropectus; assembly: GCA_013397775.1. NCBI lineage: Eukaryota > Metazoa > Chordata > Aves > Passeriformes > Eulacestoma > Eulacestoma nigropectus. The sequence goes on from VZTE01003180.1 coordinate 702,830, forward strand.
TTGAAAGCCCCTTTAGGTGCCTATGTTATCTCGTATTCTTGTATTATCAACAATTACTAATATCAAAATAGCATTAATCTGCCCACATCTCTCACAGGTGCTTTCTGGAGTTCTCATGACGGGAATGGTTTCTGGAGTTCTCATGATGGGAACAGTTTTCTCCTCCCCAGGAGCAAGGGGAACAAACCAGTAAGAAAAATGTAAACCCTGCAGTGACTCCAGCCTGCTCTGCTGTGATGTGTGAGCTGAGACAGAATTTGCAGAGATTTAGATGCTGTAAACCAGATTTTGACCCTAAAACACCTCCCCCACACACACTTCTAACCTGTGCTTATACATTCCTGGCTTAGGCACGAGAGATGGTGCCTCGGTCCCTGTTCATTGCAGAGGGTGAGGAGATGGTAAATGAGAAGCTCCTCAGGCTGTGTCAGTGCAGAGATTGTGTAGCTCTTGAAATAAGACCTGGAACTTCATAAAAGTAAAGTTCTTCCTTCCTTTTCTGTCTCCACAGGATTCTTTTGGCTTTTCAAAGTGGTCACTGGGAGTCATCGGGCATGGAAGGTAAATATAGTGGAGCCTTGTTCTTCTCAGATTAATAAAGTTAATAATCATTAATAATGAGTCATTAATAAGCCATGATGCTACAATTCCAGGAAGTTTTTCCCACCGGCTGTGGTCAGAGTGCGAAGTGGAATCTGTGCAGTGATCACTGCAGCAAGTTCTGCCTCATGGAAAGGGAGAAATAATTGAAAGAAAGGAAGGAAAGAAATGGAATAGGAAAGGGTTAGTTGTGTGATAATTGAACGATCATTGTGGTCAATACACTTGCTTGTAAATAGAAAAACTTTCTCTATTTCGTTAATTAGGCCAAAGCAGACTTGTCTCTCTCTGTGTTGAAGGAGTCAGTTATGACCAGGGAAGAAGAATTGTGTAGAATCAGGCAAAGTAGCTGATATCAAAGGGAGATGAAATATTCTATTTGAGATGTTGCAATCTTCCCTCTCGTTTTATTCCCGCTCTGCCGATGCTTCAGAGGTGCATACCAACAGCTCAGTGGAGAGGAATTCCCGTGCTGGCTCCGTGTGATTATCTGGGCAGCCCTTTTCAGGAGCTGGAAATGCCTGTCCTGAGATTCCCACCCTGTCGCCCTGGTTTGTCTACTGTTCTGTGTTTTTACTTTTGTAGTAGAAGTTCTCATACATTTTCTATAAACATAACTCTTGTTTTCCTAACCTGCCTAGGATGTTTTCTGAACTTCTGGATTGTTGTTCATTCCTTTCTCCAAGGCGGAGAAAGATGATAGACTATGTTCCTATCCTGTAAAATTGCAGAGGTGTTCACCTCATCTACCAATGTGTGGTTGTTTGAAGAGAGGTATAAAAAGGTGAGAATAAAGGAGGGCAGGGTCCTTGGCCCTGCTGAGTGGTCCTGACCTGCTGTCTGAATCTGCATGTTCGTGTCCGACACTGCGACACCACCCCCATCAGCTCTGTGCATCGTGAGGCAAACCCAGCTGAACGTTTTCATTTGTGTCTTCAGGTTTTCTGTGAGTATGAGTACCTTACCTCAAAAATGATAGCAGAACCAGGTAATGATTTTGCTGAAGGTTGCACAGATGGTTATTGATCAAAGCAGAAATGTGGTATCACTCAGCCATTCACAGCTCAGGTGTTTGGGCTTTTTAACGCTCTGACTAAATTTTCTGGAAATGCTCCTCAGTAATCAGAGAAAACCACAGAAATATCTTTTTCTGGTTTGTTTGCTTGGTTGATTGGTTGGTTTGTGGCTTTCTTTTAGTTAATTTTTTTTAAAGGTCTGTTTCTAACTTAAAATGTGATTAATTAAGAATGAAGGAAGAAATTAGCTGTCCAATTAGGATAAGTATCCTAATAGTGCTATTATGGAATCATGGTTTGGGGTGGAATAACCTTGTAGATTATCCCAAATCCTGCAGGGACACCTCCCACTAGACCAGGGTGCTCCAAGCTCCATCTATTTATTTTCTAAATAAATACTTTCCTTTTACAACGGTGGGATTAAAACCTCGGGCTGCTTTAAAATTGCTCAGTCAAAGGGGTTAAAGATCCATAAGGAGTTCCTGCAAGTGCCTTCAGGAATGACAGGATTATCTGTGAGTGCTGCAGGGTGGTGGAATTTAGTATAGAAAATTAGATCACCCTTTGAAAACTTCCTGAACTGTAAATTTCCCTCTTCGCACCAAAACGTGTTTCTTACAGGTTTTGGTTTTACTCACTTGGATACCTGGGAGCAGAATTCAGCCTGGGAACATTTTCACTGTTATTTGCGAGGAAATCTCCTCACAAGCTGGTGGAACCTCCAGAGCCCATCCCAACTTCAACCAGCCTGGGATTCTGTGTGAGTGAATGTGGAATGCCAGGGGATGTCAGTGGGATTTGATCGTTCAGCTGGGACTTCACTGCCATAAAGATGCACCAGCAACCACTCAGGGGCTCCCATTCCCTGGGACTGTAAAGGATCTCCATTAAATGCAAAATTAATAAAAAACCAGACAGAAAAAAAACCCTCTCAAAGTCCCACGAAAATGCATTTTATTGATTTTTTCTCTTTTTTCATGTGAACAATCGAGCCCACTTATCTATCAGAATTTGGCTTCATTGGATAATGATCCTTCGCTGGTATTTTCTCTTTATCCCTGCATTCCAAAGGAGTTTTTTTGAACACTTCAGGTTTACTAGGATTTGAAAGATTTAACTTTAATTTTCCCTTTCACCAACACTTTGTCTCTCCACTGAACTGAGTTCTTTTAACACGTTCTTTTCACCAGAAAACTCACTCACCCTTTCCCAGCCTAAAAACCCTGTTGTCAATAATTCTTTTCCTCCCCAGTCTCGCATTCATCTGCTCACACCAGAGGTCACTCCCTCGCCCTTGCCATTGTTTTATGATGGATGCATTTTCTGGGACTCTTTGTGTCATTTGATCATTGATCACTTTTCCCCTCTCTTTACAATAGATGTGCCAATACCAATTAATCTTGAACCTCTTGTTATTTTGTGACCTTTAGAAAGGCCACGTCTCATGATTTATTTGCTTCTGCTGGGTGCATTCAGAGATTGTTTTGCTGTGGTAGAATCAGGGGCTTTCTGTGATTTTTTAACTCATTTCCCCTGCTCCAAATGAACCCCCATCAAGCCATATTGACGTTCTCACTCGGCTGGAGACTGGTAAATGTTATCCGGAGAACTGTTCTGTTTGATTTCCTAATTTTAATTGCTCGAGGCGATTCCTCCAGCACTTAAATTAATTACAGAGAAAGAGACTTGCAGGCAGTGCAGAGGGAAGGTGGTCCTGCTGTGGGGAGCAGCAGGATGTGGGATGGAGCCCGGGATGGGGCAGGAGGAGGCAGGTGTCAGATGCTGGGCATGGGGAGGGCAGCGCTGAGGACTTTGGGGGAGGTGGAAAAGAAGGAGCAGAAAAGGAGGAGCTTGTGGATATCTTCGTGTGGCGAGGCAGAGCTCTATTTTTAAAAGGTAAGGAGTTGTTGGGGGTTTTTTCCTTAATTTTTTTCCTATCTGGTTTTGAGTAAATAATTGATTGCTTTTCCCTGTTGTTTTAAAATTCACAGTTTAATAGTTTCATAACGTTTTTTCATTTTGTTTTTTCAAATAGATGAAGTAATTATAATATTTCAAAACTAAGTCACAATTTTTAGGTCATTTTTTAAGAAAAGGACCATTATCTCCTCTCCTGGGTAAGTACAGCTCTACATGATTTTATGTTAATCTGTTTCTCCAGATTGTAATAATCATGTTCTTTTCCTACATAATTCAAATAGACATTACTGAAGGGATCTTTGCCTGGAGGAGCTGGAGAGGGCAAATATTAATATAAATTTAACTATTGGCAACTATTGCTTGTTGACCCTCTCATAAGTTCTTGTCTGTCCCTTCTGTGGGATCTGGAGTCCATATTTTTGACTGACTTGCAGAAAATTAAAGTTAAATGTCAGCCCACCAGAGCATGGCTTTGAAAGTCAAAGTTTCCATTTCTTTCAGACCTCATATACTTATCTCAGTATATGGCATCTTGCTTTGAGGAGCACTTTTACAATTTATTTATGTAAAATGCTGGAATCAAATAAATTATGTCATAGTAAGAAAAGTACCGTGGGCCATAGTTTGAAGTCCTGTCTCAACGGAGAAATTATAAACGAAAATAAAATCGTTTGTCTGTGAATGTAACATTGAACAAGTCCGTGCCAGCTGTGGATCTCCTGTATTCAATGCATGCCAAACCTCACATTGAATTTTTCAACCCCAAACCACAAGATTTTGCTGCTGACACTGAGGAAGACTTCTATAAACTCTGTTTTACTTGCTGGGACTTAGCCCAGATCAAAGAATTCATGGTTCAGGCAGTGCCTCAACCAAGAGTCTCCTGAGGAAAATGAAATGCACCCAGGCTGATGAAATCCTTGCTCCTGGTTCTGCCCATGGAGAGTGTATCTGTGGGGTTATGGGCATGAAACCAGTTTGAGCTGAACTAAGAATTCCAGTCACTTCACATTTCCCTGCAGGCTTCTCCCCAAAAAGGTGAAGACGAAAATTGGGGGTTCCTGTTTTGTTCTCCTGGACCCAAAAGCCGAAAATCTTAAATGAAGCTTAAAAAAGTGTGTACTAAGCCCAGTTTATAAATAATTATCCTCTTCTCTCTTCTAATGTCCAAATGGGAAAAATGCAGCTGCTTTTGCTACCTGGCCAGTTGAGGGTGGACTTCCCCCTCTGTTTGTCTTGTTCATTTCCTTAAGGACCAGGCAAAATTTGCTGAAGGGGGTGAACGAGCCATTGTGGAAAACCTTGAGCTGAGCAGGGGAAGTCAGATGAAACTCGGACAGTTCCTGACATTGCAAAGTTCAGTGGCATTGTTGTCACCAGGTGCTGATGGGCATGGAGCGACCCTGTGGCCTCGGAGCAGGGAGCAGGTGAGTCGAAGCTCAGCTCAGGTGCCCAGCACCAGCTGCTCTGCACTGACAGCTCAGGAGCTCAGCCCTGCTCCAGACAAGGATGAGGTAATGCAGCCTGACCTAAAGCCCTGGCTTTAAATTAAACCCAATTACCTCACACTGCTTGTGAACCGAGAGCACACCCAGGGACCAAATGGACTAATTGATCAGAGTGATTTAGTGAGACAGATAATTGGTCAGTGGGACAGGCTCTTACAGCTTTTTGTGAGGAAAAGAGGAGGAAAAGACGAAGAAAAGCACGTGAGGAGTGTTTGTCACATCTGGTGGACCGGAAGGAGTTAGGCAGGAGAGGAATATCAGAAATTTACTCTCTCTCTGAGAAAAAAGAGGCTTGCCCTTGCTTTCAGATCCTCTCTGACTCCAAGAGACCAGTTTAAGACCAGATTTCCAAGAAAGAAAAATTCTAATGGCACAATCCTAGAAAGTGTGAAGACAAAAGCCCAGAGTGAGTGTGGATTCATTCCAGTTATGCTAAATACTGCTTTTAGTATTCACATCCTGTGGCACTTGGAAGGACTGGGCAGAAATAAGAGCACGGTGCTGAACATGCACAGGATAAATCTTTGTACCACAAAGAACAAGCATGAATTCCTTAAATGGAGGTTATAGATCATCCCAGCTCTCCAGATCTACAGGCCTGCCATTATTCCCAGGACAAACTCTCGTTAAGTGTCCGTATCCACCTCTGAAAGAAACGACACAGACCTTCTCAAAAGCCACAGCAGGCGTTTGGAACATGCAACCGGTTATTCTTCTGAGGTAAAAATGATTTACCCAAAATCTTACACAGTCTACCAATCCAGGATATCCTAGCAGGGAAGACTCTAGGTTTTCCTAATTACTGGGATGAAGTTTGAAAAAGTATTACAACAAAAATTGGATGTTTGGCCCTTTCCAGGCCTTTCCACAGCTCTGTCCATGCCTGGTGCTCATGGATGGATCTTCACTGGAGCAGCAGGTGCTGCTGGGCTAAAGGGGAGCTCGTGCAAACGGGGGAATCCTGGTACAGAGCACGAATAACTCCTCTTTTCTTCCTATCCATTGAAGCTGGAGGCAGTTTTGTGCCACTGCAGTGCATGGAGAGATTTCCTGAGGTGATTGTGTCACCCAAGTCACGCTTGGATCCCACTCAGGCTGCCACAAGCTTCTCCTAAAGTGAGTTGTGGACTCCAAAATCCTGGACAAATGTGCTCCTCCCTAAGCTGACAGAGGTGTCAAGCAGAGCACAGCTCTGCCCCTGGCTTAGGAGAGGCAGCTCATCTCCATCACCACCTCTCTGTCATCTCAGGAAATAACGAATTTGCGGCCTCCACAAGGACAGGAGCCAATTTCAGCTCTGGGTTTCTTTATTCCCAGTTAGATTTCCTCTCCCTCTGTCATTCGTCTCTGACAAGTGCAATGTTTAGGAGTCAGAGACTTATGCACCTCTGCAGGCAGGTGTGATTTCTGGATCAATAGTGTCCTTCCAATGCACCAGTGCCATCCATCCTGCCCCGTGAGGGTATCATGAATCAGGAGTGTGGTGCTGCAGCCCGAGCCCTTTGCTACCTTTGGTAATTCATCCTGCATTTTCAGGTCATTTCTCCTTTTCGTGCTTCAGTCTTTTTCATCTCAACCACAGCAAACCCTTGCTTTTTTGGCAATATGCCCACGCTCTGGAGAGAAAAGTAAAAATGGGGAGAAGAAAAAAATTCTTAAATTTCCCAGCCCTTCAATACAAAAGTTAAAAAAGTTCCAGTCATTTTAAAAGCAGAAGAGCTGCCACCTTTCTAAAAACAGTGGTGCAAGAAAGGCAGCTCTGTGCTCCTATAGTGTTTGACATTTTCTGTGCAGCAGATATTGACTCCAACATTCCCTTGACAGAGCACAAAAATTCATTTTGTGAGTTGTATTGACAGCCTAAGTAGGCTCTTTCTTCTCCCTTGAATGAGCTACTCTAACTTATTAACTCAGACTTGAGGGGTTTGAATATTTACATCCAAAACTGAGATCTATTTACAGCCCAACATGTATTTTGACATTCAGGAGACATGGGATGAAAGTTCCCATGAAATCAAACTGCTGCAAAACTTCCCAGAGCGCCCCAGTGATGAGGAGATGTCCTTGTACAAGGGGCCTTACATCATCATAGGGATAATCAGCTTCAGGCACACTCTAAAGTGCCAATTTCCTCATTTGTCATGACTTTCAATCCCCAGAACAAGCCTGCCTTGTGATGTTGAGGTGAAAAAATGGGAATTTTAGAAATTCACTTCGGGTAATTTTATCTGATGAAAAAGGAACTTTGGTTTGATCGAAACAAACCCCAACATTTTGTACCAGAAAATTCACCAGTACTGCAAACATCCCCCTCCGTCCATGCCTCTAATTTGGATGACAAACACAGAAAACAAGTCTCCAGGATCATTATTTAATGAATCATAATTTGATTAAAACCTCTTCTGCATCCTACCTTTAACAGCACATCTGGAATACATCGGCTCTCCCAAGGTGACAAGTTTGCCAAAGAATAAAAACTCAGGTTTCATCACTGATGAGCCAGATTTCAGAGGGCTCTATCTCAGCCCATTTGGATCTCATATCCTAAACAGACCAAGATAAGTTGGGGGTTTTTTTTTGGTTATGGAACCATCCATATGTGCCCGGATAAATGAAGATTTATCTGGCTGCCTTTTCAAAGGCTAATTCAAGAAACTTCCAAAGTCTTCTGTTCTTTCTACTGATCCATCAACATTTTCATAAAGCAACTGGTTTTTTTTCAAGCTGTGGTAGGTTCAATCAAATAGGATAAACCGGTTCAGATTCTTTTTAACTGGGAGGAAGTGAGGTAGCAGCCACTCTTCCTTAAAATCCCTTTGGTGAAGGGCAGCTGTGGCAGCCAGGGGAGCCCCTTAAACCCTATCCAGAGTTTTCCAGGCTTAGGCCAAACGTTTGTCTTCCAACCTGCTGCTTCCTGTGAAAATTCCTGCTTTTTCACTGAATTCTGCTCTGCAATAGAAATTGAGATTTTGGTACATCCCTAATCCCTGAGCAGGTCTTTGAGTTTATGCAGCAGGTTCCGCGTTAGGGTGGCCCCGGAGACGTTCTCTGGGAAGAGCTCTTCTCTCCTCCCACCTCTCCTTCACCTCTCCAGTTTTTCCTCTGTCTCAGGCTTCGTGCAGCAGGAACTTTGAACTGCCTGAAGTAGGAATCTTGTGCTCCAGTAATGCAAAGAGCACTGAGCAGCAGGATCTTTCAGGAGCTTCTGGCTGAGTTCCCTACTGACTGTGCTTCCTGACCTTTTCCTGAGGGCACAGCCCCTTCTGCTCCATTTAGGCTCATCTGTCACAAGCAGCTTGGCTCTTCCGGAGCTGGAGAGTGAGAAGTTGCTGAGCTGAGAGTTTCTGTGCTCCCTCCTCTCCCTGAAGGCAGGAACTGCAGGTAGCAGGGAGTGCCCTGAGTTTCCTGGCTGGAATCAAAAATTGCTGCTGGAAATCCCAAACTGTTCTCTCCTCGCTCACCTTGAGGGACTGGGGTTGCTGCTGCCATGTTCCTGAATACAGTCAGAGTTTAGAATGAAGTTCACACATTCCTAATGACCAGAATAATAAAAAGGTTAAAAGAGTTAAGGTTGTGGAGTGACTGCTGTGTCTGATGCCAGCAGAGTCCTTTGAGAAAAGCAGAGGCAATCCCAAGCCAGCAGCTACAGCCAAGAGATTCTATTCTACAGAATGCACGTTGTTAAATACATCTATGGATCATGAAAATCAAAAAATACTGACTTTTTTATTTATAACCACCTCCAATGTAAATACCATCCCACAGACTCTCTCATACAGACCCAACATATTCGGAATTGTGGGGGAGTGCGATGTTTGCTACACAAGTTCCCAGGAATCAAAACAAGCAGTTGAGCATCAGTGAGGAAATGAAAGCCTCCTGTGCCAAAGGCAGGCAGGGAGCAACCAGCTGCAGAGAGATCATGGCAAACACTGCAGATCTATTTAAACATGTACCAGTGCAGTGCTGAAATCCTGCCACCATCACCCAGGAAATCCAAGAATGAATCCAGTGGAACAGATACTCCAGCCCAGAGTGGAGGATCAGCCAGTGCTGGGAGTTTACAAACCAATCCTGTGTGGCTGTGGGAGTTCCATTCCAAATATCCATCGGTCCCATCCAATGGTCTGCACAAAAACCTTCAAAGTTACCCTGTCACAGAACAAGGTCAGGAAGATCGAGGTCGGAATTTGCTGCTTTGCCTGTGGAACACGGATAGGAAAACACCGGGAGAGCATTTCTGTGATCCCAGGAAGGTTTAATCCTTTATTTGAAGTTTCCCTGTACCATGTTGCTAGGAAACATTTGCAGTGTAAGTAAGGAGGAATGAAATATCTCACAGAGTTGCACGATATCCTGGTGTTAAGTGAGGAGCACAATCGCTTCAAAGCCATTGTTAGGGTCAAGAACTGAAAATACTGCAACATTCTCAACTCGCTTTAAATTTTAGTGACTTTCATCCAGAATTTAACTTTTTCTTTGGAAAACCAGAGAGCCCTTGCCTGGAAAAGCTCAGCTCTATAATATCATTGGAAGATCAAAGACTTTGTTTATAGTTAAAAAGGTGATCTATGTGGAAAGCAGCCACAACTTTTACTCTGTAGCAACATTTATTATTTAGTGGCAATGTTAACAGTAAATAGAAGTAGTTAATACTGATTTTCATGTTGTGAATCAAACTGAAGGAGAAGTAATGCACTAGCTGAAGCAAAATAAATGTATATATATTATATTCACTCAAATTAAAGGAAGTCAATCAACCCTTGGATTTCTAGGACTGAATATATGCTAAAGATAAGACAAAGGTAGAGGTTGATCAGCAATATGAGAGCAATGCATTAGGAGGATAATTGGATTTTAAATGTCACTAAACTAACTCTGGGCTACTGAATTGGATCTTCAAATACTCTCGATTAGGACGAAAATATTTCTGGTTCCTCTACATCCATCTACATCCAGTTCTGAACCTGTCAAATGAATCCTCCCTAGTTGAAAGGAAGAGAAATGCCATCATATTTAAATCACTTCACAGCACCAGAAATAACCACACAAAGACCAGCAAACCTACTTTGGTTAAAAAGAGCATAAACTCCAAGAACAAAGTTTCCTGCCAGTCCTCCCCCTTCCTTTTCAACTTAATCCAGACAAAAACATTTGGTGACATCAATTTGCTCTCCTGGTTCCTGTTAGTTTTATTGTATAAATGAAGCAAAGATAAATTCTTTCCCCTTTATAAGGTATAAGTCACATAAATTTCATCTTTTATCCTTAATCACTCAAAAGGAAAAATACAAATATAGAAAGTCACAGTTTTAGTCATTTTTCTTTCTTTGATTACTTACCAGGTTTGAGTTTCTCTTCTCCATCATGCAGCAATTTTCCTCTCTCATCTCTTTGTTCCAGTACTTGAAACAGCTTGAATTTGACAGATCAGATTTGGTGAGTGTTAACAAGCTAAACTCAGCAAAACACTTTTCCAAATAATTTCTTACAACTGTATTGCTGTTAGATGGGTTTGGATGATTTTGGCAGCCACTGGAGAAATTAATTTGCAGCAATTTGCAATATTTAAAAATTTCCTGATACGGGGTTTTGATGGAGCTTCCAATGCTGCAATTTATTTAAGATAATCAGATATTGTGGTTTTATTGGGCTGTGAGGATTCTTCCTCATTTCCTTCATAAAAGTAATTTCATTTTTCTTCTCTCCACAGCGAAAAGCCATAAAAGAGAAGAATCCCCATCTCCTCCTGCCTTCAGCTTCACCCTGGTGTGGACATTACCCTTATTTGTGTGCTGTGTGGGCTGGGGCACCCCAAAGGCACGAGTTCTCCAGTATTTTATCCCTAATGGTGGCCAATAATTGGTGCCAAGGAAATAAATAAAGGAAAAAACCCAATAAGAGGGTAAGCACCCGTTACATTCCCTGAGCTCACAGGCACCTCCTGCTCCCAGATTTACAGAGCCTCGTAGCCTTTCCACTTGTGCCTCTTCATTTCCTGGGTATTTTGCAAAATTTTCTTGACAGTGCTTGGCCCTGGTGAAAAATGTTATCTTTAAATAGGAACCTGGGTTGGATGCTTTGTGCACTCCCACCCGGATGTCAGAAAGATCTAGCTGATCATCACAAGTTCTGGTTCCTTTTTTCATTGCTCACCCTGGCAGAATGTAATTTTATTAAAGCTATGATAACACCATTGAATCATCCTAGTGAAAAGAGAAATATTTCTCAATTTTAAGGGCAAGGTGAATTCATAAGGAAAAGTTTGCACTTATCATCAGTAAAATACATGTACCAGGTCATGTGTAAATGCATGTTTGATTAGCCAAAGCTCTTCGCCTTCTGCAAATCCCCGAAGCACAACTGGAGTGACCCATCTGGTTTGCTGTACAAGAAAGTCTATTTGGGTGAATAATTTGAGACACTGGAGAAGGTAAAGTATCAAAGTTTCCAAATCCTGAGTGAAAACAGGATGTTTGTGTTCTGTTATTCCTAATTGTGTCTCTCAGGTTCCCGAATCTTTTTCCTGTAGAGTCCAGGAGAAGCTTAAATGTCTTTGCCAATCTGCTGATTAAATGAGATCGTTAAGATGTGTTAAATTTGGAGCCACTACTCCTGTGTGAAAAGTTCATCTGTTTTAAAAGTTCAGGCGAGTCAGTTCACAAAACAATGCCTCCAGATAATTTGTATCTGATCATTCACGGCATCCTTTGGAAAGCAGGTTTGCTGTGCCAGGTTTATTTGATATTGCAACCAGTCGAGGGCATGTCCACCAAAACCTAAGGAATATTTTTTCCGGAGTAGACAAGAGCACTTTTTTGTTTTTAAACTAAAAGTTCAGATTCAGTTAGGAATTTTTAATAGAATTCCCTGGTGTTCCCTGTCACTGGGACAAACAGCAACAGACTTCAGAGTTGATAATGACTTTGACTCTGGCAGATAAAGTAGCTCCTGACAAAATTCCCTGACCATCCCACGGGGGGAGTTTAACCACACGTGACTCAAATGCAGATGGCAAACGGTGCACACGCTGCATTCTCAGCGCTGAAGGTGATTTATTGCTCTTTTCCATAACTATGACACCTCCTCTCCTTAGTCTGGGAGCTGATGGTGGGGACTGTGAGCTCCTCACCCACGTCTCACTTGCCGGGGAGGTTTCTACTCAGCCGAGCAAACAAGACACCGTCAGATTTCCTGTATCTCAGCAGGGAAGTGTGGCCTGGAAACCTGCTAAAAATCAAACCCAGGGAATCCTCCTGAAGTCAAACCTTTGCAGGGCATGGAACAGTTTGGAGAGAAAACTCCCAGTAGGGGTTCAGGGTCCCTTTTAATTTGGCTGTGATCTCTGTATGAACTGCTAATTCCCACTGGGATGGAACGGGGTGTTAGACATTACGAGGATGTGTTTTACACCGCACAGATCCAGAAAACGGCTCTGTCCTAATTACCCCTGTGATCTGTTTCCCGTGATTTTCCAGCTCTTTTAGTTCGCTTCCCAAAAGTACCTTGTATGTCACTGTTTAACCTTTTCCAGCCAAAATGGAGGTTACTTCAGCCAAAAGAAACATTCAGTAGGATGATTTCTTTTATTTCCTTAAACTTCAGTAGATGACTTAACATCTGAACAGCTTTTTCTTGGAGGGTTGTTTTTTTTTTTTTCCTTAGAGAAGTACTTTTCAAGGACTCACGGAGAGTTGAAAAATACACAAAATATCTCTAAACTCAATTTGTTTCACATTTGTATGGCTGTGGGAAAACACAGATATGTCTGAAAACCTTCCTGCGTACAGAAAAAGAATGTGGGAAAAACCTTACTTGATATTAAAGTTGCTTTGCAATAACCTCATTTGTCAGGTTTTAAAAAACTTCTGAGGCTTTTGAGATTAAAAGCTCAAATCTTCCCCCCTCTCTCCTGAACTTCCTGTTGAACACGCTGGAAATAGATGGCACATGCAGCATTCTGGCAACACCTGACTCAGGCGTTGTAAACAGAGCTGAACAATGGATTTTCAGAACAGTCAGATGTTTTATCTTTATTTTTTCCTCTCTGCCTCAAGCCCTGCTTTTCCGTATCTTATTTAATAGCCAAATTTCGAACCCAAAATTACTGATCTTCCAACAATGGAAAATGTTGGCCTTTTGTGAAAATACAAAATGCCAACCTGTAACAAATTCAGTAAAGCCCCTGAAGAGATGCAGCAAACAAGAAATTCTGGAGTGGTGTTTTTTGTTTGGAGAAAAGCACCTTTATCCCAAAATATTTTGCTCTGATGATCACTTAAGGACTGTGAGGGACATTTTCTCTGATCCTGCCTGAAATCAAAAAGAGTTTCTTTCCCTTAAGTGTGAGACTTCAGCTGTGCTACAGGAAAACAGCCCAGAGCAGCAGAATAAGGCAAATGCTGTGAAACATCAGAAGATGTTGGAGCTGTTGAACAGTAACAGGGAAGGAACACATTCCTAAAATCAAGGAATGCTTAAAAAAGTAACAGGGTAAACAGAAAAGGAAGAAACTGTATGGATCTAGCAAAGAATATCTTGGGAAGCAAGTGATAAAAATAGGATGCTACAGAGCAGTAGGAGGTGGCTGTAATTAAATGGATGTGGAGAAGAAATTCCCAGGAACTGCCCAAACCAGAAATTCTACAAATTTAGGGTTGGGGCTCTGGTAGATTTGGCACTAAAGTAAATTGTTATGATTTTGGAAAACAGTCTAAGGAGTCTGCTGTATTTGTAGAACACTGCTGAGATAAAAGTCTGGTTCCTTTACCAGCTCTGTTCAACAATTTTTTGTCATGACTAAGGCCAGAAAATCGAGGTCCCTTCCTTGAGCCCTCATGTTCCGTAACACGCCACCAGCATCAGCCAAAACCCTGATGAGCTAAATCTCATCCATTTCGACTTAGTGAAAACAAATTGGTTTTTGATTGAAGGGCTAGAAATTCTACAGCCTAAGTTATGCACATGAAGCTTCAAAGGGAAGAGCCTCACAACAAACGTCACCTCGAACTTGTCCAAGATGTCACCCTTGAATTACTGTGCTTAAAACCTGGCATAGTTTGGCTGCAAAAGGTCAAATATGTGGGTGGCAGAACACGCAGTAGTTATTACGTCAGGAGCTGGAATATTAGTGCAGGTCCCAACTAACAGCACAAATCTGACTGGGAGCATCTTCTGCATGACTTGTTCACTTAAGGAGAGGAGTTGAAACCAGCCCAGAGTACAAAAGAGGAGTGGTTTGTGCCTCTGCTTTCTCGTGGGCTGAACCATGCAGCTGATTTGGGTGAGGGAAGAGCCATTTCTGATTGGGCTGGGCAGGTTTCAGAAATATTCAGTGGTTTCTGTTTATTTGTTTGTTGTTATATCTCTTTATGGTGTTCCAGTCACCACGGTTTCCTTTCTGGAAGTCTCTTTATGCATCACCTCTTTTACAAACCCCTCAGTTTTCACCTTCCAGTTTGTTTGAAGATGAGGTTGGTCATTTCAGGGCTGATGACAGCAGGTACCTCTTGTCTGACAGAATTCAGATTAAAAGTGTGATGGAAGTAAAAGGAAATCTATCCCCATCCAGCCTGATCTCCAGAACAAATGCTCCAGAATTCCTTTCATAATATGGTATTTCCCATGGAGATGTACCATGGTGTCTGGTATTAAAAACTGCTCCTCAGTATTTGGTTGTTTTTAAAGAGGAGAGAAACTTAATTGCATTTTTGGAAGAAATTACCAGATAATCAAATTTTAATCAAAATCAATTTTTTTTTCTTGATATTCTGTCTTAGCATAGCACACCAGGTAAAAACCAGTGCCTATGCCTATCTCTTTCTATTTTTCACCTAGGATACATCCCTTTCTTTTCTATTCCTGGTTAGAATATTGCACATAAATGAAGTCTTAAATTTGAACCTTAGAAAAGGTCAGTATATTTTTTCCTCCAAAGGATTGCTAAGCTACTTTTATTAGCAGCCTAATTGGAAAGAGATCCTATTTTTTATGCACTTCTAATGTGTTTCTTTCCCTGTCTGGAAGATATCCCTATCTCTGTATAAGGGTATAACATCCAACTGTTGAAAATAATAATAATGTGCAGTATAATTATTATAATTTCCAGCCAAATTTTGAAAGAGCAGGTAGTTCAAAGTGCATCTGTATTGAAATAAGACACTCTAGCCTCTAACTGTTAGAATATTAAAATGATTCAGCTCTCTGCAGTTGGACTGTGGAGTTAATTTCTGTGGAGTCAGGAACTAAGTGATTATTGTAGCAATTGGCTTGCATGAATCTTGGCCATAAGGACTCAGAAATTACAATATGGGAGAGTTTTAAACTGTAACATCTCACATCACTTTCATCACGTTCAATAAAATGTTTTATTCTTCCGTGATGTTTCGTCAGGACGTGTGACTTCCTTATCTCCACGTTCCAGGCTCATCTCGTGAAGGGAAGGTTTTAAATCATCCCAATGATGAGTTTGCCTCATATTCTCCTTATTCCTTCCAACAGATTTCACTGTTCCCCCATTCCAGAGGAAATTCTTGGAAAAGAGTTTAGCAAGGAAGGGTATCACAACTTTCTCTGGCAAAAGTGGTGAGATGTTCACTTAAGGACATAGAACTAAACCAGGTAAGATTAAATACGCTGCAAATATCGTGTATCTCACCACATTCAGACTGATGCTGATGTTCATATTCTAGATGATAACAAAGGATTTTGGACTTGAATAACCCTTGTGGGTCCCTTCCCACTCAGGATATTCTATGATTTTTGTGGTACTAAAAAATTCAGTTACCAAAGTGAACAAAAGATTGAATAATTTCAGAAGAACTGTGTAATCAAACGCGATTTTATTTTTTCTCATGACAAATCCTTTATTAGAACTCCTCTATTGCATTACAAACTTTTCAAATTCTCAACCATGTCCTTTCATTTTGCAGGTTTATGAAATTTATTTTCATGGGTATATTAAAAAAAAAAAATCACGTAAAGGTCAAATGTACATCAAGAAGGTAGAAAAAGGGTCAAATTGTTGTGGGCTCCTTCAGGATTGCCAGGTTTGACTGGAAGTTATCAAACATGCTGGTTAGACAAGAAACAGAGTTTGATGCGACAAAACTAAATTCCCAGAAGGCAGAGATGGGGTTAGAAGACAGAATTACCTTTAAGGAGTGTCTCTAACTCGTAACTACATAAGGGGATGGATTGGGGTCGAGACAGGAGTGATGCGGCGTGACTGGCAACAGGAGTTCCTTTAACTGAGATGACAGCTGTCCTCCAGCTGCTATTCCTCGAATAAATTCTTTGATTTGATTAGTTTTTCCCAGGCTGCAAGAGGAGATGAGGCTCTATATTAATTCTGAGAGCTCTAATTTGTTTGTACTCCGATGACGACTCCTCTGTCCCAGCTGCAAAAGCTTCCAAGTCAATCTGAACACGTTTATTTACCTGAAAAATCTGCCTTTCTTCTGGCTTGTCAGCTTTCCAAACAACTAATTATTGTTTTAGGCTGTGGCCTGTCTGAGATATTCATGTCTTTGGCTGGTTTCTGTTCAGCTCTGGGCTGGGGTTGGTGGTGGGAACAGGAATAGGCACTGTTTAAACTTCCAAGGATATTTGGGATGTCCTGATTTATTAAGTCAGGTTTCAACTGAGTGGGTATTTTTACTTCTTCCACATATCCCTGAGCACGGTGGGAATAAAATGACGAGAATTTATCAGAGCAGATGAAAATTATTGTTTACCTGCTGCAGAGGTGAAAAGAACCTGGACTGGTATTCAAGAGTTCTCACAGAAGTCAGTAGGATTTGAATAAACACAGACAGCAGGGTAATGTCCTTGGAGGTTATTTCTGTTTCAGATGAGTCCTCCTATTCTGCATTACCACCTGTGCCATCCCTTGTCTGACAAATTAAAAAGAAGCATCACAAATATTTTAATAAAAACCCCAGGGTGCTGCCAATATTTTAAAGGACAAGGAGGTGCCATGGATTATTGAAATTCGGAGTAATGAATAACAACTATGAAATATTTCAGCCTCTGAGCCTTGTTGAACAGCACAATTCATCCCCTCAAAAACAAATCAATAAATGCAGAACAAAGTAAAAGGATGTTTAGAAAAACAATAACCACGCTTATGTTTATTGCAGGAAGGATCAAAGAGCAAATAATAATCCGGACGTTCACTCATTTTTATGCTACTGAAAAGTTGAGCAAGAACAGACAGAAAATATCACGAACAAAACTTTGCTCAGTAGAAACTTTGCTATCAGTTTACAAAAAGACACCACTAATCCTGACTCCTTTATATAATTCTGTTGACAGCTTTTATCATATTCCCATGAAGCAGAGGGTGATGTTGACTGAAAGGATTCAGGCATGTTTCCATTATTAATATTGTGCTGGGTGTATATGAGCAGTTTAATATGAGAGCTTATAAAACTCTGCTTCTAGATACAGAGTTTTAAATTTGCCTCATTCCCCTGCAACACTGTTAGAATCTCTTTTATGTGTCTTTTATTTGGGGAGATAAAACATTTAATTTTCAATCAGTGAAATCCTCTCTAAATGCACCATTGACATCTGCTGTCAACTGTCATCTGCTCCATAATTAACAACCCGGATGTTAACACGGTTTTATCTGAAGAAACTCAGTTTATTGTTTGAGGTTTCAGATGAAAATTATGACTTCTTGACTTCCCTTTCTCACCTTCAGAAGGCAGAATGTTTTCTCCTGATGTGGATGACACTGCTGAAATGTGCAGGGTGTTTACGGATCTTTTAACTTCCAAAGTTTCACCCTTGTCATTCTCCTTTCCCAGCTCTTGCTTTGCCTCCTTTTTGTCCCAGAATTCCAGCCTCTCTTTGGCAGACACCCTTGCTCCAGACACTTGCACTGATCTGGAGATCCCTCTCAACAAACCTGATCCTTAAGTGAGTAATTACACAGAAGTTAAATGAGTTTAATTTTCAAGGTTTCTGTCTCGTAGTGGACGACGCTTTCTGTGTTGCTGAATGGTACTTGAAAAGCAGAATTTATGTTGAAAGAGAGTCAGGAAAGACCTTCAGATACATCTTGTCTGTTGTTTTACCTTTAAATATCATCCCTCATCTTTCCCTTTGTGTCTCATCTTTCCCTGCTCCAGGCATTTATTCCAGGATTTGTCTTTCTGGTAGAATCTTGTCTGGTAGTTTCCTGTTGACATTTGTTTTCTTGGAACCAACCACCTTGATTTTGCTGTACTATTTCTTCTCTTACCCAAACTTCTGAGAATTTTCAAATTTGCTGCTTTGTGGTGGCTTTACCACAAGTTTCCAGCTTCGCCTTCTCCAGGGCAAGGCAGGAAGATTCAATCCCTGTGTCATTCTCTGCTGGGCCCCCAATTCAATATCAGTCCCTGTGAACACGATTAAAATTTGGTGTAATCCCAGTATGAAAACACCAAAGCCTGTCTGAATTTAAATAATCCAAAAGGACTTTCCAATTAATCATAACTTCGTTTTTCTATCTGTTTCCTTTCAGTAAGTGGTAGACACTTGATTTAAATAAATCAAGAAAAAGAAAAGCTGTGATTCTTATTATCACGGTGCAGATCTCCATCTAAAAAAAGTGAATTAATTTTTCCTGGATTGCCAGAGAAGCACTGGCTGCTAACACAGGATTTGAATTTCACTACAGCAAATGAATACGGATAACAAAGTGCTCCCAAATTCTTCCTGGTGCTCGGTATGAAATTCCCTGTGCCCTCAGAAGTGTGTGGGTTTTGATGGAAAAACTAGAAATCTCCTCTGATTATTGTCAAAAGAGGAACTGGAAATATTTTCTAACTAAGAAATGTGTCACCAGTTGGAATTCTTTGATTAAAATCCCTCATTTGGCAACGTGCAAGGCGGTGGCTTCTGGCTTGCAGAGGAAGTTTTGTTGTAAGAGGTAACGTGGAGGTGGCAGAAGATGTTGACTGTTGGAGAGGAATACGCAAATTCGGAGTTCAAACCCACAAAAAATATTGTGCCTCGGGAATTGTTCCTTTCTTGTTTCCTTTCCTCTTTTCTTTTGGGGAGACAGAGTTAGGAGGCTTGGAAGGGTTGTTGTGGCAAGTGTATAAAATACTCTGAGTAACATCTATTGTATGAAGAATATTTCTTGAGATTATAAACTGGTGAACAGGCTGCAGTTGAATGGAAAGGATAATTAAAGTTGCATCAAGAGTTTGGGGGGTTTTTACCTTTTTTTGTTTTGTTTTAGGACTCTCTTTTCTCCTTCTTTCTGTAAAGGAAGCTGAAGTCCCCACTTTATAAAACAGTTCTGAATAATTTATATAATGAGCTGATGGAAACAAAAAATGGAATTTGTAACTCAGTGATATTTCTCTGCTTTTTCTGCAAGAGGAGGAGAGGAATTATGTGAAAAAATGAACTGCACAAAGGGGAGCTAATGGGATTCGATGTAAAATGTGTTTCATGAGAAGTATTAACAGGAGCACAATTTGATTACATAGAAAATCCATTGCTGTTTAATGCTCAGTGCACATTTCCAGGCAAAACCTGATTTTAGCAGACATTTGCTGAGGTATTTGGAGTTCTCTGCTTCCTCCAATGGACATGAAAGCCTCTGCCTGCCTGGAAGGCTGACATGGAGCCCTCAGCTGAAAAATTATTGCCTCTAATAAGTGTCTTGTAACTTTTCTGTAGGGTTGGGAGCTCTTTTTGCTTGCTCATTTTTGTCCCACATGTGTTTATGTGCAACAATTCCTTTTCTACCAAAAAAGATCTACTTTAAACACAACTGGCTCTTAAAAAAAATGAAGAGTTCAGGTGACTTTAGTGAGCCCCAGCATCCCAGATCTGCCTGATGCAGCCTGGTGAGATTTTCCCTGCCTTGAACCCTCCCAAGCCAACACTTCACTCTCAATTTTATCTCTCTGCCCACTGCACACCTCTGCTTTATCCTATTTGTTGCACAACATTCACTGGAGATAAATACAGTGCAAGTATACATTGAATTTTCTTTGGATGACACAGTTTAGAAGTGACCTTCAGTTCTCCTGTAATCTCGTTGCAGCGAGTTTCTTGGGCAGAAATTACAGAATTGGGTGAATTACACTGAGCTGTGCTGGCCTGGAGATAACGACAAACCAAATGTGTGAGTTCATCCCACTCCCTTGAAATCTATTTGCTCTTTCTAACATCAGCCCAGGGCATCAGAGGGGCAGAAGGGGAGGTTCAAGGTAGCCTGGGGAGGCTTTGTCATCTTTACACCTAAAAATGTGTAATAATAACAACGGAAAGCTTGATTCCAGAGCAGCTTGGATGTGTTAAGCTGAGATCAGAGCACGTTTACTGCTGACAGTGTGGTTTTAAGGGAGAAGCTTTACAAAGTGGAAGGGGTTTTAATCCTGCAACCTGCTTATGGCAGGAGTTTCTGCAGAAATGACAGCGTGGGATAAATCTCATCCCTGTTTTGCTCAAATAGATGGTTGTGAGCTCCTACTACGCTCCAAGTTGTGTTCCCAGGTGGAATTTCAGGTGAAATCTGAGGTAAAGAGGGATGAGGTCAAATCAGGAAGTCACTAAGGTGATAATGTCACTGACAGTGTTTTGGAATAGAGATTGCAGGGTTTGAACCCATTTGTAATTCAATGAGGAGAGATTTCCTGCAATTCTGTTCTCACGATGAGATTTTTGTAATTAAATGTGGACAGAACTTTATACTCCCACAAAAAAAAAAAGGAGGAGTGTAACAAGTGAACCTGTGAGTCTGGTACCTCGAGACTGGAGAAAACGAGGCTCAGGGGGAACCTTCTCACTCTGCACAACTCCCTGACAGGAGGGAGCAGCCAGGGCGGGTCGGGCTCTGCTCCCAGGGAACAGGGACAGGAGGAGAGGGAACGGCCTCAGGCTGGGCCAGGGCAGGCTCAGGTTGGACACCAGGAGGAATTTCCCCATGGAAAGGGTGCTCAGGCCTTGGCAGGGGCTGCCCAGGGAGGTTTGGAGTCCCCATCCCTGGAGGTGTCCAAGGAAGGGCTGCAGGTGGCACTCAGAGCTCTGGGCTGCGGACAAGGTGGGGATGTGGCACAGCTTGGACTCGATGGTCTTGGAGGGTTTTTCCAAACTTAATGAGTCTGTGATTCCCAAATCCATGCTGGAGAACACCTTCAATACAGATCCATTGGAGATCTGCTTTCTAGAGTGTCTGCAGTGTCAGCATTGCCTGGCAGAAATAACGACACGTGAAGATACGTGATATATGTGGGAACTTAAAAATGCCTCACTGCTCAGCGGCATTGAATCCCAGATGATTTAAAGAAAAAGAGGAAATCCAGAGGAGAAAAAGCCACAGAGCAGCAGAGGTTGGAACGTGACACGAGCACTCACTCAGCCTTGACAGCAAAGCAGGGAGTAGGGCCATGGTCACGCCTGGAGCTTAACAACCACAGCCTGAATTCAGCTGAGGGAGAAAGAGAAACTCACAGGAAGAAGGAAGAGAGGTTCATTCTGTCCTGATTTTCATGGGGTAAAATCATCTACCATTAAAACCCAGCAGGTCGCTTGGTGTGCAACTGGAACTTTTGCCCAAATCCCAAGGAGTTTTGCAAGATCTGGCTGCAAAGTGAAACGCTGGAAGTACCACCTGAAAAAAACTCTTACTGTGCTGTTGGGATCCTTCCAGCAGAAGTTTTCCTGGGTTTAAATGTTCCATCACACTGACTTCATTATTAGTTAAGTGGCAGAGCAACTCATATCTTCTCCCTGGAAATAATTTTTGAATTAATTGAATCATTTGCAACCCCTTCAAGTGTCAAAGTTAATCAGAGAGGTCCAATTTTCTCCAGACAGAGGATGATTCATGAAAGGCTTTCTACAAAACATTGTTTTTCTGACAGGTTGTACCTTTGCATGCTACAATCTTCTGCTGATATTGCAAAAGTAATGATCTCCTTTCGGTTGCCTTTATATTAAATATTGAATTTGCTGGTTAATAAGAGGTATAATTCAGTTCTGTGCGATTGGTAAATCCATCCTGATGATGTGAGTTATGCCCAATTTCTTGATTTTTTTTGTATCCTCCTCTGGAGGCAGAATGCAAAACAGAGAAAACATGCAGCTGGTTTATTTGAACTCCCCACTCCTTTGACATTAAATAATGACATTACTCAAGAAGCTGTTCAGGAATCCATAAAATTAGCATTATTGAGCACAAATACGGTGTCTTATAAATCAGTAATTATTAACGAGCTCTTTGCTGATACAGAGAAGATGAGTTTCTCAGAGAAGCCCCTGATTACAGCAGACAGGCAGAGCAATATTCTTAAAATTACAGTCTAATCATATAGATTTTCCCAGCTGGCATATTCAAAAACACCTGTGCTTTAAACTTCAGAAAGTTTTGAAAACATCTGAATGTAACTTTTACCCCTCAGCGACATCCTCGCTGCTCTTCAGAGTCTGCAGATTTGTAGGTTTTGCTTCACAAATTGGTGGGGAGAGTGTCTGCTGGCTTCCCCATGAGTACAATTGGTCATCTGCAGTGTGGGAAAGAGCGTAAATTCTCTTTTTGTGCCTGATTTTGCCTGTACTGACCATGTCTTACTCCCATAGGTGGATTTTCGTGGATCATTTTCATCTCTTCAGGAGAGGTTCCCTCTCAGTCCTTTGAGTTATCCCTTAACACGTTAGCACAGTCATTTTAAGAGAGACAATTTCAGAATTCCCAAATCAATACCTTGTCATCAGACTTATAAAATATTTATTAGTCTGTTTCTGGTTATCCTTCAGTTCTATCAGCACAAGTTCATTTCAGCTGGAAATAACGAGGGATAAAGATGGAGAAAAAGATTTACTACAGCAAAATTAGAAATATGTTTGAATTTGGATCTAATGTCCATAACCCTCACATATTTTGAGGGAAGGAGGTTCTAAGACATGCATGAAGTGCATTACTGACAATTTCACTACTTTTCCATCAGTTTATTAATGATAATTTTGTGAAGTTCTGGATGCTGTGTCTTCAGAGGGCGTAACCCAGTGCAGCTCCATTGTTTAAGTGGAGTTATAATGGCCACTGACCAGCTGAATATCCCTTTAAGCCTTTTCAGGAATCCTAAATTGAGACCGAGAAAGTCTTTTGGGGCTTGTGCAGTTATGGAATGATTCCAGTTGCCATGTCATTTGGAAAAAAAAAAAAAAAAAAAAAGAGAATAAAGACTTGGGTGCGAGTTTTATTCTGTAGGATTGTGCTGCAACTGCAAGCACTCCGTAAAAAGGCAGTGGGTGCATTATAGCCCTTTGTGTCCGTCTGACCTTGTAGTGCTAAAGGCTTGTGCCAAATGCACTTCTCAAGTTGGATCCGGATAGAAGAGCCCAAATCTCAGCACGTTCAGCTGGCTGGAAAAGCCAAAAAGAGGCAGAACTTTGTTTTCTGCAGCGTTTTCACAGCCTGTGAAATTAATCTCTGAGGCAGTCTGGAAACTCAGATATTCTTGTGAGCGGTAAATTATTTTTTTTTAAATGAAGGATAAACCACTCATAATTTGAGTTCAGGCAATTTGGGGTGTGGAAGGTGTGCACAATCAGATCTCCTGCCTTGTCCTGTGACCTGTAGCACCCCTGGCTCCATCCCTGCACAAACCCACCCCAGAATGTGTGAGACTGTGGCTTTTTTGAAGAGCATATTACATTTTTCTTAATTCTCTTTTCACAGCCTTTATGGTGCCTGGGTTATGTTTTTTTATCTTCACTCTCTGTCAAGTTGCTGCAACCACCAATAAAAAGCTGTAAAAATAACACAGGAATAACCTTTGAAGAAGTCTGCCTCTGAATTAGATGCCAGCTTCGAGACGGGGATGTTTAATACAAGAGCAGTGCTGGTCAGGATTTCTGAGTCTCATTTTAACCCAAGGAAGTTGGTTAACAAAGAAGAATTCTGTTTATCTCCCAGTTAATCAGAGGGACTGGTTTCCCTTCATTTTCTCCATTATTCAGTCTCTGATTTCTTCATGGCCAACGTGCAGTGCAGAGGGTTTTAGTGTTGGTAAACAAAGTAATGAATGAAACAAATAAAAGAAACCCCGGGCTGCTGAGCTGGGTTATTTCAATATCCCCTCAGATAAAGCTCTTGATTCATTAACACAGCCTTTGTTGGCTTGCTGGACCTTTTAAATTCAGTGCAGTGTGCTCATCTCTGTTCATTTGGAAGGAATCGTGTTTGATTTAGTTGTTTCACATGGTAATGTATGTCACTTGATAATTTTCCTTAGCTCTCACGGATTACATATTACTTTGCATTTACATTTGATTTGCTGGCACACATCAACATTTGGGAGTTGGTGGATTAAATAGAAATGGAGTGGGCCTGCTTGCCAGCCCAGTTCCAGGGAATTAATGGCTAAATGTGAACCACAGCACGCTGGGAAGGGTACAAAGCGTGTGCGAGACCAAGAAGCAGAAATGTGCGCTCTGTGTGGTGTTCCCACAGCTTTGCCTGCAGGTCTCCAAGCTTTTCAGGTACGCCGGGACAAACCCTCAGCCAGACTTTCCCGAGCCCAGAAGCAGATTTGTGTGCCTGCACTGCAGTCCAGAAGCAGCTGTGCACAATTCCACCAGCCCTGAGCAAAATGCAAGAGTGTAGTGCTACAACAGTGTCAGCATGAGCTTCGTCTCCGACAGAAAACCCCTTTGGGTGCCAAAAAAATCTCTGGCTAAACAGCCTAGAGGGAAACCAGGCCCTTCTGCCTGCTCTGCTCTCAGGAGACGCTTTAGTTTAAAACTGGCTTCTGTCTGCAGGTACCCTCCCAGGGGAAGCAGTCAGAGTACATTAAACTTGTGCTTAGGTGTTTTTAGCCCACAGGCAGGGATTCAGCAGCAATTAATTGGCTTTAGTGAGCTGCAGCCACGGAGGATCAAAGCTTGTTGATGGTAAAGTATTAATGCAGCACTTGTACCTTCAGTTGTTCCCCGTTAGTGCAGCAGCAGTGTGGGTTTATAAGGAGCTAATCCCTTGTAGGAAACAAATGTGATGCCTTATTGCCAGCATTTGAAATGGTAGGGGATGGATGAATATTTGCTGGGGCAGGAAAACAGGTTCACTACATGGTATTTAGAGTATTTTCCCTCTGGGGAAAAAAAAAAAAAACAAGCCAACAAAAAAACCAAAACACAGGTTCTACTGAATATCAGTGAGTAGAAAAAATAAAAGGAAAAAGCAAAGAGCATTCTCCAAGCAGGACTGCTGGCATCCTGTGCATGGTTGCTGACAGCAGATCCAGCACTCCCCACACTCCCAGGGATTGCAGGACAGTCTCCATGCATGGGGTCACTGAGCTGGACCTGCCCTTTAATGTCAGGGAAAATCCATGTTCACATCCTGCTGGATTCAGTAGTGCCAGAGACTGTTTAGCCTGCAGAGCACTGAGTTCTAGGATCTACTTCGTGCTTTCAGAGCATTGTGGTTTTTCCTTCCCCAGAGCACTGTGTTTTGGGTTTCTTCCCCAGAAAAATTGTTCCTGGGCTTGTGCCTTGAGTTATCACTCAGACCCCCCAGTTTAGGGACAGCTGGCAGGGCAGTGAATCTCTCTGGGGTCATCACCTTCACACCCCTCTTGGCATCCACGTAATCTGGACTCATTATTCAGATTTCTGCTCTCCCACTCCACTGTTTGTGCAGTCTGAGCTCTCCCAAAGCTGTGACACAGGGCCAGCTGCTGCACACCCCTTCCACACACGGATCTCTGCCAGGTTGAGTTTAAAATACCAATCCACAACTTTGTGCTGCTCTTTCTGGGGGATATCCACAGCTTGCAGGGCTCATTTAGGATATCTCCTTCCAAAGCTGCCCTCCTTATAGAGCTGAGAGAAAAACATCCTCACACAACTCTGTCAGATACCTCAGAGTCTCTTCTCCTTTTTTTGTTGATCCCTTCAGTGCTGGAGAGCTGGGTACCATCTCTGCTTCACGGTTCGTTCTCTTTCTTTCCTTCTATTTTTCTATTTGTTTTCTGATTTAAGATGAGGCAGCACTCCTGGCTGAAGTTTGTGGTCCTTGGGTGTTTATGGCACATAAAGTTCCAAGTTCCAAGCCCTGCAAATGATTGACTCCAACCCTTGTAGAAGTGTCACAGGAAACTGTTAAAAGCTGCTTTTTTACAGCTGTGGAAGGACTTCATCAGACACACAGCACAGCAATGTTAACCCTTCTAAAGGCTCTCTGCGTGCACAGGGAGGAGGAACTTCAGCTTCACCCTTTATTTCAACGACATTCTAAGTTTTTGGCAAAAAATATCTGGTTTTCTGACAGGTTTTTTTCCTCAATTGCAAAGCTGCTTCAGTTAATCCATTTTACTCACACTGACTTTTGCCATCTGAGATGTTGTTAGAAGAAAATAAGATGATCAACAGCAAATCTCTCCTGCTACGTTTGAGTCCTGTCCACTTTGCCTGGCAGAAGGGTAACATTTTTAAATAGCTCAGCAATTCAGAACACTTTTTTGCACTATCAGGAGGGGATAAAAAGGAAATGAGTAGCTCAGACCTGGTCCGTAGCGATGAAAATCAATGAAAAGACTCCAGGTACTACATAAAGGTTTAGGTTCAGTCCACCAGTGAGCAATAAATTCATCACACAAATGTTCTGTTGGTCTTGTGCCACCCTTTGGGACTGCAGGTCTGCATGGATTCAAACCAGCTGAAGCGGATATTTCCCTTCAACTTGATATTTCCATCCTGCTTCCCAGAATGCTCACAATTAACAGCTTTTTTTCCTTCTTTTCCTTTGACAAAGTGATTTTCAAGCAGGGTCAAACGGGAGGAATATGGATACAAATGGGCTCTTTAATTGCACACAACTCCACAGCTTTTGCATAAAACACCTTGGAGCTTTTGACTGCGTCATTTGCAAGGATGAGACGAATGGCTGAGCACTCAAAGTGTCACTCCCAAAGCCACCAGTGACAAAGGAAGCGACTTAGAGCACGACCTGCCTGTGTGGGAGCACCAGCCACGCTCCCCTTTGCCCCAGGGGACAATTGCCCCTCTGCCCCCAGGGCGCTGTGCAGACAGAAGCTTTCATTTGAGAAATTACCGATGCCCGATGAGCTCCGAATTCCAGAGGTATCACAAACCAGAGTCAGCTGCGTGGGAAATGTTCTCATCTCCTGCCCTGGTTGTCTCCTGCCACCTCGTTATGCCTCAGAAGGAGGTCAGGGCTTTTAAAGCTAAGTTGGCTCTCCAGCAGGAGGGTGCAGAGGTTTCCCATCTCCTGAAAGCTCCGGGAAGGTCAGTCCTCTTCAAAGAGACTGGGATAGCTGAGGCGGGGAGGAGGGCAGGGAACAGCCTGCAGGAGACCCATTAGGTGTGTCTGTCCTGCAGAGGGTCGGTGTCCCCATCCATGGGGCACATCACCTCTTTCTGACCTGGGAATTTTCCCAGGAATCCTAGGAAAATCCATGGGTTTTTTTGGTTTTGTTTTTTTTTAATCTGTTTGCTGCAGTTTTTTAGCCAGATTAGCCTGGGAAAAGGCTCTCTGTTTTATAAATGGAGGGTTTATCTTTTGAANGAAGATCTCGAGGATAAATGCAGATGCTGGGGTTGTGTGTTGAACTAGAACACAGAATCCGCTCTTTTATTTTCCTTTTCCTTTTTGTTTTATTTTTATTACTACCGTAGCTCGGATTCTTGTACTCATCCTTTGTTCCTTTTTGCTGCCCTTCCTTGCATTTTTCAAGGGGAGAATCTATTTCATTCTCATCCCTCTTATTTTCAGATTACTGAAATGAAAAAATGTTCCAGTCTTCAACAAAGGTCTTGCAAATTTACCGAATATATTCACTTTCCAAAGTTTTCTAGGAACAGCTACTCACTGTTTGCCATCCTGTGCACTTGGCTGTGGCTCAAAGATGTCAAAATTCGTTTTTTCTGAGGGCTTCAAAAATTGTCCTGGACTTGAAACCTGGTTCAGGCATTTCCTTCTACCAGGACTAATTAGGGGAAAAAAGGGTGAAACAAACACGAGGTTACACAGGGCCAACATCATAACCAAATAAGTCATTGTAGCTTTTTTAACAATTGCCCTTCTGCTTATTTGTCACAGCATCACATCAATCCCTGAGGCTTCTGCCAAGAGCCCAGCCTCTTATTTAAGTTTAATATATGTTACCATTTGAGCTTGGCTGAGAGTGATCCTTACATAATTATGAGCCAAATAACTCCTTTTTCGACTTTTTTATCATTATTTAGAGATGCCTCAGGCCCTGTAGCACGTCCTTGTGAAAATGTGGCAGCCACCAAAGCAGTGACTGAAATGACTGTACTTTGCATAATGCCAGCAGTCAAACCCCTTAAAAGCTCAATAGCACAAAACATTAGTGGCTGGACTTTTTCAGGCATCCCAGCTCCTTTAGCAGCTGTAATATTATTCACTTCTTCTGTTCACAGCAAATTAGATATGCAATAAGTAGGGGTAAGAGACAGATTTAGAGAATATGAAAAAGGCCTGGAAAAGATTATTCACAACAGCAATTAGGGATGGCGGAAACTTGGGCACTTTTGTGCTTTGTAAACAGAATATTTTGGGGTTTTTTCTTGAAGTTAATTCAGGCCAAGCACTTCATTTCGGATTGCTGGTGGTGTTGTGTGGGTGGAATCACGTCGGTGGGTGGTGGCAGTGCCTGCCCCAGCTCGCTGCTCACAGCCAGAGGAGTTTTCCTGATATTCCAGGCAGTGGGAATCTGTGTTGTGCGAAGGGTTTACGACTGGCAGCTTTGAGAGGCAATGGAGCACAGAGTGGTTCAGCACGGCAGGGCCTGATCTGCACCGTGGCTCCAGCTGGCCTTGGACCATTGAATCTTTCCCTGCCTGCTCTGGCCATGGTGTTCTCCTGCCCTTACTTTGGCAAAACCCCCCTTGGTTCCATCAGGCTCCATTCTGTTGATGTTTTGGGTTTTCTAACTCAGCTCCAGTCGGTTAAACTTGGGCTGTCGGGCTGCTGAGAGAGACATTTGGTCTGCAAAGCTGTTAATGAGTGGATGGTGATGGCAACCCCTGTGAGCACCTCTGCTTTAGTTACAGAACTGTGGCTGCTTTGAGAGTTTTCTTAATTAAATCTCAAAAAATTCCTGAAATGCCTTCATGGGATGTTCTTTTCCTGTAAAGCAAAAGCCTGAGCCCCTTGCCAGCAAGATAGTCTTGAATCAGGGACAGAATCCAATCTTTTCTCAGTCCTGCATTATATTTATTAAATCTCCTCCTGAAACGTAACAGAAATCGAGGGCTGGGTTCTCACTTGACATAAAATCCAACCATTCTCAGAGGCAATTAGGGAGGCTGAAGTCAGAGAGGCCATGCAGGATCAGGTTCTGACTCCCTTCTTAAATTCCTCTGTTGCATTTTATATGGAATGACTGGCTAAACTCAGTGCTGCTTAATTCAAAAATGGGGACTTGTAACCCTGAGCTTTCTTTTTTTGCCTCCTTTTATTTTGAAACCAATGGTAGGAGCGGGGCAAGTGTACAATGGTGTGATAAATCACTCCATTTACATTTGGCAGAATAAAATTAGCATTGCCATTACTTCATAATAGGGCATGGCTATGACTATGGAATTGATTTCAGAGTCAGGCTGATCCATTACAATTTTGTTAATATTGAATTTTAAATAGGATGATGAATTGCTAATCAATGCAGTTAAAGAAACAACTTAGGGGAAGAAACCCTACTGTTTACTTTATAAATTGTGTGTCATTTACTGTGTCATTTTCCTGGGCTTCCATATTAGGAACTCCATATTTGCAACATTCCAGCTATACCATGGTCATTCGTGCACTTCAGGGAACAGCCTTTGTTGGACTAAGGGAGAAATTTTTCACTCATTTATATTCACGATAAACTTCCACCATTTTTGGTGCACTAAGGGCTTGCTCTGAAAAGATGGCCCAGTGCTGTTGTGCTGTTTCATAACCTAAATGAACTATTCTAAAAACAAATGGAAGGAGACTTTGTTCGGTTCCTTCTTTGTGCAAAATACCATTTGTTTCTCTTAGCTGTGTGTAATTCTCAATCTAACGTATAAATAGAGTTTAGATTTATGAGTTTATCCAAAACTTGAATCTTCTTCTTAGGACAAAACAATGCAAAGATCCTGGTAATGTTTATGAAGGTCAAAGCCTCACTTTTTTTTTCATGTAAATGTAGATAATCTAGTTTGGCTTAAAAAAAAATGCAAATATCTGAAAATCACATAAAATTTTGGCAGTTGTGCTTAACCATGAGGGAATTAATTTTATCCTGTGACACTTTCTTTCTGCTGGCCAAATCTTTCAGCTGTGGGGATTGCTTTTCTGCAGTTGAACTGAGACAGACACAAAAACAGGGAGATACATTGCTGTATATCCCCCTTTTCCTGGTGTCTAACGAAGAGCTGTCCAGCCCCTTTAATGAGAACTCAGAGCAGTAGATCAACTGGTCTTTAAAT
Source organism: Eulacestoma nigropectus (assembly GCA_013397775.1). Taxonomy (NCBI): domain Eukaryota; kingdom Metazoa; phylum Chordata; class Aves; order Passeriformes; genus Eulacestoma; species Eulacestoma nigropectus. The sequence goes on from VZTE01003180.1 coordinate 733,326, forward strand.
CTCAAAAGATGACCAGGCAACACTTTTAAAGGGATAAATTATCTTTTTCTGTCAGGAAGGTGTGGACCAGTGCTTGAGGAGCAGTGGATGGAATAACTCATCCTCGGCACACAGAATGTCAGGATCGATAGACACAATATCTTCTGTGACTGGAAATTGTAAACAGAGAAATAAATACTCCTCATGCAGCTTGAATTTATTCATTTGTCATTGTTTCTACTTTTCCTCCACCACCTGTAGAAGTGCAAAACCTCCGTGTAACCAATTAAATCAGGGCTGTGCTAACAAATCTCTCCCTTTGGGTTGCTCTCCAGTAGAGGTTGCTTCTTTATTAAAAAAAAGCACTAAATTACTGCAGGAAAGTCAAGCATAAATTTCAGCAAGATGAAAGCATGGGAATATCAGGAGAGATATTTCTCTAGGATTTTATTTAGAGCTACAGAAACTCTGCTGTCCCAGCCTGTCCAAGTCACGCCTGGTGCTACACGTGTCGCATTCTGTGCTCCTCACTACAGAACATCCTGACTTTCAGCATCACGGGGATTAGATTATTAAAAGAATTCTTTAGCAGCAGATCCAGGAATTCAGCCTGGGATTTTGGGTCATTCTAAATCTGCAAAGGCTTCCCAATGAAACTCTTTGGTGCACCTTTGTCATCCAGCTAAGAGATGCGTGGGGTTTTGCTGTTTTCTCACAATGTTCAGTCTGTGCTCTCTGCTCAGGTTTTAATTAGCACAGGACCACAAGGGCATGTAGTGACAGGCCAGGGAGGGATGGCTTCAAATGGAAAGTGAGGCACAGGAACAGAAAATTTGTGGATGTCCCATCCCTTGAAGTGCCCAAGGCCGGGTTGGACGAGGCTTGGAGCAATGTGGGATAGTGGAAGGTGTCCCTGCCTGTAGCAGGGGAGTTGGAACTAAGTGGCCTTTGAAGTCCCTTCCAACCCAAGCCATTCTATGATTCTATGATTCTATAATTCCTGTCTTGGCAAGGAAAGGATGAACACATTGGACTTGCTGTTTCCAGAAATTGGTAGTTTTGCCTTTTTATGACTCTTTTATCCAGTAGTTGCAATCTGCACGCCAAGGACTCGCGGGTCTCTGACATTGTGCCATGGAGGAATCGGCTGAAGATACACCCAAAAAAGTGCATTTGAAGTTCCCTTTTGTTGTTCAACATGGAGCAGGAGATCTGCTGAGGAAAGGGAATTTATTAACCTTTCTCCTCGAGGTGCAGATTTGCAGGATGAGCCTGCTTTTAGTGATATTTAGGGACCTGCATTGTTGATCCTGCACCTGAAGTGAAAAAGGATACAGAAATGGAGATACGGGTAGGATAATGATTTCTAACCTTCTTCTGAGAAAGATATTTTAGGAATGTTTCCTTGCAAAGTACAGATTGTGTGTATAGAAAATGGACCATTCACTTTTGTTGAATATATCATCTGAAAAACGGATGCCTACAAGAAGGGAGCAGAGGCTTATGGATAGGGACACTTTTTATTCCAGTTTGAGGAAATAATTCTTTCATTTCCTAAGTATTTTTTACCGTAGTAAAGATGTCCAGCACTACTGAACTGCAGTGAATTACACCTGGAATTTTATAAACTGTTGTCAAACGAGAAGCTGAGTACGTGTTGTACCACTCAATATTTTTCCCATTGATTGCAGCAGAATTCCAGATGAGTCCCCAGGGAAATCGAGCAACATGCTTTTGTTCAGAAAGTCATCAAAACCAGGCAGCTTATGATCTTTATCAGCAAAACTATTTGCATTTCTTTTGCTCCAGCCTCAGTGAGAGGAGAGGGGGACAGAGAATGAACCAGAAGAAGAGTGGAGCTGCTTGGCAGAGGTTCTAAAGCAGAGCCTGAAGTGTATTTATGGTTATAATTTTGCACAGATCACTCGGTGCTCTAACACCGTGCTACCGATCACAACATAAATCACACTTTAATTTTAACCTTTGCAATTCATCAATAGTTTCAATATCAAATATAATTCAGCACTGACACTATTGGTTTACAGGTAAGTGGAATAAAAATGGAGGAGACTTAGTAATGGATTAGTTGGCCTGTCAACAGAGGCAGAAAGATTCATGTTGTCTTCTCTATGTTTCTATCACATGCACAAAGCCATAAATAAGGGCAACAGCTAATCAAGCACAAGAAAGATATATGCTGTCATTGAAAATCAGTTATTTCTACTATCTGAGCTCTAAAAATTTAACCACTGAAAGGGAATCCATTTAATAAAACGGCATTTTGCTGCTTGTTTTGCAAGCCATATATATTTCAAGGATTTTTCTTTTAAAGATTTAAAATTATTTCCTTCAGTCATGATATAGTAGTTCTGCTTCTGAATAAGTGCTTATACAACTCCAGGACAGTAGCAGTGTTTTTAGGGAAAAAATATTGGCCAAACAATTATTTCATTTTTCATCGAACAGGTTAAGACCGAGATTTGGCTTATTTCTTGCTAACATGTAAAAATCTGAGATTCGTTTTCTGTGAGGTTGCTTTGTCTAAACTGTTCACTCTGATACTGGAATTTGGAAAAAATGTCTGACCTCACGAGTTCCAAGTTTGCAACATCTCCCTGAATATTTTCCTCCACTCTTAACTCAGGAACTCAATGCGATGAACAGGGGACTAAATCTGCTTTGTGGTGGTGATGGAACACGGCCCTGCAGAGGATGATGACTCTGCCTTTGTAGATATTAAAAATGTGAGTGGATGTGACCACAGGTAACCTGATTTAACCCCAAAGTCAGCCCTGCTCTAAGAGACAGAGTGGATCAGATGACCTGCAAAGGTCCCTTCCTGTCTAAATTATTCTGTGTTCTGACCTGTGATGAAGAGCTTCATATTATCTCCTACTTTTTCCTCTCCATTTATCCTAAACCTGTGGGGTTTTGTAATCACATCCAAAGGAAGCACAAATGCCCTTGAAGGCTGTGCTGGGGATGAAAAGACCTAAGTACTCAAGACTTTAATTCTTCCTTGTCCTCATTCATTCTGCTGAATGAATTATTTCCATCACACTAAATTTCCATGTAGAACTACTCATTCCATGCTCATAACAATCTCCCTGGTGCTACATTTTATCCCCAGAATATCGACAGGTGCATTCTGTTGAGTTTGTGGTTTGAGGTGTAACATCAATAGGCTGGGATGGAAAGCGCTGTGACAAACGGCTCTGCTCTGATGTGTCTGCGAGGGAGCTTCCTTCCCTCTCCTTCCTCTTCCCAGGGCTTCCTGGGGACACGCTGGAACTCTTCGGCAGCACACCAACACCCATCCCTCCGAGAGTTTCAGGTATTTAAGAGAAATGGTTGGAAATCTGCCAGTGCTGGGCGTGGGATCCCCGTCTGCCGTGGTGAGATTGCAGAGCTGTAGCACTGGGAGGTGCAGGGGGAGTTAGAACTTCCCTCTGCTCAAAGGTGTGCAAGCACTCCAAATGTTTCTGTTTTACGTGGTGGTGTCTCCAGTAGACTGCTGGGAAAACTTTTACTTTATAGGAATGTCCTAATCTTGGTGAGAAGTTTGGGTTGGTGGGTTCTTCTGAGGGAGAAATTGATGTGTTGGGTTTGGGATTTTTGTATTATATTTCAACATAGATTTAATTGATGGACTACAACTGCTTTAAAAAACATTAATTTTTAGGAAAATTGGTGTCCTGAAAGTGCTTAAGTGTGTATGGAGTACACAATTATAACAATTATAACTCTAAGGATGGCTATTGGCTGGAGAAAGTGAAAGGAATCCTTTATGGACCCCCTACACTTGTAGGACAACATCACATTCAATTTAAGATATATTGTGTATTTCCATTTAATCAAAATATTGCTCCTTCCCTGAAAATTGCCTTCCCTGAAACTTCCCTCCCTTCCTTCCTCCCTCCTTTCTTCCCTCCCTGACAAACTAAAGCAAAATTAATCCAGTCCTAGATGTCCATAAATATTGCAAAAAAAAATCTAGTTAATTGAAAATCAGTCTCCTATATGAGGATTATATAAACATTTGGGACTCTGAATCCAGACTACTGAAAAGACGTGGTGTTAACATGGCCTTTGCATTTTCCAATGGTTTGTGTCATGTCATGGACTTAGCCCAGATGTTTCCTGGTTTTTTTCTCCTGAAAAACTTACTCTGAGGAGTTCTGTGTGATATCTCCGGTCTAAAGAGAGACAGAATTCTGAAGGCAAAGTGTTGCAGTGTCACTGCCTGTGATCATAACATCAGGATAGCAATGTGGAGCAAAAAGAAGTCTTAATTCAGATGTAATTTCAGATGAAACGATCTGCCATCAAATATTCCATCCTCATTCAGGGGTTTGAGTGCAAAAATGTAAAATATGCAGCAAGGATGGATAGAAGGTTTTTCAACCACAGGTTTTTTTCACATACAGAATGCACCCTACAGACCCTGCTGGCATCTGGAGGGGAGGGGAAATCACAGGTGCAGACCAGAGCCCGTGTGAGGGTGAAATGGTGACGGGACTGAGTGCTTGGCCATGTAGAGTCTGCTGCCTCCTTGGCTTTACAGCAGGCAAATATGACTGAAATGGACTTTCAGAAACGGCCTGAGATGTGATTTTTTTTTAACCTTCAGTGCTCTCTGGACAAATCACTGCTTATGACAGGCTTCATTGCTGCTGGAAGCCTGGCCAGGAGCAGAAGGAGGGAAAGGAGAAGTGCCTTTTATCATTTCTTTGGAGAAACACTGCACAGTCTCCACGCAAGGCAGCAATTGTACATCACTTTTCTCTGACACGTTATGGAACAAAGGAAAGGCGTTAGAGAGTCAGGTAAAGAGACTAATCTTGTTGAAACATTCCATTCAAGCTAACAGCTTATGCTAGAGCAATCCCATACTTTATGCTCAGGGAAGCAGTTTGGTCCGTGACTGGTGTGCAAGAGTTGGACCGTGGAAATTCGAGTGCAGAACCTCCCACAACACTTTGTGTTGTGATTCCCACCGAAGGTAATCAAGGGTAACCTCATCCATATTCCCTAGTTAGGCACCACAGGGCTCAGTGTGATAGATCTTGGGTAGGGCTTACTGGTAAAACACAAATAGAATTGCATTTCAGGACCTGAATTTCAATGTGAAGTATTCTCCTAGCTAAAAAGAGATCAAAATGATCCCCAGAACGTATTCTGAATATTCATGGGCTGGTGGAGGTACTGCAGTGTGAGCAGTCTGCAGGGCTGGGACAGCTGTCAGTTGTATTGTAAGGTGGTTTGTTCAAAAAACCTTCACTAAAGGGAGGAAAAATGCTGATTGTTCTGGAATGACTCCAGTGCCAACCACTTCATATTGTTCAGCAGCAAGATTACCAACTCCTACAGCTCTCTCTTCTGAAAAAGTTGCTGAATTCATCTCTGCTTCAAAAGACCAGACCATAAATACCAGCGCCTTAGATAAAGTCAATGCATCATTTCCCTGTCAGGTCCCACAGCATCCAAAGGTTTGGTTGGAAATGGTTTCGATGGCAATTTCAGCCTCTCAGCTCCAAGGCAGAAGTGTAGATCTTGTCAAGGCATTGAAAAGAAGGAGTAAGAAGCTGCTGAATGTATGAGACAAGGATGGTTTATGTGTTCTATTATTTCTCCTTGACTTGCAATTGTCGTTCCTTAATTGCTTCTCTTTGTTCTTTGGATCACCCTTGTTATCTGGAACTGTATTATTTTTGCTTTATCTCGAGATCAGCCCTCAAGAATCCCTTTTTCCTTTCCAGCCACGAGCCACCCTGGTCCCCTTCCCTGGCCCTGTCAGGGTGTGTGTCTCTCCACAGGCCCCATGCTGCAAAAGCATCACTGTCCCTGAGCAATGACAGCAGATATTAACTCTAACAAGGAAAATCCTGGTAGCTCTCAGCATTCTTTAGTTCATTTTCGTTACTGATAGTTATGGAAAGAGCAGTGTGTTAAATTCAAATGGAAAAGGCTGCTGCCATGTTCCCCAGCACCTTATCAGCAATCACTACCCAGGCTGGTAAAACATTAAATCACTTGTGAAAGGTGGGAGATTAACAAGAGGTGTTTTAATCTTCTCTTCACTCACTGCAGCACAAACAACACGATGTACAAAGGAGAAGGAAGGGAGGAAACTGAAGCTT
>VZTE01003180.1:739510-756032 GCA_013397775.1 Eulacestoma nigropectus
CCCCCCCCCCCGAGCTGCTTGCTGAATCCATCAGTCCCTGAAAAGAAACTTCAGCAGTGTCACTGATAGTTCAGAAGGGCCCTGACAGAATCAAATCAGCCACACGTGCAGATTCCTCCTGGAATCCAGCTTCCAGATCAGTGCCAACAGTTTTGGTGAGTTCCCCCTGCCAAGCACCCCAAAGCTCAGTCCCTGCAGCACCTGGGGGGCTCCAGAGCAGGACACACCATGTGCTAAGAGCTTGCACTGCAGGATTAACACAATATTTCACCTCCTGCTCCACAAGAAATGTGGTTGGGCCTTGGATCAGCTCACCCAAAGCTCTGCTCTCTCCGCAGGTCGACACAAATCTCTGCAAATCGACACATGCAAAGCCCTGCTCGGGCTATGGGAGAGTGGGGTTTAATTATTCCAAGCAGCCAATTTCTAATATTCTGTTTGTAAGGCTTCTGGCTGTTCAAAAATCTGTTTGGGACGATCCAGCCAGTTGTTCTAGTGTTTGGTATTGTGAATTTTTAATTTGACTTAGTGAAGGAGAGCTTTGCTGCAGACTTGCTTGGAGGTGAGGGGAATATTCATACAGGTCAATGTTCATGCCAGGGCTGGTAAATCGATGCTAAGCACTGCCTGAAGCTGAGCTGAAGCCCTCTGGCCCATCAGTTTGCTGGAGGCTTCACTAAAATTGCCAATTTTGCCCTGTTTCAGTCTCTTAATTGCAGTGGTACCGTGTGTGTCCCAGGACTGAAGCTTTCACAGAGCTCTGCAGGAGCTGCCAGCGGAGCAGGGAGCCTTTCCCAGGCCTTTGAAAGTGGTAAAACTTCTCTCTCTGCTTCTCTCCATCTCCCATCCTTGGTTTTTTGTCTTCCCAGGGCTTCCCAGAGCAGACAATCACTGCCATTAAGACAAAGCACTCGCTTTCCTGAGGTGGGAGAGCTTGTACAGGGAGAAAAAAGGGAGGAAGGGAAAAAGAATGGAATATTCCTCTGCAAAGGGCACCTGTCTTTTACAGAGGATAAAGTGTTGCCAGATGAGCTTAACAACGTTATTAATCTATCTCGGGAGACATCTTCCTTATTTTTTTTTTCCTTTGTAGGAAAAATCTCTAGAAGAAAACAATCCAGGCGGAGGAAGAGATACAAACCTCTGCAGAAGCAGATGGGGGGGGGGTGACTTCTCTCCTTGATAAGTGAGCCCTAGAAATTCCTCTCTCCAGTAGAAATTCCTTAGGGAAAATATACTTTTTCTTTAAGTTTATACCAAGATATAGGTTTGGAATGTTTGTAGGGTTTTTTAGTTTAACAAAAGTTGATTATTTCTTAGATGGGTTGGAATAACGTTCATATTTAATTTTCTGTTTGGCTCTGTCATGATGCTTGTTTGAAAAGCGTCACCCTTACTGCAGGTGATGTCCACACATGGCAGCGTTTTCCATGAAAAAGACTCAGGGAAGTGTCTGTGCTAATAATTTATTCTTTGCAGAGGTTTTCACTCAGCTATTGGGAATTGTCGAGAAGTGCACATCAGTACATCAAAGCACCCTCCAAACTCTGTAAAGCAGGGAGCTGAGGCTTTACTGATGCTTATTTTAGGCTGCCAGCAGAGCTGAGTGATTCACCCAGATTCCCCTGACAAAGAGTGCCCTTCCCGCACCGTCACCGGGCTCCTTCACACGCATCCTCACCAGGCCCCTGCCTGGAAAGTTCTGCAGCAGGGACAGAAAAAGCCTTCACCAGAGTGGGATTTTTCACTTTCTTTGTGCTGCGTTAAGGAAAACTCCCACTGCTGCCAGGGGGTTAGGATGGATGGATGGAGGCAGGAGGCCGTGGCAAAGCCCACCCTTGATGGAGACAGATGGAGGATTTGCTGCCTTACAACCCCGTGCAGAGGTCGTTGAAATACCTGAATAAACACAATGGAAAGTCAGAGTGGAAACTGAAAACAGTGCTGAAAGTTTTCTTTAGAAATGGGGGGGAAAAGCCCTCATTTTAGAACAAAACCAAGTGGACGGGGAGTAAAAGACTCAAGTAGTTTCAGAGAGTCAGAGACTTTTCCATAAGAGATGGCTCTTCCACAGTGTTCTTTTCTGCATCTCTAAACTAGAAAACACATCATTGAAAGAAAGACAATGCCACTTAATTAAGAAGAAAATAAGAAAATAAACCCTTACTGCCCAGGCAATAAGTAAAAAACATGTAAAGTACATTGAAACCATTGGGTGGGGTTGTGAAGGAGCATTTGTGCACTGCCAAGAGTGTCCATTTCTGCTTGATCTGTTACTGAAATGTCCCAGGGATGCAGTAGAAAAGTCAAATTTTGTGGGTTTTTGATTTCCATATTGTTCATAAATTTTACCAAAATCCCCGTGGACTCTTTATTCCTTGCTTGTTTTGTTTGACTGTATCTCGTTGGAAAGAGAGTTAATAAATCAATAGAAAGGGTCTTGTTGAGATTGAGAGGATGAATATGAAAATGGGGGTAATAAAGTGAATGTCTTTCTTCTCTGCTTATCAGTATTAGAAGCACTATCAGAGTGGCTCCCACAAATCTGTTTCCATGTAATCCATAGACAGGCAATGAGGTTTATTTTCCAACTGCTTAAGAGGGAAGATAGAATCATCCACTTGCAAATTTCCATATAAACCTGTTTTAACATTTTGATTTTTCCTCTCCCTTCATGAGCTGCCAGAGAATGAAAATGGTCTGGGAAATGTCTGTGTTCCTTCTGGCGCTGCTGCCGTCAGAAATCTTTCACCAATTCCTACCTCTCATCCTGTTTTCTACTGCCCTTGGTGACCAGAGAGCAAAGACTCCCAGAAAAAAAAAGCAAAATCAATAGGAAGTTTATCTGATTCTCACTCAGATTCATTGCCTCCCCATCCTTCCTTCCAATCAGTGAAATTAATGGTTGAGAGCCTGAACTAAAGGAAAACCAAACAAGTTTTGTCCTGGAAAAGCGACGAGGCAAATTGCTGGCAAAGGGCAGGAGAAGGGAGGGTGCACAGAAAAATCCAGGGAGTTCAGAACATTGGATTAAATCCAGAGGTTTGTGTCTGAAAGTGGATAAATGCAAGGCATTTCTCTCAAGGGCCAGGGAAAAAGGCATAACAAGCAGAAATAAAATACAGGAGAGCAGGACGGAGGGCAGCAGTGCAGAAAAGATTCCAGGAGAGACAGCAGGTCACAAATTAAATATAAGTGAAATGTGAGGCTATTAGGGGAAAATGCCACAGCTGCTTTGGAGTGCATTCCTCACGAGGACAGGACAGGGATAATGCCCATTCCCAAAGCCTGGCTGTGATTAGAGCCGGGCTGTTGTGTTCACTGGGGGAGAACCAGCAGGAATCAATGGTGCTGAGAGACTGGAGGTGGCCAGGCAAGAGGCACCTGCACACTCCCACTGCTAACGGGGCCCTTGGAAAGTCACCGGGGTTTTCCAGCGATCTGGGATGGCCAGAAGGGAATTAAAAGGATGCTGTGATGCCAGGGAGAGTTTTGAGATGGGAGGTTTGTTGGGGAAGATGAAACAGGAAAGCCTTATAAGTATGATTGCCTGGCAAAAGATGCTGAGAATATGGAAACTGTAAGTGACATTGAAATGAAAGCACACTTTGAGATACCAGGCCTTAGTTACTGAACAACTGGAAAACAATGGTATGGCCGACTGAAGGTGATCCCCTTTGATTGAACAATACCTTCTGCCACCACAAGGGTCCAAGGGTTAAAGCAGACCCTGCTAGCTTGGCAGAAGGGGTCCAAAGAGTAGTTTTTAGGGTTTAAAATATAACGCAGTATGGTAATACAATGTTTCTTATAGGCTGTATGTAAATGCTATAGGATTTGTATCTTGTACTGGATGGGTTGATGAAACTTAGAATATTCAAGACAGAAGAAGATTTATGGTATTGTAAACGAGAACCTCGCGCTCTTACACCTCTTACGCATTTGCTCTTACACTTCTTACACAAACGCTCTTACACTTCTTCTTCTTTACTCTCTCTATTACCTCACACTTTTTGGCCTGCTTCTGGCTGTGGCTGGCAGCTCCAAGCAGGCCCCCTGTAGCCAAGCCCTGAGCAATAAACCTCACGCTCTAAGACCTGACTTCAGAGATCTCTCGTCTCCATCCGTCCCGACCGTCCAAACCGAGGAGATCCTACAAGGTTCATTTAGCACCTGGACAGGACTATGATAAAAGCCTTTTCTGTGGTGTTGTGGCAGTAATTGACTCTTAAATTCGAGGGGCTAAGGAGCAACGCTCTCCTTGCTGCAGAGGAGTTACGTGCTCAAAAGAATCCCCAGAAATTCAAGAAGCAGCTGAAGCTCAGTTCAAATAGGTGAGATTTTCTGCACTGCCCCAACTTTTCTCTCCTCCTCCACAATTCACACCAGTTCCCAGCACCGTTTTCATACCCAGGGAAGGTCTGAAAGCAACTTTGTGTCAATCAGGAGTAAAGAAAGGTTTCCTTTTTGGTGTGAATTCTGTCCTGTTTTGGAAGATTTCAAGTCTGGGAAGCGGAAGATAATTTTAGGGATTTTGAGAAGTCCTTGGTGTGCGTCAGAGATGATTCAGTCTGTCAGATAGCTCCAGAAACCCTGCACTATTTCTGGCACTTCAGATTATTTTCTATTAAGATTTTCACCTCAAATACTTCAAAAATATTTCATAAATAGTTAATTGATGTCAGCAACAAGTATTAATTGATGCAGAGACCAATTAGTGCAGGTTGACAAGTAACATACAGTTCCTGGCTTATGAAAAAACATTCTTTAAAAAGTTGACTTGTTTGCTGTTGTATTCTGAACAAATGTGCTAAAAACTTTCTTATTGTCCTCAGACACTTAGAGAAAGGAATCTCAAATCCTCTAAAATATCTTCATTTAAAATCAAACTGATGCTCAAACTCTTCTTACATTTTCTGCTTTAGCTTTCCATGGTTTTTGAGATCAGCCTCTTTTCCCTTTATTTCTCCTCTCATCACCATCATTCCAAAAATTCAAGGTGCAAGAGTGGGAGGAAAAAAATCTAAGGAAAAAAAATCTTTCTATCAGTGAAAGATGAAGGGTTCTAAATCTTCCAGTCGTATTGGAAGTCACCTTCTAGGTAAGCTACAATAATTTTGTTAATTAAGACTTGCCATTTTTAAAGACATCCCACCGATAGGATCAGGTAGTGACTCCACTTGGCTCAGATATCTCAATATATTCCTGCTTTCAGGTTTATAATTATGCTGGAAAATGCAATAACATTGTGCTGCATGATAGATTATGCTGTTCTGTGTTAGAAATTCGATATTCTTCAATAGCACTCATTTTTTACAGCCCTTTGGAAGGGAAGAGGGTGATGAAACCAACAATCCCCTGCTTTTTTCAGCCTTCTTAATTCTCGATGCTTGAGGCAAAATAGTTCTAAAATTACCTTGTAGATGCTTTCTAAAATCCTCTCTCACATTTGTTTTCCGCTCGAATCATACTTTCATTACTGTGAAATAAATAAATACATTCACATTATGCATATGACTCCACAATTTCCTTTGAAGTATTTCTTACAGGCAAAAAGGCTTTGATAGGAGATGTCTAAATGTTTACATATTTTCACCAGAGCTACTCTGGGTTGTTATCATATTATTGTCTCATACTGGTGGGGTTGTTCGGGGTTTTTTGGTTTGGTTTGTTTAATAAATATTAATTTATAGTATCACAGAATGTTTTGGGTTTGAAGGGACTTTAAGCCCATCTCATTCCACCCCTGCCTTGGGCAGGGACATCTTCCACTGGACCAGGCTGTTCCAAGCCCCATCCAATGCTTGGGGATTTATTTTGGGATGTGAGACAACACTTTTTACCAGAGCGGTTGATTAGTTTATTCTTCAGTTCGAAGAGCAGTGATATAATAAACCATGAAAACAGATTTAGTGCATCTGTGACATGGTGCACATGGGAGAGGGAAGAAAGTTCTTAAAAGTCCTTGGAGTTCTTCTGGCCAGTGCCTAATTTCAGTCTTCATCCACTTGCCCTTGGAGACCCAGTCCATAAACCCTTTGAATTATTCAGTGTCCAAGGCCAGGTTGGACGGGGCTTGGAGCACCCTGGGACAGTGGAAGGTGCCCCTGCCCATGGCAGGGGTGGGACTGGATGGGCTTTAAGGTCCCTCCAACCCAAACCATTCTGGGATTCTCTGATTCTCTGAATTATTTTCTAGCAGCTGTTCCTCCTCTGCAATTCCTACCCTCTCCACATGTGAAATGAGGGGGGCTTTACCCCCCAGAAATGCACAACAGAGCTCAGCCCTTGCTGCCGTGGCTGCTGAGAGAACAAGACGAGGACAGGAAAAGCCACTCAGGGGAGTTTGGATCTGCAAAATCTGTGAAAGTGGAAGAGTTTTGCCTGAATCAAGCTCCAGATTTCTGCCACCACCGCCTGGGCAGCTTCAGGCAGGCTTGATTATCTCTCCATTGCACTGTGGTAGTCTTTGCACTGGTGTTTTGGTTTTTTTCCTCCAGGGTTTCCGTTGGGTTTGATAGGAGCTAAATCAGCTCCGTGCTGTTTCCCTTTGTGTGCTGACTCTTCAGAGAGGTCGAGTCGGGATCAGGGGCTGGGGTTGGTTACACCCCACCGGCTCCATCCACATCCTTCACTTAAACTCTTCTTAACAGTGGAGCTCCTCTTAAACACCCTATTTTAGATCAAAATAAATAATAACCCCTCAGCTGTCCCTTTTGGAAGGAATTTCTCATTAATATGTGTTCTTATGCAGGAGATGTTTGCTTCATGAAGACAGCTGACATTTAAAATTCGATCAATTATAATCTCACTTCAGATTTTGTGCTGACAGGACCAAGCACAAGCAGCGTGGAATAGTTAAATTATAAAACAATTAGGAATAATAGCTCCTTTAGGTCATAATAATGTTAAGTAAAATTAAGCTTTGAATTAATTGTTTCAGATGCTTCGACCTGACAACTGTTTCAAGTTAGATTTCAACAGGTTCTCAGCTCAGATTTTACACCTTAGGAATAGGTTGTTTCACATATGAAGAACAGTTGGGTTTTATCTGAGTATTTTATCCAGGTGATCCTTTTGCATTTTTCTAAGGAAAAAAGTATTTTGACTGAATAAGCAAGAAAGACCCAGTACAATGTGAAATACGTAACAGTAAAATTATGTGAAATGAAGAGAGAATTACTTAAATTAAAAAATAAACTAAATTAAGTATAATGCAATTACATGGGAAAATTAATTTAGAAACAAAACCTCAATGTCTGATTGTTAAATATTGAAAATGGACCTTCATTTGTGAACTGCTCCAGATTATTTTGTGTGTCTGAACCAGGACTCTCTGTGACAGGAACATTGAGCAAAGCCGGGTTTCTTTCCCTTTTTTTTTCCACAGCCAGGACACACAAAGCAGTGAGGGTGTTTTATTAAATGCTGCATCTTTAAAAAATAGTGCTTGCACAGCGAAACCATCGTGAGTGTTTTCCCAGCCACCTATTGGGAGCTAAGAAATAAGAGGAGGAGATAAGAACATTAAATTGAATGAGTCCTGTAGTTAAAGGCTTTGTAAACTCCCTGCCTTGACAGGTTGTTAGGAGCTCCAGAGTGTCACCACCTGGGTCAAGGCAAGAGAGCTTTTACTGGAAATCATGTTTTTCCTTCCACAAAAAAGTATATTCCTTCCACAAAAAGGTTCTGATTTGTTCCCCAAACATTATGTTCTGATTTGGGGTGGAAGGGATCATAAAGATCATGACTCATTGATTTCTTTTTTAATTCTTTTTTTGAATTACCAATTAAATGCATTTTTTATTGCTTTCCCCCCTCTCTCTGGTAAATCTCAGTTTTACCAGTTTGCTGGAAGAGTTGAGATTATTTTTCCTCCTTTTTTTAGTACTTTATCTTCTACGTTTCTTTTAGAGCTGATAAGCTTGAACTGGGGTAGAAAAACCAAGCTCAGGTGAGCTCAGAATGTTTCTGCCATGATTAACCAACATAATAAAAATAATACAAATAAATAATAAGAAAAAATAATAACAAATAAATTATTGCATTATTATTATTATTATTATTATTAATAATAATNGTGAGCTCAGAATGTTTCTGCCATGATTAACCAACATAATAAAAATAATACAAATAAATAATAAGAAAAAAATAATAACAAATAAATTATTGCATTATTATTATTATTATTAATAATAATAATATTGGCAGCCCCTTTGCCTTACACTGTAGGGACATTTCCATAGCACTGAACAGAATCCCAGTGAAGTCCTGCTGGAGCTCCTGGAATGTGTCATAATAATCCCGGGCACATGTCTATGTCTTGAAAGTGTTTTACAACCAATTGCTTTAGAATTTTAAAAGCACTGCCCGTCCCTCTCACAGTCTATGGGATGTGACCCTCTGAACACCCCTTGCAGTCAGCCCTGACTTTCCCCCCCTTCAGAGCCCTCACATCTTGTTATAATGAGGTGCCAGTCTCATCAATTTAAAACCCTGTGCATCAACATCTCCGGGAGATGCTGAAGGCCTTTTAAATCCTCTCCCTGTGACCTGGGAAGAACAATCCTGTGCTTCTGCATCTCCAGAATTCCTGGGGACACTCAGAAAGCTTTCGGAGGTCAGTTCTAGCTGCTGGCATCAATAATCACTGCCGCAGGCTCGCAGAGCTGCAGGGCTGTGGGGTCTCCTCGGGTTCTGCCACAGCAGGTGGCACCTGGGGGAAAGCTCTTCACAGGGAAAATTGCAAAATGAGGGGAGGGGCGGGGGAGAGAAGAAAGTTTGTGTAATTACACCGAGGGAGAGCAATCAGCTCATCTGGGGGAGAAGCAGGGTTTGGCTCAAAGCCAAGCTGCAGCCCAGGAAGAGCTGTAGTGCACCGGGAAGTTGTGTCTCCTCTCAGTAAGGTTATCCCTCTTTTTTCTTTCATGTTCTTTCCAGCCCTGCCCGAGGAGGATGGGCAACCACTCCAGCTGCAGGGGGGGTGCAGCAACGGGAAAAGCTGGCCCTGATTGCTGAGGCTCCCTCCTCTCTCCCCAGTTCGTGTGTAACTCATGGAAAAATCTCTGGGAGCAGCGCTGTGATTGAGTTGGAGGGATTGAAGTTGAAGGATTCTTTTACAAGGGAAAGAGGTATTAAAAAAAAAAAGTAGAATGGCCATAAGGTTACCATTCTCCAGCTTTGTCTCTTTACTCCTGAAACAACCTGGCTGGCTGAGGTTTCTTGCCTGTTTTTCCCAGATCTGAGGCTCCCGTTAATAAATACAAATTTACATATGCCTCTGAATAGGTCTGGAGCATTTCCTCTCAGACACTCACTAAGAGACTCTCACCCTTTTTAGGCTGAGGGAAAGGTTTGTCTTCCCTTGAATAAATCATATGCAGGCTCCAGGCAGACACTAAAATATGTGCAAGGCGTTGGAAATGTCTTGTCCAATTTGTGTTAAGATTTAGAAACAAAAGCTACCTGGGCAGAGCCTGCACTGGGCCAGGCTTTGGATGGACTTTTTAAAGCCTTGCTGGAAGCAGGATTTAACAGAGCACAGATTTCACATAAAGTATTGATCTCACATCTTTGTAACTTGGGAGTTTTACTATCTTTAATCAACCTAAAGCCCATGTAGTTATTTTTCTTCTCTGATTTGACAAGCAGGCTAACATTAAGGTAGAAGTGTTATTAATGCTGCGAGATGAGCTAGATGTACTGCAAGCCATTGGAGGGAAAGGTGGCCAAAAAAATGAGAAGGTGATATTATGGGAGCTGCAAGTGCAGTTTATTGTGATGGCTGCTGCAAAGAAAATCCAGGGAGCAGCTGAAATTGTTCATAGTGTGTATTACCCAGAAACAAATCTCAGGCACTCAGCTGTTGCCACTCGCACAAAATAGGTGATAAAGTGAAATATGAAGAGCCACAGAGCCATCAGCCTCCTGTCCAAAGCCCAGAACGTGCCTTTCACCAAAGTAAATGGCCCAATATATTAACGGGGTTTAGTCAACCAAAGGAACCAGTGGACTTTCAGTCAGGTTCTCCAGTCGCTTTTATGTGAGGAGTGAAATAGTGTTTTCAAAAGTTTGAAAGAGACATATCTTGGCAATCCCTGGAAATGGCTTCTCTGCTAAGCTGGGCTGTGATTTATATGAATTAGTATCAGTCTGGCTTGGCTGTGAAATTAAATACTTCTAGTCCCAAGATGTTCAGGTAACTTTTATTCTTAATTTTCTTTTGATAGGTGTAGTGAGTACATTTAAAAGTGGAACAGTCACTCGAATTTTTCACAGAAAATACAACTATAGATTTTTCTCTCTTTTAGTCCTTGGTGCTTTTTTTTTCCCCCCTTTTCATGTAATAAAAGCTGACTTCTTCCTCTCTCCATCAAACCTGCTGTATCTCTGCCTTCCTGAGGAACTGGGCCAGTCCTGCTTTTCCACTTGTGTGTATTCCAAGATTCTCGTAGAAGGGAAAATTTCAACTGATACATATTTAATAACAACTTCTAGTCAGTTTATCATGTCTGGATGTGTGTGGGTTTGGGGGTTTTTATTGTATTTTGTTTTGCTTTTTTTATTGTGGTTGGTTTGAAGTGGGGGTTTAGGAGGGAATTCAGTGAGGAAACAACTGACACTGTTGAGAACTAATGGATTTTCTATAAGGGTAAAATGCTGCATTTTTTAATAGTCTAATCATGTACAAACCCACTACTGTAGATTTCCCAGAGCAAGGAAACCTAACTGAAATTGTGTCTCTGTAGCATATTGCAGAGACCCAGGGCTCTGGTGCAGGGTTTCGCTCAACAGCAGGATTTGATTTAGGAGCTGGAATGTTTTGAAAGTGAGAAGGATGAATTTTGTGTTGGTGGGGGACATGTCAGGGTGTTTTATCACTAGCCTGTCGCTGACTCTCATTGGCATAACCATAACTTTTGTGACTATGTGAGAAAGCAGCAGGAAAACCACACGGGTTTGGCACTGAGATAATCTGAGACAAAACAATTAGAGAGCAGCATCCTTTTAATATTTCACAGAGCTCTTGTTTTAATATCAACCTTGTCAAACAAATGTCATATCAATGTCACTTCGCTCCAAGGGATGAACTCTGACATTCTGAGATATTCCAGTTTTCCAGACCTGGAGTGGGTGGAAACATCTCCCTAAGTCCTTGAAGGAATGATCCTCTTTCGTGGAAGAGCAGCCACCAAGCTCAGGTTGTATCTTTCATTTATATTTTATATAGTGGACGCAGTGCAAGGGTTTCCATGTAGGTTTCATGTCGTGTTTTCGAAGCCAGACATCACTGTAGACAGTTTGGGGTTTATTACCTTTTAAATTAAACTTTGTGCATGAATCAGGACAGCTGGGGAAGAACAACCTTTAGCTAAATCCAACCAAAAGCTACAGTTTAATCCTTTTGCTAATTTGGGTGATGAAATGCAGAGCTCAAGGGACTTGCAAGAAGTCAGTGGTTTGTCCTCTTGGTCCAAGGCAGGATCAGCTTTCCTGAGGTATTTCTGAGGAATTTTTGTTGAATCTCAGTCCCTAAATACTTTCACTGGGCTCTCTGAGTTACAGAGGAAGGAATGACTCCTCCAGCACCTCCCTTACAGTGCAGCACAGAGCTGCTGTGGTTAGCACAGCAATGATCTCCTGGCTTCACAAACCTCTTATCAGTTCCAGAGCTGACCTTTTGGAACTGCACAAGGCACCCAGACATGTAGGTGGCATTGCAATATTCCCAATATAAACTTCAAGATGGATTTTCTTGTATTATCCTTGAGTTAAGAAGGAAAACAATGTTGAATGCCAGACATGTCTGGTGATTTTGCATCTGAAGATAGAAAGTCATTCCATCTTCTAACTACTCACCAAGGATAAAGACTGTCCCAGTTAAAATGATTAAACAGTTTTGGAATAATGACTCAGAGGACTTTACAGCTCATTGGAAAATAATTTTTTGAGCAGAAAATATTATCTTTATTGAAAAACCACTTTTTTTGCTCTCTCTGTCACCCTGCACCAAACAAAAACCAACAGGAGGGTGGCACTGATAGGTCGGTGTGAACATTCACTGGCCTGGAGATGGAATAAACTCCATCTTCTGTCCTCTGTCTTGAGATGCAGGTGGGGAAGAAATGTTCTCTTTGAAGCCTTCATGAAAACAGCAGGTTTCAAATAATCTGTAATTACCCAGAATGTCATGATTTAACACAAGGTCTCCCATTTTTCAAAGCAAAGGGCTGATATCTCCATCTAAGGTGAATAAACAGGTCCAGTCAAGGAAGGGATGGTGTGTGCAGGATGGCTTTAATTGTAATATCTGATATGGGAGAGTTTTTCACTGGAAGAATTTAATTTTTGACAGTTTTGGCGATATCCTCAGCATTGAGGACACACTTGTTTTTTAAAGAAAGGAGCGAGCTTATTGCCAGAAAAACCTGACAAAAATCACTGCCACTAATAACAAAGCCACCTCTTGTCACCCCTTTCTGCAAACACTAGAAAAACACCTATTTCTTTAGAGAATGGTTACCAAAGCAGAGGTTATTTTTACTAGAACGATGGACAGTTACAGTTGAGGTTTGTGGGGGCAGCTTTAATTTTTTAAATCTTCCTGCATATGAGGACTTTGCTGAACCTGTTGCTTTTTACACAGCAAATCATTGTCCCATGGTCTTCACATAGGAACAAATGGAAATAATTATGAATACTGTACCTGATGGGTTAAATGAGGAAAGCCTTTAACAGGCCCCTGCTGAAGGGTGCTAGAAAGGATTGGAAAAAAGGGAGGAAAAGGTTTCAGTGGGGGATCCAGCTGCTTGCAGAGATCATTAAGAAAATTGAAGTCAAGGTGAATTTGTGGCTCAAATTCCACTAGGAACTGGTTTTGTGTTAGTCACCAAGTGGTCACAGAATCCCAGCGTGGTTTGGGGTGGAAGGGATCATAAAGATCATCTCATCCCGCCCCCTGCCACAGGCAGGGACACCTTCCACTATCCCAGGTTTCCCCAAGCCTAAACTCCTGGTCACCACGAGTATTTACACTCATTTTTGCAGTCCTGGGAGATCTGTGCAACACATTAGTGAAAAATGACTGATGGGTGTATTTTTCATCCATCTGAGATGCAACAGAAGCTTTTCCTGTGGCTGGAGCCATGAGGGCCGTGGGTGCAGTGCTGGATTGGAGGTCACCTCACGAATCACTGCTGGTCCTTTCTCCAAGGGTTTGGTAGCCTTGGAAGGTTTCCTTGCAGCAATTGTGCTTCTCGTGAGATCTCAGTGCTGGGGAACATAAATAATCATATGTCAGGCTCCCACCTCTCCCCCTCATAACCCATGACTGTTTGGACACCGTGGAAGTGCACAATTTATAACAATGCATCAGCTCTGCTTCGGCAAACGAGCGCGCGTTAAACTCACATTCTGTGTTTGCTCAATTTGCTGGGCTTCAGGCTGGAGTGAGGAACTTGTTAGGAAGCACCTGGAAGAGCTGTCTGGTAAATAGGATAATTTGTTACCCGGCAGAGAGAGGGGAAAGGGAGGTTTATGGTGCAGAGTTATATCAATAAGTGCTTCGGTTTCAATCACAAGAGCATCGCTTTTTTATTTCTCCACATAAAGTGATAATGAAGAATGATGACCTCATGTCTAGACCTAAGCTTTTAACTTTGTTGCAGCTCTGGGGGCTTTAATGTTTTTCAAAAAGCAATCAATCAAGTGCCAAAACCTGTCTGGCTAATTACCTCTGAGACTTTCGAAAACTCTCCACTCTTTTCTCCGAGAAATGTAGTATTTATAAATTGCTGTGTGGAAGCACAAACCAGGTTATGGCCCCTTCTCCTCTCCACCTCGTTCTGCTTCTGCTCTGTGCTTAATGGAAGTGCAAATGTTGTGAATCTCAGCTTCTGACAGTGTTTCTACCTGAGATTACCATCCCTGTTTCCTCCTGGAAAAAAACCCCATATTTACCTCATGAGATAAGAATATCTCAGTTGTGAGTGTTTGGGAGAGGGAACCTAAGAAACGCAAACAATGAACACCCAGTCACCCAAAGATTTGGGTGGGTCACCCAGACCCACCAGGATGAATAGCAAAAATGGTTATTTGACTAAATTTGAAATTTCTTTTCATTCTTTGTTAATCTAGAGGTATTTCAAATAGAATAATACATAATCAAGGTTAAACAAAGGAGAGGAAAAAAGCAGAAATGGACTTCTAGAAGTCTGGAAGTTTAATTTTCTGCTTCAAGCAGGGCAAACCTCAGTTCTACACCAGGGCCATCAAGGCTTTCTTTGCCAACCCATTCCAATTCTTGATCACTGCCCCAGTGAAGAGATTTTTCCTTCTGTCTCTGTCTACCTGCTCAATATCTCTCTGCAACTGGGCAGCACAGACCAGCAGTGCAAAGATCTCAGTAAGAGGCCAAATACTCAGAGCAGAGTTCTAAAAGTGAGCCAAACAAGATGCTGGGTTTGGTCCAGGTACTTGAATTGTTCTCTTTTTTTCTTCTTTTTCTAATACTTTTCAGCACTTTTTCATCAGAGAGAGAATGCTTGCAAATGTTCCAACCCCAAATGGCAAGTAGGTTGGAAATAAAGAATCTTTAACTCAAATCCAACTCAAATCATTTTATGAAATGTTTCTATGTTGACCAAAATAAAAACATATAATAAAAAAAAAAAAAAAAGGAGAAAAAAAAGTAACTTCTCTGTAAACATTGCCTTTAGTGGAACAGATTAAATGTCAAACCCAAAACTGCAGTCTTGGGGTGGTGCTCACACTTGTGAAAACCCAGCCAGCAGCACCAGGTATGAGAAACTCGGAGAAATAATCTACAAAGGCAGAAACAAAGCTAAGATCTCTGAGCTCTCTGCCAAGCAGAAAAAGAATTTGAAATTTCAGGATATTCGTAGAAGGAAGCAATCCATCCATTTTTATGGGGTAGCTGTTTCTCCTGTTTGGGTTTTAAGTGTTCAGGTGTGACCTCCTGGACTGTACAGCTGCATCACCTTTTTTTTTAAGCACAGGGGATATTTACTGCACTGACTTCTTCAAGCTGGGCTTTTGTCTAACCCTTCAGAGACTGAACATTAAACAGACAATAGGATAATTCAGATCCGGAGGGGCCCAAGGAGGACATTTACTCCAACCTCTTGCTTAGAATAAATAATTAGTGTGCACATTTTCTTGTCAGTCTACAGATAAGCGGGAAAATTTGAACATTTTTGCTTTCTGTTTTTCCCAAACTCAACATTGTACTGCCCAAACACTTCTGAAATAATGGCTGTTAAAAAAGCCCTGAGCTTTTCAATTCATACATTTCATATGTGTGATGCTTTTTGCGTCAGTGAAACTTAAAGTGATGAGGAGTTTGAAGTTTATCCTTAATTTAAATACAATGAAGTAAAGGCACAGTTTGTAATCACATGAACTAATTTTTCTCCCAATAAACTCAAGTATAACTCCAATATTCTTAGAGCATCAACAAAATCGGGGAATGATTGCAACTGGCATTTATAACAAGCACTAGTTATGGTTGATGTATGAGATAATTATAATGCTTTGCAGGAAAATCTAATAAATCCCAGAACAGTTACTCTGTAAAACCTATTTTTATGGAAATTAGGGTGTGAATATCGCATCTATTACAGCAAGAGGCTGCACAGGCAATTCTGACAGCCTCGATCTGAGGCAGTGTCCACCCCTGAAAGGTAATTGTTTCTGAAGTTTTACACGTAGGAAATAACTGTGCTCCATTTCCCAAAATGAAGGGCTTCATATTAAAATAGGAAAATCTTCATAATTTGCACAGCTTGATGAACTTCGGAAGAGACACAGCTGCTCTGACACGGAGCTCGGGAGCCTGAACAAATAGTGGGGGATGCGGTTTAATATTTTGGCAATAAATAATGCACCAAGATCTGGTGTTAAACTCCTGATATGTGGAGCATCCCGGGAGTAACCAAGGTTTGTAGGGATATTTGTGTTAGATATGAGTTCTACTGAACACCAACCTTTTCGTTTCATTCTAGAGTTAAATTGAAAAATCCTCCCTTTGGTTTTTTGTTTTTGGGATTGTTTGGGTTGTGGTTTTTTTCTGGTTTTGTTTGTTTGTTTTTTATTTGTTTCTTTTTGTTGTTTTGGGGATTTGTTTGTTTGGGGTTTTTATTTTCATTTTTTGAAGGGCGGAATTTGTTTTTTTTGCGAGGGTTTTTTTTTTGTTGGTTTGGTTTGGTTTGGAGTTTTTTTGTTGTTGATTTTTGGGTTTTTTTTAAGAGTTTTGTAAACTGGAGTTGCTCCTGGTTCACATAGCCCAAGGATGGAACCCTTGTTCTCAGCCTTCCATTTACAGTCTTTTAGCTTTCATGGATATGAAAAGCAGAAGACACAATATCCTCCAGAGAGCTGACAGATGACTGTGAGAATAACCTGTCATTCCTAATCTTGGTTTTAAAGCATTTCTTGAATGCTTCAGCTATTTTTTTTTTTTTTTTTTTTTTTTTTTTTTTTTGGGATTTTCTTTTTTGTTTTT
>VZTE01003180.1:756063-820519 GCA_013397775.1 Eulacestoma nigropectus
TTTTTTTTGCCTGGGAATGCTCTTCAAGTTTTCATCTGTGAAAGATGATAGAAAGTTATTAATATGACTTTATGCTTGTCTGAGCTCCCCAAGGACAAGCTTTCAGGATTAGATATCCAAGATAGGCGTCCATAATCCATTTTGCATCAGCTGGGACTGCATTTGCACATTTGCAGGAGTTAGAACCAGTAGGTAACTCGATGCAGATGCCTCATTCCAAATACTGTAGCAAATGGTTCTGGAAAACATCCCAGTTCTTAAAAAGCCACGTAAACATGAGCTTAACCTTGGACAAAAGGTTCCTCTGAAAGCCACAGAATCAGGGAATTGCTCAGAGACTGTCTGGAGTCGGAGCTGGTTTGGAAACTTAGCAGCAGATGAAGTGAATTAGGTAAACCTCGGTCTTGAGCATGGTCAGTGAGCTGCTGTTTTAGCTGCAAGTACTTCAGTTATAATTTTTATCACCAATATGTTTGGAATTCTAAAATAAAGATGCGGAGAAAATACCCTGCAAACTTCTTTCAGTAGATGTGCCACTAGAAACGAGCTTCACCTCCACTTCCCACTAATATTTCAGTTTGATCCCAGTTGCTCCACTTGCAACACAATTTCTTCTTTAAAAATTCTTTAATTCAGTCATCTCATACCATTTCTTACCCAGCTGACTCAGATGCCCTATCTCACTGACACGCAGCAGCACTTTGGTCCTAACAAAGAAATAGAATAATTAAAAATAATGTGGAATTTTAATAAATCTGTGTATGAGATCCTGAGTTTCTGACTTGGAGAAGCTGACACAGAGCTTCCCTCAGGTCTGGAAGGTATTAATTCCCTTTGAGTCATTCTCTAAGCCTTTTGTTAGAGCTCCTCTTCTGTACCTGCTTCTTTGAGAAAAACCTTTTCCCTGTAGAATAAAAGATTTCCAAATGAGAAGAGATACGAATCTTTGAGAAGCCAAGTGACTACCACATGAAAAGAAGATAATGGGATATATTTTATCTGGATTGAGAAGCATCTGCCAAGTACATCTCAGAGGAGCTGTCTGTTAAGAACGGTTTAGAATAGATTGTTTACCCCATTAAATATCAGCAGAAACTCTGCTTTTGCATTGATTTCCTCTATCTTTACTCTCAGCTGGGAAAGCACAAAAAGGTTTGAGAGAAACAAGAAAATATTATGGAGTCGTGCAGCAACTGGAGGAAAAATTAAACTTGGATTTTATTGCATGAAATTCTTCACAGTCCTGTGTTGATATCTCCTGGTACTTTCCCTACCCTGTGTCTATAATTAAAGGGAAGGATTAGGGTCTGCATATAAACCCTGCTGTTACTACTGGGAATTCTTTTCTCAATAAGGCTGAAATCCAGCCCGTGAATGTGGCTTTATCCAGGAAGAGAAATACAGACCCAGACTTCATTTTGGGTTCGGGTGGGATTTCCACTTCTTTGTTTTGGGTTTGTTGTGGGTTTTTGGTTAATAGCGTAGATCTCCAGTCTTTCAAAAATGTGGACATCTGTTATGGGATAGATCGATCAAATTAGTCATATGCTTAATCACCTTGATAAACTGAGGTTTTAGTTGACAGCAGGAACTCCTGAGAGCATGTGAGAAGAAATCAAAGCATTCCAAAGAGCAATATCCTGGTGTTAGCCTAATATCTGCATAGAAAATACTGATGAAAGCTGGCAAAAGGAACCGTGTTTCTTCCCGTTTAATTTCTTCATTAGATTTTTCATTTATTGCAATTCGAAGGGTTTAACTGTTTTCTTTTCTTGAAGAACCTTTTTGAAAGTTCACAGAAGCACTACAGAATTAAAGCAGGTTGGTGGGTGCTATGGCATACATTATCTCAAAGATATTATTTTAGCATGGAGAGCTTTTAAAACTTAATCAGCTCACCAGCACGCATTCCTAATTGATCTCTTCCTCTAGGACTGCTACATTTTCTTGACCTTTTAATAACTGATGGCTTTAGAGAAAAGTCTGTTCACAGAGCTTCTTAAAAGTCAAAAGATCTGAGGTACATTTGCAAGACATACCTAAAGCAAGTCATGGCCTTGTGAAGTTCTGATTTCCTTGTACTTCCCATGTGCTGCAGTAACTCTTGAAAGATCAGAAGATGGAGATTGGGATCAGCTGAATTCTTCTGTGGTTGACGAAGCTCTTGTGAGAGATGGCAGTCACCGACACGTGAGTCTGGGTTTTTTACTTTAAATACATTTAAAGAGAAAATAAACTCTGTGTCTATTCTGAGTTCAGGTATCTGTGGCTGCTAAACAGGAACAAATAAATGGTAAAGTGTTTTTCCTGACCAGTGACACCTCAGGGTGCCCAGAGAAGCTGTGGCTGCCCCTGGATCCCTGGAAGTGTGCAAGGCCAGGCTGGACAGGGCTTGGAGCAGCCTGGGAAGGGGAAGGTGTCCCTGCCCATGGCAAGGGGTGGGAATGGGATGAGCTTTAAGGTCCCTTCCTCCCCAAGCCATTCTATGGATCTATGATTCCATGTCCCACCTAACCAGGGAAAACTCCCTGTCCTCTCAAAGTTTCTCCCCTATATTTCCTGTGAGGATTTTGGATTGCTGTGACATTAACCACACACAATGAATTTATTCTGGTGCTGAAATACACTCACAACGCTGGAGTCATTTATTTTGACAACACAGCCATCACAAAGCAACAGGGCGTGTAAATTCCCTGCTCCAAGGGCAGTTGGGATTGAGTGTTTGACTCGCCCTGTGGAAATGGAGATGAATAAAACACCCAAAATGTGACAGTTTTATCAGCTTAAGTGAAAAGGTGGTTCTAGGAGTACTGAGAACTCAATGAGAAGTTTTAGGATGAGCCCTTCTGAACTGCTGAACAAACTAAGTCAATGAACACAGTTCATTATTAAATTGTTTGCTTTATCCCTGCCCAAGCACCCTACACATGTGGGTTTTGTGTACTCGAAGCCCAACAAGAAAAGCTATTCCACTTCTGTCCCCATTTTCCAGTTCCTTGGTGTACCCAATCCTCTGGGATGGGTTTGGATTAAGAGATTCAAACTCAGACCCATGATGTAGAGTGAAACTCTGATCTCTGAGGGATGCACAGAACTTTATCGGGGTTTGTGGCAGTAGAAAAAAGTGAGTGGCTGCTCCGGTTTCAGGTGGTGAGTGGCTTATCCATGAAATCCCACAGAAATTCTTTTTCCTGACGGACTTCTGACCTGTTCACCCTGCAAAGCCTCTGCCAGTTGATAACTTGAGAGAGAGTCAGATTCATCAATTACTTTGCTTGAAAAAAGCCCTGTTAACTTGTTGAGGAGCCTTCAAAAATGAAGTTTAACAACTTCACAAGTTTTAAAAGCCAAATTTTTCCAAACCCCAGAGTGTAAAAGGCCTTAGGCGTTAAAGACATGGCAATGGTTCCGCCAAAGCTGAGTTGTGTTTTCTCCTACATCAAATAGCATCGCTAATTATTTCATCTGGAAAGGACTTCCTTTTGATGAGATTTCCTCAGAACAAAAGTTTCCTTAAGCATCATAATTTGTATACATAATACATCTTAGGAGGAATGTCAGCTCACAAAGTGATGGAGGCAACTTCAGCTTCATCAACTCATTATGCAGGAGCAGAGAGTGGGAGATGCTGAGATATGAAAAGGAATTGGAAATCACTCCCCAGCGCTGGCCCAGATTTTGTGCTTTACACAAAACCCCTTCCTGGTGCATCTGCGCATTGTGTGGTGTCCACTTTGATACCCTTCCCTCTTTAAAGGCACGAAATCTCGTCCTCCTTCCATTGAAGTCCAGGGCAAAACTTCTGCTGGTTCAGTAGGAGAGCAAAGCCCATGATTCCCTCTCCCCCACGGAAAACGCACTGGGATTATTTCCCATATTGGCAGTTCAAAAGCATTGTTCAGAAGACAGACTATGCAGATTTTTTTGAAGTGAAAAGTTTTCAAGAGAGTTCAGTCATGAATTATATAACTAAGGAAATTGTCTATGGAAAGCTAATTTTGAATCGCTAAAGAATTTTAATTCTCTTTTTTTTTTTTTTTTTTCAGAAGTGGCCAAATGTTCATGGGTTTGTATGAATTTATTTTTAGTTCTGCTTTCCCTTCTGACCTGTCTGATCACTGGTTTGGTAAAGATTTGCAGCATTTTTCGTGTCACAGCAAAGACGATGTCCTCTCAAATTTGTGTGCTGGTAACAAGGAAATGCTTATAGAGTTTTCGGTTTTGTCATGAAGTTCTTGTGGGAATTTCTGTGGAAATCTGTGCTTTCAAAACCAGATTGCTTTCATTTGACTATTTAATTTCAAATATCTGTGTGGATAAACTCTTTCCTTTCAAATCTCTGTACATCACAATCAGAGTTAGGTTGTGACAAGAACAATAATTTGCCCACTTTTTCTGATTTAGGTACCAGTCATGTCATACATCAGACCACTGAAAAAGGAAAAAGAGTGAATTTCACCTGGAGTTAACTCATCGAGGTTGTATCTATAACTCCTATGCGCTTCAGATTTTTTATTCAGAAGTTTCCCATTTATTTAATTTTTATACTTGATCGGTCTCTAACATCGTAGACCATAACTTGACGTGCAGACATGAACTGTCTCTCTCCCCTAAAACACCCTGTCTCTAACATTTTACTATTCAGACCAGTAAAAAAAATAAATGTTAGGATTGCAGAGTAAATAATTTTGGACTATAAAAATAAATAAATAACTACTTTCAGCAATCTTGCCTCTAATCAAAAAATCCATTTTAGTCGAAGTAGGGTTGATTAAATTCATTTAACACAAAAGGGCAGATGCTCGAAGGATTTAATACTGTTCACACAGAAACGACTTGAATATTGCAAGTAATAATTGGGTAAAGAAACTTTAGATGTTCTACACTTCTGAAAGGTCATTAAGAGAGAAGCAATACACGGGCAGTGGGCAGGAACAGCCGGCAGGTCACGTCCCGGCTCCTGAGGGGAATCAGCCTCCAGAAACAACTTCTTGTTTCCTTTGTGTGACCATGGGGCACAAACGCTCGAAATGAGCAGGACAAATTCCCCTCTCTGTGTTATCAACGTAAAGAGTAGGAAAAAATTGTGTTTCCAGTTGGGTTTGGTTTGAAAGGAGAGGGATTTTTTTTCTTTCTTTTTAATTCAGCTCTGTTGCTTTATCCTGTTTTAACTTTTCCCTGCTAAGATTTATCTCATTGAAGGAATTAAAAGCCTGCCTTTCTTTTGATTATGATGAAGGAACAGAATATCTGAACAGTCAGACTATGGAAAAAATCCATTTGCTGGTGTAAACTTGCATGATTCAGAGCAAGTATGACTTTTTTTTTAAATAATTGACTTCCTTTCTGATGACTATGTAGTCAGAAAATGACATAAATTTTATTTATAAACATTAATCTAAATTTTAAGCTTTCATTTTGGGTCAAAATCTAAAAATACAGAAATTTCAGGTTGAGTCTTCTAAAAAAGACCCACTAAATGCAGAAAGGGATGAATAAGAAGCTGAGAAGTTTTATAATGATCTTTGCAGGATAAGACTGTAGTCAGAAAATATATATATAATTATAATAGTGCATTAAAAGGGAAGATATGGAACTCCAAGGCTTTCTTTGCCTCTGATGGACGCTGCAGGTTTTCTAAGGAATGTGTTATAATCTTACATCCCCCAGCAACCAAAGAGCAAAATTCCTTTGTCTGAACTTCTGCAAACCGTGGTGCTGAATTCCTTCCTGGTGAGTTTTTCCTAAGAACCACTTGCGTTCATAAATGGCCTGATTTTTTTTTTTTTCCCCTGCTATCCTTATATGTTTTAGCTATATCTTTATGTTATATGTAATATCTTTATATTGACTCTGATAGGCCAAATTACTGTAAATGAAGAAAAATTAGAAGCTGGTTAAGTTCAGCACATTAACAGTTTAAAGGGCTCAGCCAGATGAAGGAAGAATTAATATTAATTCAAGCCAGTAGGCAGACATTTTCTTGATTATTATTAAAAGATTTTATTTTTCCAATTGAGCATCTGGCTTCTCCAAAGGAAAATGTCAGATGAAGCAAATGAGGGAGGGGATTGAGTGTGATCCTTGTCACTTAACCCCACAGAGCAGGTGCTCGAGCTCTGTTTTGATATTCTTGATTTTACCACCCACCAGCAGATTTTGTCAGGTGGTTTGTTGGGTATATTTGGGGTATTTCCCTTCGTTTTTCACCTTCTCCTCGTGGTTAGAAATGTGTTTCTGGTAGGAGCAGCTCGCAAGAAAAAAGAGCAGCCTAAGAGATCTTTAAAAAGCCGATGGGTCCTTTGTGACAGATGTCAAACACATCAGTGATGGCTAAAGAGCAAACCTGTGACCTGATAACAGCAACCAGCCAAGGCTGAGCAGATCACCTACAATACCTGTATTTCTTCTATCTCATGGCAGTTCTATTTTCACAACGTGGGCATGGATGTAACTCTGAAGGAGAGGGGAAAAAAGCTCCAGCCAAGTCCCCGTGTGCTGCTGGGAGCTCATCAACAGGCAGGCAGCAGCAGCAGCAGTTGTGAATGTGACTCGTGTGCCCGTGTGACACCGGGTTCAGTTTATTGTGATGGAGTTAGAAACATTTTACTGAACAGAATTTTAAAAATGCAATTGCATGACAGAAAGCAAATTTAATCACGAGCAGCAGCAGCTCGAGAACTCTTTGCAGTTTCAAACAGAGCAACGAGACAGAAAAGGCTGTCAATTTGATCTTTGTTATGATAAGGGTTTATAACGGAACTCGCACTCCCGAGTGTTTCCTTGAATTAGCAGGTTTTCCAAAGCATCCAGTACCTGGCTGAAATAAAAGCAGGTTCTGCAGAGAAGCTTCAAATAAAGTCTTGAAATGTCTTTTCAACAACAAAAAGAAGTTTTAATGCACTGTTGCCTTCGTACTCCCAACAAATGCAGCGCCTGTGCTCGGGAGAGAGGAGTAGATTCAGCTCTTCCTTGGTTTCCACAGGAATCCAGCTTTGCTCTTTCGAACAACATAACCCTGTTTGCATTCCAGTGGGATGAAGATGAGACATCTCTAGGGCATGAGGAAGATTATAAAACTTTGTGGAGGTGTCACCCCTCAGATTTTGGGATGTGCTGCTGCCTGGACCCGCCCGGCGCTGCTGGCCTGACCAGGTAAAAGAGCATCTCATTATTTTCCCCTAATTGCTCTGTTAAGTCTGTGGTTATTTTGTACAACCAGAGTGGCAGAAAGAAGCCAGAATGTAAAGACAACTCATTCCCTGGAATTATCCAGGGCCAGGTTGGACAGGGCTTGGAGCAGCCTGGAAGAGTGGAAGGTGTCCCTGGTGGAAAGAGATAATTTTTAAGGTCCCTTCCAACCCAAACCATTCCATGATCCTGTGATTCTGTGATCTTGGCATTATAAAAATGCCTGGTGCCTCTTCTTATCCATCTCTGCTTAAGTCCTGTTTGCACAACTCAGCTCACTCTTCAGATATATTTGAAAGCAGATAAAGCAAGGTATTTTTTCAGTTCCCTTCTTCCCAAGCACTTTAATCTCGTTTACATGAGAACCATTTGAATTTACAGACAAATAAACCTTGAAAGAAGATTCATAACGCTCTGTGTGTCTTTCAAGCTCCATTGATGCCAAACTTCAATAACAAAATTTGGAATAGCATTCAGTGTAGGACGAATGCTGGTATTCTCATGCAAATTTGAAGCTGATTAGCATTAGTGGTTTAAATAAAATTAATGGGAACTATGTTAAATAAAGTGATGTTGCTATCTGTGTTCTGTGGAGAAGGCCCTTCCCTGGTTTTGATTGTAATTTTGTGTGAATTCAGAATGTTGTCAGATTCCTCCACAGCAGACACGTGGGCAGATCCTCTCCTTACTCCTGCAATATTTTCCAGTACCATTTCTGAGAGAACCAACCTCAAAATCCAGTGTGTGCTTGGAACACACTGTGTGTGAAGGCTGTATAAATTCAAAGCGAACATTTTGTAATTAATTCCATTCTTGATTTGTCTTCAACTTGTTGTTTGAGGTAAATGTTTCAAAGCAGATGATGACTTATCTGTGCTTCTGGGAGATTCAATATAAAATTTTGAGAAGCAACATTTGTTACTAGTGAAGTACAGCTTGAAAACATCTGCTTTTTATCATTTTTATCACCTTTTATCACCTTGATCAATTTTCTCATTAGGCAACAAACATAAGAATGAACTCGATTTCAAGTTCTGACATAAAAATGCTCGATGACTGACAGCCTTAATGCCTCCAGTGTAAAATAAACAATTCTGGGTTATTTATCATTTTATTGCATATAGGAAGAAATTAATTACAGCATGAAGCAACAGCAAAAGTCTGAGTTTCACCCTTGAGCTCTGAGTAACAAATTGTTTTAAGCAGATTACTGATATAATTATGAGTCACGGCATAGGCCTGAGAGTTCCGTGCCACTCTTCAATCACATGTGGATTGTACCCACTAAACCTCGTTGTGACTCAGTTTAGCACTGGTTCATTATTTATCCTGCAAGGATAACACCAACCAGACATTCATTTCTCAGAATGAAATCAGAGAGAGCTTCAGCTCCTTTCTGCCCTGTTGTGTCTTCCAGCCAACATTTCAATTGCACTTTTTAACAGCAAGAGCCTTCTACTTCCTTCAAAGACAAAACTTGCCCATGATTTCAAATAGAGTCAGTCAATCCCAGCCTAAATGGGTAAAATGACAGAAGTGTGACTCAATTAAATATTTTAATTAAATATTTCCGGGAGAGAGTCTGAAAAACGGTAGAGGCAATAATCAGATTTATATTTGATAATGAAAAAATGACAAAAATGATGAATCAGCTTATGTGTACAGCAAATATCAACAGCGGTAAAACAATGAGTCAGCCAGGTGAACTAGGGGTGGTGGGTAGGGGAGTCACTAATAGAGATAAAACTTTATTCATTCAAGTTTCTAGGTATTTAAATTGCTTTGTTAAGAAGAATGGAAAATTAATTAAAAACTGCAAACAGTCATGACATGTAACTCCACTCAGACTGAAAATGGGGTGAGTGAATCAGACATTCTGGGGAAAAAAAGAAGAGGAAAAAGTTCAATACTAAACAGGCAAAAATAAAGTAGAAAATTACTGGTTTTCAGCCTCACAAGTATTTCCATCAGAGATCTCTTCTGTAGCCTCTCTCAGTTTCTATCTAAAAGCTTCATCACAGAAAAATAATCTTTCTCTTTTCTTAGTTTTCTGCTTCATTTACTGATCACCTCCAACGAGGCAAGGCTGTGAAAAAAACTGAACGTGGAACTATAAATATGAACATTCTGGGGAAAATTTTCAGAGCAGGAGTGGCACATTTGTTCTTGAAATTAAAATTCTTCCTTAAGCATAGCCCCATAGGCACTTTTGTCTTAGATTTAACAGAGTTTTTAACAGGGGCTTCTCTTTCATCTGCTGTCTTAAAATGCTTCATCTATTTCATGCAGACTGTAAATACAGAGTGTGTTACACTGAAAGGTGCCAGAGACACTGAGGAATGTTTGTGTGGCAGTTATTTCACATACAACCAGAATTTCATGTAATGCATGTGTCTAAATGGATGCATAATATATTATATTTTGAAATAGATGCTTGTTATAAATTATTTAGCTTATGATGTGTCCACTGTTGTATTACATTTATTATAGTGTGAAATTGGAATAGATATATATAAAAATATAAATTTATATTTATGTATTTCTATAATAAATATATATATAATATATTTTAATGTATGTCTTATGGGGTTTTATATACATATATATGTATATAAAACTCATAGCATATAATATTAAACATATTAAGAAAATAGACTATTTATGTGAATAGTTTCCCTGCCCAGGAATATGTTCCATATATTCCATATTTTGGAAAGGCTTGGGAGAGCTTTTATACAACAGACCACGTTGAAGCCAAAGAAATCTCTATTTCCTTTTATCTCCTGATACTCACATGGACAACTGGCTGAAAAATACAGTTTACAGCACCTTTTTGCTTCTTAAGGCTGAATTTTAAACTCTATTTCTAGGAATGGATTGGCCCAGCCTGGGTTTGAACCATTTTAATTAATTCTAGGAAGAAGAAAAAGCTGTTCTGGAAAGCCAAATTGCCTGGGAAGGCAGTTCTAAAAACCTGAAAAAATCCAGAGTAAGACTATCAAGATTATTTTGCATTCTCAGTGAGCTAATTTTGCATGAGCCTGATGGGAAATGCTGATGGTCTCATCCTGGTTCTGAGAAATCAGCCTCTTCCAGCCAGCAGGACCACTCCACACGAGCAAACAAATACTGGCTCTGAGTAAGCAGGACAGAAAAGGCTCTGAGTGGCTCCAGGAATAAACCTATTTAAACAGTGGTTAGTGAGAGGCCAGAAGTGGGCCAGAGAAATCCCGTATTTCCAGCTAGAAATGTGCCAGACCCTGAGCTCAAAGGTCTGGAAATTGTCTCATCACACATGCTTAAAAAAACATTCTGCATTTTTCACGAAATCTTAATTTATTTATGACAGCTCAACACCAGATTCCCTTTCCCCAGGTTTGTTCTACTGAACAGTCCCATGCAGGTATAGAAAGAAAAATTAAAGAAAAAGAAATAAATATGTTTGCTTTAATTACTTTTTAAGATTATTTCACATGTTTGTGTTTAATGTTTTAGAAGAAACAGCCAAGAAAAAATGGACTAACACTGCCATGGGTGCTCGATGAAGTAGATGGTGGAAATGAAAATAATTTGGGAAAAATACACATTGGATGGGAACTGGGGTTTTGGTCAAAGTTACAACAAAAAAACCTGAAGGAGATACTGAAAAAATTTTCACACAAATATATTTTGAGGCCTTGAATTTCAACCACCGAGGGTGAGTGTAGTTTTAGGGGGGTTTGAGTTTGTTTTTATATTGGGCTGGCTTTTGAGCCCAAGTCATGTTTGTGAATAATCAGAGGGGGAAGATGGCTTCCATCAGACAAGTGGCATCAGCCTCGTTTTCCTCTGGGAATGAGGAAAGGAACCGTTTAAGCCTCAGTGGGGATGGCTGGGCATTAGTCTGATTTTCCAGCAGCTCCTTCCACGCTGCATTAACCCCCATCCACCTCCTGAAAAAATAATGGGAGCTGCTGGAGAAACAGTGCTGCTCCCCTATTTTTCATTTTCCTCAAAACCCCTTGAATGCCTTTCCTGTAGGTTGTTCACATATTCAGCAACTACTCCAAGCTTCAGGAAGTTTTGGTTCAGAAGGATTTCTTTTTCTGAACATAAAAACACAAGGATAGACTCTAATTCTTTTTTTTTTTGGAAAATAAATCTATTTTCGTTGAAGGTGCAGTTGGGTTTCCTAGAAATATATTAACTCCTCTTTGGTTTAATATCAGTAAATTGTTTTATAGGACAGAATTTACTCTCAGGATGGCTGCTCAGAGTTTGAGAGGAAAAGAAGGTAACGCAGTACATCCTTTTGGACATGGGGAAACCTTCTGGGAAAGCCTGGGAAATGAAAACCATTGATCCTATTTCTGTGATTAATAGGCCAGTGAGGAGCTGCTGTTCTGGGCTCGGTTTTTGACCACTGGGGCAATATTTTCCATTGAAGATGAACATTTAGCCACAGGCTGAAGTCTCCCTGTGCGTTTCCTGACGTTGGTCTGTAGACAAGCACTTTATTTTTAAGCCAAAGATCAATTGCACTTTAAGGACAGCGATGGCTGATTCTGATCTCACTTCTGCAATTCCATTTGCATTTGGACTCGCGTTGCCACTTGCATTTGCAGGCAAATGCAACTGCATTTCTTTCAGTGGCCTGCCAGGAAAAATCTACGGCTGCATTCCATGACTGTGGCACTCGCAAATAATCCCCTCTGAATACTTCTCTCGGTGAAGAAGCCCAGAGGCTGTTTCTCGACATGGAACCACCACGAGTAGATTATAATCACGACTAGGCTGAACTTTGGTGAGTTGTTTTCCTTTGTGGATTAACTGTCAGCAGTTACCTGCGTGCCTGATCCTGGATATTTAGCATCTGAGGGGTGCTAAATTGTGGTGAAAGGCTTTTACCGAGTGCTTCTTCCTGTGCAGGTCTCCGAAGGGATGGGCTGGAAGACAGTGTCAAGAGGGGAAAAGGTTATTAAAGAAATCCAGGACTTTGTGAGTTAGGAAGATGGGGTTTTTTCAGGAGAAAATATTTCCCTCTTAATTAGAGCAGAACCGGACATCTGCTACTCCAAGTATTCTTTTAGAATAGCAAAAGTAAAGAGCTGCTGTGCCAATACTTACTTTGTAGTAGTGTGGTTGTGTTGAAACCACACACCTTTGCACCTCCTTCTGCAGTCAAGCTTTCCTCAGTCCTAACAGAAATAGTCATTAGAGTCCTTACACTGTATTTTATCATCCAGTGCTAACATTAAAAATTACATGCCAAAAATATTTTGGTCTTATCTTTCACTCGGGATTTAGGTGAATTCTCGTCAACCTGTGTCCAGCTGAATTCTCTCCTGAGAGCACAGCTGAGGTTTATCAGATACTGTGAAATAAATGGTGCCTTTTTAAAGGTTTGGTGCTGCTTTCTACATCTTTTCTATTCCCTGGCTGAAGACTGCATATATTTATTTTCTTTCCTGTCTCTGCTTTCTCTGGTTCTACTCTGTTATTACTTTCCTTGTGCATGAAAAACTCTGTGAAACCGCTGAAAATTTTCTAGAAACAGAATCGCTGGGGAACAAAGGAGTCACGGTTTCTGAAGTGAAGGCTCTGTTGAGAACACTCGTGAGCTCTGTCGTGATCTGCTCCATCCTTTCCCTGCGTGCGTGGGTGTGAGGCTGGTTTTTTTTCCCTCTGTGCTCCCTGACTCACAGAGCGTTTGATGAAGTGTGGAGCGAGAAGAGGAGCGAGGGCACAGACCAGCCATTAAAGCTGTGCTTGTGCTCTGATGAAATCCAAGTTCTTCCCGAAGAAATACGCCCTGAGCCAAGCAGGAGGGGCAGGGCCAGCCATCCACAACTTTCAACACTCAGACACCGGCTTGGGAAAGGCTTCCTGTCATCCGTGAGTTGTGGGCAGTGCCGAGAAACCACAGTGAGAGCACCATGTTTAATTCGTCTGGATACATCCACTCTTTTTTAGCTCTTTTGTAGCTCATTTAACCAATTTATATTATGGTTTATCACGCTTCAATAGCAAGGTGACAATGGGATTGGATTTTCTTGCCTGAAGAACCTCCAAACTCCTAGAAAATAATATAATATTTTAATATAAGAATAACATATAAGCAAATACAATAATATATAATTATACATAATTCTGTATAGAAACCATGTAAGTCTTCTATTTTCATTTTTTTTCTTTCTATTTCAGCCAAATCTTCTACTTCAAAGTTATACATTTATAATAATATTGCATAGATATATCTACAGATAGGACAATAATGCTGAGGAATTTCTTCAGAACTAAAAACCCAGAAGAAAATATCTGTAAGGGTAAAGCTTCACTATCCTGATTCAAGAAAAAAAGATAGGCTGGAATATTTATAAATTCTTCATGGACACTACATAACAGAGCTATTCTGCAGAGACCAAGGTCTAAATGGGGAAAGGTGAAATGAGATGGAAGACACTTTAATTGAATGTAGGTCTGTCAAAATTCTTCCTCAAATGTTGGATGAAAAATGACTGCCTAAACCTCTTAATTAATCAGTTCTGGAACAAAAAAAATAGCATGTCAGGCACAATTTCAGTTTTTGTAGTACTTGATGGGCCTGAGTTAACTGTAAATTTATTGCCCAAATAAACCTGAAAGGGAGATGAACTGGAAATAATCCATGGGTAGGAAACAAGAGGTTACAACTGAAGTCCTCCTAGTGCAGGTCTGTGTTTCTTGGGGATGTACAGCACCCGTTGAAGCCACACCGATCACAGAAGGAAAAGATAATCCACAAAACACCTTCAGATGGCATTAACACTGTGCAGCGGATCAAAGGTTTGCTGGCACTAAATTCCTTGCCTTTGATGAAGTTCCACCACAGACAGGTTCAGCTCAGTGTGTTTAATTTCCGTGGCAAGTGTTGAGCTGGGGAAGGGTGTTTAAGCTCATAATTGGCACGCCAATGTATGGCAGAGAGGTAAATACGCTATTAATTAGGAGCTAAATATTGACACACAGCGAGATTAAATTATATCAAAACATTCAATGTAACTTGCTTAATGCACTATTAAGTATCCAAATATTGTGTGTATGGAATTGTAATTATATGCTTGGATTCTGTACTGATTATGTGGCAAGAGAAAATAAGATTTTTCCAAACAGTTGGGGCTGACCTGTCTTTACCCTGGCAGGAGTCAATGACCAAATAGAACTGAGCAGAATTTTGTTTTGTCCTGCTTAATGTGACTCATAACAGGAATTTTTACAGCACAGGTGGATGCTCCTGAAAATGTAACCCTAGCAAAAGAAACCTCTGAGAAAGGTGGAAAGGCAGATTGTCATTTTTCACATGAGATCCAGACCTTCACAACAAGTGACACGAGACTTTGCAACACCCTGAGGGCTTTGGGAATGCACAAAAACTGAGAAAACAGAAGGGAATATGAATTATTAGTGCATGTCATTGGTTATCCTGATTCACATCGTGCTACCAGAATTATTCCAACTTCAGAGACATCAGCACGAACAGAATGTATTGATTTCAATCCCTATCTCAGCTTGAGATTCATGAAAAGCTGAACAATACATGTGAGTTTTTTAAATTTTATTTTTAAATGAGAATGCTTTAATATGAAGAAAAACAACCATAGATTTTGACATATGGGTTTTTCTTCTGTGGTTTTGGAGGTTTGTTGTTCTGTTGTGTTTGGGGGTTTTTTTTCTTTTGTGTTTGTTTTGCTTTGTTTTGTTCATTTGTTTTTCCTTGTGTGGGTTTGGGGGGGTTTTTTTGTGTGTGTGTGGGTTTTTTATGTTGCTTTCTTTTGGTTTTGTTTGTTTGTTTGTTTGTTTTTCCTGGGAAACACTAATGAGATATTCTAAAGCTTTTTTTTTTCCCGGGGATCTCAAACTTTGGCTCTTGATCAGGGTATATTCTGCTCCCAGCAGCTTAAAAGTTGTGCCATTAGGGCATAAATATGTATAGGTTGTTAGTACGATCACATTAGTGTCTCCACTTCTGCCCATGGAGCTGCAGCAACAAAAAAACCTTGTAATTTAAACACATTTTCATAGTGATAACCGTTATC
Organism: Eulacestoma nigropectus; assembly: GCA_013397775.1. Taxonomy (NCBI): domain Eukaryota; kingdom Metazoa; phylum Chordata; class Aves; order Passeriformes; genus Eulacestoma; species Eulacestoma nigropectus. Next base: position 771,309 of record VZTE01003180.1, read on the forward strand.
GTGGACACCAAAGTAATCCTGTGTTAAAATCTCCCTTTGCCATTATCATAGCCATAGGTCTGTGCAAATATGGGCCCTGAAATACCTTTTAATAACTGCTTTAAAACACTTCCACTTACAGATGATGATTATGCGCGTAAAATAAATAATTGGTCGTGCATGCATGGGAAGATGGAAATAATTAGGATAAATAAAATAACTTAGACAACAAGGGTAGACATAAGATTATGGCTGGTCCATTAAAGTCTGTGAATATCTGCCCATTGACTTCAATTAGCTCGGAATTAGGCACTTAAACAGCAGGAAGCAAATGGAATATTCTATTTGATTATCCTGGTCAATGAGCAATGAATGCATAAAAATAACTGTCCACAGATCCCGGTGGAATCGGCCTCTCGAAACTAAGCCAAGGAGCTGCAACTTTTCACAATGTTACTCTTACTTATTTTTTTCCTGCCCAAAGCATTCTGGGTGTTTCAGAGGCAAAGAAGAACCAAGTTCTCTGTCTACGATGAATTTCGTGCATTTTCAAGGTTGCAGAAGAACAGGGGGCCACGAGAGCACGATATCACGGAAAATTCATTTTAAGGGGATAATTTTTGATGGTTTCAAGTCATTTTTTTTTCCCCAAAAAAGGCCAGAAGATGTGTGGAATGCTCAGGAGCACAGCCAGCTCCAGGTTCAAATGGAAGGGAAGGTGTAGGGACTGAAGGTCAACCCTGCAGGTTCATGGAGGTGGCAGGTGAGCGACCCCAGTGCTGCCCATGAGGGCAAACCCTACAGAACCCAGCACAAACAATGGGCTGAGACAGGCAGGGGCTGGGTAAAAACTGCATCAGTTCACCAAATTTACTGAAAGTAGGGCGGTGGTTAGTGGAGGCTTTCTGAGATCTTCCAAGGTGGGTCATGTGTCCCCTCCAGCGCCAACCATGGCCAAGGTGGCCTCTTGTGCAGATCCCTGAGTGGCCCCTTCACCGTGCCCAGGGCCAGTGGTGGGTGCCAGGACGTTAATTCACCCAGATTTCTCCCTGCTGCTGCCTCAGGACTGCCCTCCACAATAAAACAGGAACTTTCAGGCTGATGAAGAGGCTCTTTCTCTGTCCGCTGGGCTTCTATTCTGTATTTCTTCTCAGACTATTTCTTTGCTAATTTCTCTGCCTCTTACTCTCTTCTGAAATGGTTTTGTATTTATCCCTTACTTTACCAAGCAGTTTGGACACCTCTGGGGCTGAAAAATATGACCAATTACTTTGTGCCAGTTTCTACAGGTCTCTAGCAGGAGGGAAAATGCTAATTGCTGCAAGCAAACCATATTTTTCTGGCCTTTCTTAATCCAGGGTTGATCCAAACCATAAATTTTTGGTTCTGGTTTAGAGAAATATGGTTTTGAGGCCAGCTGGAAGGAGCAATATTGGAGAACCTCTCTGTTTTCCACTTCTGAGTATATCAGAGGGTATCAGAAATGGCTCCCAAGGAACATTTACAACTAAATGAAAAAGAAAAGAATCTCAGTTGTCATTCACCAAATCAGTGTTAAATCTAATTTCACCGAAGGAAAACGTACAACATGGTAATTAAATGGCAAGAGAAACACGTTCTCTAAAACTGAAGATATTGCACAGCTTTTTGACAGAATTGCAAGAACAAATGAGCCATCATTTGCTACATCTCAAATATTAAGTACAAAACACTGAGAACTGGAGAGTTTTAAATTAGGTTATGCCTTAAAGGCTGTAGTATGGGAAATTACAAGATAATAAGTTTGGGGGGGTGATTAATTTTTGTTGTTATTGCTAAGGTAACGAGTAAATTGAAAGTTAGAGGTCAGCACAAGGTGAGTTGGCTGCTGGGAGAGATGAGCTGGAGGACTTTCCAAAAGCTCTGAGGCAGAGCTACCACGGGGTGACAACGCCAAAAGCAAATAAATGAGATTGGGCACTTTCGACCATCGGTCTCCCCAACACCCCCTCCTCAAACCCACCAACAAGGAGGGCTCAGCTTGGGGAGGGCTTTTGCATCTTTCAGCTGTGTTGGCCTGAGCAACTACATTGAGTAAGAGGTCGTCTGAGTAGTGAATGAGTAGATAAAGAAGTGTCAGCTCCGAAAGCTGGGCCATCAGGGTGAGGAGCAGCATCTCACAGCCCGGCCCGAGCCAGCAGCTGCCGGGTCTGAGGAGCGGTGGGGCAGCTGCAGCAAACTATCATGGATGGGCTCTTCAATAACAATTTACATATTGATTAAAACCCATAATTTAAATTGCCTCAGGTTCGCTCGGAGCTGTTAGACTGATACCTGGCAGCCTCTTAACTGGAGATGGGGGAAAATTACTTGTACTGTCAATAGCTGTTTACCTATATTAAAATAATTAGCAATCAGAGTGTACTCCACTGCCTTGCACACAGGGAGTCTAATTAACTTTCTCCTTCGGATTTATATATCCACTAACAAATAAATGGAAAGCCATCCCGTGTCCTCCATCATGGGAATGTGTCTGCCTTCATTTTGGAAAGGCAAATGCCGGTTCAAACAAGGACAGGCTTTATGTCAGGGATTTGTCATTGTATCTGCTCAGAGCTTCATCTCCTCACGCCGCCTTCCCCAGCACCGAGCACTTCTCCGCACGCTGCACTGAGTGATGCACTGTGGTGACAAAGTGTTAATCTCCATTAAAAATTTAAAAGACACGCAGCTATTTTCACCTGGGGAAGCTGCTGCTGCTGCTGATTCATCGGCAGCCCTGCCCAGCTCAGCCAGCCCTGTCTCCCAAGCCGTTACAAACTACCAGGGAACCATCCTTCAGTTCGAATTCCAGCAGCAGGAGCTGCAGATTGCTTCATAAAAGGATGAAGTCCAGTGCTCATCTTTTGCTGCTTAATAAATCACTAAAATGAAATAGCACAACTCTCCTGTTATCTGCAGGTGATTGTCAGAGGTTCAAGCGCTCTGGCCACCATCAAGATCTCAAACATTATTTTATTCTGCAAATACATCAGCATGGTTGTGTCTTCCTGTGGTGGGAGGCTTCCAAACAGTTTTGCAGCAGTTTGAGGGGACCAGTGCCCTCCTGCAGAGAGCAGAGCCGGGGTTACATGTGGGAGAAGACTGAGAGTAAGAAAATATCATCTGTGAAATGGGCATAGAATCATCACAGAGTGTTGGAATGGTTTGGGTTGGAAGGGACATTAAGGATCACCCAGTTCCACCCCCCTGCCATGGGCAGGGACGGCTTCCACTGGACCAGGTTGCTCCAACTCCTGTCCAACCTGGCCTGGATCCTTATTGCAGAACCATCTACACCGGAGATTCCTCCTTGGAACATAAAGAGGTGCTCACAGTACTATAATTTAAACCCCGCTTTATTTTGAATGGCTGTGGAGTTCAGGCTTTACCTCCTAAAGATGTCACATGGTGCTGCAAAGACAACAAATCAGAGAGAAAGCCTTGGTTTTTCCACCCCCCAACACGTGAATTACATTTCCTGGCACCTTTTCCCTCACAGAGATACCAAAATTTTTCTGCTGGCAGTGAATTAATACTCAAATAGATTTAATAATTTTCACTGAGAAATTTAATAATCTCTTTACATATTAATCTTAATAATGGCCACATGAACAGAGGGAAGGGAGGGAAGAGGATGATGAGAGGAAGCTCAAGAGGGTGCAGGAGCTCAGGATTAGACTGATAGAGCAGAATTTACACCTTTTGTTGTTTCTTTTAAAGAAAAATGCAACTTAACTCTAGAAATCCAGACTCTTATGGTTTTTTGTTGGGCACAGCACCTTACATTGGGCAATAAAAGGAGCAGCTAAATTCCATGGAAAGAGGTCGCCTGAAGGGACCTCGTCCATGAGGAATTGTGGATTCCCTGACACAATAAAAAACAAGATCATGAACAAATATGGAAAAAATGAAGGGTAAAAATCAAGTGTAGAAAGAAAGACCACAGGAAATTAAAGTGGAAGAGCTTTTATTGTCTTTATTGGGAAAGCTCATGATAACTGATGATAAACATTACCATGAGTAATGTCTGAAGACCATATAAATTGCTAAAAATGTCTGACAGCTGACACCAAATTCATTGAAGAGATACGATTTCCTTAATCAAAAACCAGAAGAAACAAAGCAAAACAGTGAATTTATGTTCCGGGTCTGAGCCCTGAGCCATTCTCATGCACATATAAATAGGCTGCTTCAAGAGGGTGGTTTGGGGGACTCGTAATTCCAGCTGACATGAGGGATTGTGGAAGAGCAGGGGGAAAAGCCGCGCTGCTTGTTAGAGTAACAGCTTGTGACTGCCCTCAGAAACAATTCTCCTGAAGACCCCGTGTCCCTCAGTCACAGGGAGCACTCAGTGGGTTTGTGACCGGGGTGGGCAGTGCCACCCCTGCTTACAAACAGTGGCGAGTAAAAATCACTACAAATTTAAATGGAAAGGGCCCGAGAATGAGTAGGGAATAATATTGAATGCAGACCGAGTGTGGTGATTTTAAAAAGTGTGCAAATATAAATTAAGCAAACCCCAAAAGGTCATTCAAACTTGTTTTACAAAGCTTGTTCTTCAAAATGGTAGAGCTCAGGTGTTATAACTTGCCCTTGAGGGAAGATAAAGATTTTATTATGGGCTGTGCCAACACGGAACTGAGCAAATCCTCCACAACTCCATTAGCACAACAACCCAAATTAATAATTAGCTTTGGGTAATACCAGATGATTACATGGCTTTGGGTTGTCTGGATGCAGGGGCCAAGCCCTGTGGGAACACACCATAAGTACGACAGAGAAACATTCCCAGACACATGGAGCACTTTGTACCATTATTTAATAGATTAGTGGAGCTGTAACATCCTTCAGCATCTCCAATTTCTATTTGTAGGTGGATACGTTCCTTACACTGATTTAGAGGAATAAAACACTTGTCATTATGGATTTATAGACCTCCTTCCTAATTTTTGTCTGTGTTTACATATTCCCCAGCCATGCAGCTTGCAGGGGGTGCTGTAATTCACACATTGAATAAATAGGAGAATAATGGTCTTAAGAATCAGGGACTTTTGATTCACATCTTATTTTTAATTGTAGTTGTTTTCCTATGGAAATGCTGCTGCTGGGAAGGGAGTGATGGGAAAGCCCAGGAAAGATCCATACCATTAATTTTAACTCTGTACGCATTCCTAACCATGAAACTCTTAAGTAAATATGTTTTATTAATAAAGTAATAATTGCATGTGTACTTATACATATTTTTTTTTTAAACTTTCAGAAAAATGCAAAAATGACTATTATTTAAAAACATGGAAAGGAAAACGTAGGAGTTTGACTCAAGAGGCCAGGAAAGCTGAGGAACTGATGCCCTGGCACTGGGTATGTCCTCTCTGGGATCAGCTGTGGGATCAGGTGTGCCCGGCCCTGGGGAGGATTTTAAAGTGGGAAGTGGGATACTGGTCATGAGATATTGTGGAGCTGATTGAGCAGAAGAAAAGCCAGAGGGAAAGAAAATGCTGCTGAGGAGAGCTGCTGGAGTAGCAGAGGTGGAGGGATGGAGAATCCTCTGCTCTGGGAGGTTCTAACAGAACGTTAATGGAGGTAAAGCTTTATACTCAGAGACAGGACTGTGAGGGAAAACACGGATTATCCTTATGGTTCTGAAAAGCCCCTGGAGAACAAAAACACAGCTCCACCTATTTCTTCAAAGCCCATGTTTTGTATCTTTCCATGTTTCTTACAAACCCTCCTTCAGACCTCTGTTTTCTTTCTCTATCCCTTTATTTGCTGTGTGCATGGCCAAGCTGCTCCTTCTGGTTCTCTTCCCACTAATTTTCAAGGAGTTGGGAACCAAGAACTGATAAATAAGTTCTTCATAATGCCCACCTTAACCGTCTGAGCAGTTTTGAAGATAAATTCAGTTGTGTTATTTGGCTGAGCTCTGAGTGGGCAGAGTTACAAGTGGGTGTAACTAATCAGCGTTTAACAAGCACTTGATGCATGCCATGGAAATTTGCTGGAACATCTAACCCAAATTAGCACAGGGCTAACCTGCCTCCTGAAAACAGCCTAAATTGAGCACTGGAGCCTGCTGTGCTGGGAGAAGTCTCAGGAGACTGGAGTTTAAACTTGGGAATTTCATGACTTGTCTAGGAGTAAATGTCAGCTTGCCAAATTTCTAACCTGATATTAAAATAGAGAACTCCTGCCCCCGAAACAGGGAATTAATGTAAAAGCCAGGGAGATCAGACACAGGGGAAGAAAACAAAATTACCCTCTTTTGATATAAACAATTTACAGCAGACTCAGAACGGGGGGTAGGAATCTGAGAGAGCAGTGCCACAAATGGGGCTCAGAGAAACTGAATCCCCACTGCAGAGTGGTTTGGAGAAATAATGCCAATATTCTCCCAAAGCCCTCGTTTACCACGGACATGAGAACAGTGGGAAAAACATTTTCTCTCTAGAGCATCAGCTGCATCTTGGTGTGGTGGTGGTTCTCTAGTTACAGCAAATTCAAAAAGGAGAGGTTTTGGGCATGGAGAAGGCAGAGCTCAGGAAAAACAGGGTGTGAACGCCTGGAAAAACAAAAGGAGGTAAGGTTCTTCCTCTGCTCTTTTCTTTGTATAAAAGCCCACAGATGAGCTTGAAATCTGGATTTCAGGTGCTGACCATGCACAACCATTGCTCAAGCACTCACCACATCCCAGGCCATTGAACAGAAGAAATAATTCACGTTTTTGCCTCCCTTCAACTACATTAATTGCCAAGTACTTGTGGTCATGTATAGAAACCCTTTGAGGGAGTAGAGAAAGAGATTATGCAGGTCTTTCTCAACTATACACTTTTTTGAACTGCTGAAATCAACTTTTATTTTCCTTATCAACAAGGTTCCTCATGACTATAATGACAGCAAGAGAAAAAGAAGAAATGGAAGAAGATTAGAAACAGGAAAATCTTATGATAACACTTGGAGAGTTGCTCGCTGGTTCATGTGCCAACAATTGGTGTCTGAAACGAAGCTAATTAACATTCTCATTATGATAATCACCTTCAACATTTCCCTTTATTTTTCCAGGCTCTTCCCTTAACTGTCTGTCTCCGAGATAAGAAAATTATTATCAGTGTATCAGCCCAGATACATTTCAGGGGATGAATGGCAAGAATTAATTTGGGTCTATCTGAGGAGAGTGCAATTAGGAAGCCTTCATGATGAGACTAAATCTCCAGATTATTGGATCAGATATCCTCATTTCAGACTGCTCTGAAAGCCTAATACTCCATTCACTTTCCAAAATGCCCTTAGAAATAATCACCACTGTGAGAGAGGAAGGGGAGGAAAACCACCTGAAAATGGTCTGAGACAAAGCAATCACTTCATAATCATAAAAGTTTGTTTTTTTCAAAGTTAAAATGGGTTTTTTATCTTTTTGTAATTGTTAATTGTATTGGTTCGGTGCAGTAATTTTTGTGTTTTATTTTAATATTGGTATCTCTTGGAAGTTCTCCTTCACCCCTCATTTCTCACCCTTATTTTCTCTGCTGTTTGGGCTCATGAATCAACACCCTGATAGCTCAGAAAGAATGATTGGAATGGATGGTACTGCCTGATTTTGTTGTACTGAAAACTCGTTTGGGTAACGTTATTGAAGATTTGACATGTTGATGGCAAAGAATTCAGGGGGGGAATGAAAAAAAGGCAATTTCAGATTTGATGAATGTTTTCCACAAATAGGAATGAGTGTGACTCTGACTTCCAAACTGTCTTAGGTTCTCCAGAATGGAGTGAGTTGTGCTCTGTGTCCTCTGAGGTCAGGGCTGTAACTGTGAATATTGAGTATTGAAATATTTCACGATCTAAAACTTGAGGAGAAGGAGGAAAAACAAACAAAACAGTCCCAGACAGACTTTTCACCGATGTTAAAGAACGGGAGTGCCACTTAAAAGGAGGCAGTCAGCGTTATTTCCTTTCCTAAGCAATTCTTCTCTTACCTTTGGAAAAATGGTCTTCAAACAGTTCCATGTCTGGTGCTTGAAGTGGTCTCCAGGATCTCTCATGCACAAGATGACAAATTTGCTGGAGATTTCTCTGTATAATCAAGTCACAGCCTTGCACTCTGAACATGACCTTCCTTTGTTGTATTTACTGAGAGTGCACACCCTCATCTAAGTTATTTATATCCTTAACAAAAGGAGTTCTTTTTCTCTCTTTTCATTCTACGGATTATTTAGCTGCTGTCTAATAATTCATCAAAGCTCAAAAGTACCAGGGCTGGTGGGAAGTAGTCTGGCTTTTAAGAATTCTTGTTGTGATGTCTGTTTTTAATTTAACATTCTCAAAGAAATTTTAAATCTAATTCTGGGCCTATATCAGGGAAAACGCCAATGTTTTCTTCACCCTCTTTGTCACACCCTATACTCTTCCTTTTTCCTTCCTTCCATGTACAGACCTTTACTTGAGTGTGGTTTTATCTGTTTTTATCAGACTGAGCCATAGCTGAGCACTCTGACTCCAATATTCAATTCTTGATAAAATTGTCTTTAAGTTCTTGGAATAGCAATTTTTCTGGTATTATTTATAGTAATTGGTAGTAATTTGGAGCAGTGACAGGTGAATATTGCAAGAGATATGGTGACTACTAGGAAAAAATTTAAATTCATTCATTAAATATTTTTTCATCTCATGTGAACTGAAGAAAATATGTGTTAATACCGTCAGTGAATAATTGATGCCAGCAAAGGAGCAGATCCTGAGATCCCTGGCCATGGAATGAGCACAAGTGGAAAAGATCTGCTTCACTTCTTCATATCTCAGCCCATGCACATAGATGACCATTGGAAAAAGAAAATGAAATTCAAATTCTGTAAATAACCAATAAATTTTACATCAGCCTGGTGGGAGCTGTGGCTCTGAGGCCTCAGTGAGCCAGGAAGAAAAAGCCTCAGTGTTTTCTGTCATTTCCCAACCCACTTATCCTCCAACCCTCTCCGAGTCTTTCAAAGCCCTGGAGACAGCACCAAGAAGTTCTGGTTTAGAGAATCAGATTCATCTGATCAGGGAAGGGAAATGACAGGAATGAAATGGGATTACCCACAGCTGGAGGATCCCAGGCAGATCCAGGGTGAGGATCACTGTGGTGATCAATAAGCACAATGCTTTGGAAAGAACAAATATTGCATCTGTTCAAATAACAAATCTAAAGGACTTGAGATCTGCTTGTGGATATTTAATGAACTGAAGATGAAACTAAGTGACAAATTATTATTTTTCATTTCTGATAATCAGCATTTTCATTTTGGGTTTCACATGATTTTTATCCTTAAACTATAATAAAATATTTCTCCATTAAGATTTTTTTGGGGAATTAATTCATTCATAACGCATGAGGAAGGGAAAAAAATTTACTTGCCTTTGAATTTGAAAAATAATTTCTGATTTTTTGGTTTTTAGTAGATAATTCCTTACAATCACCTCTCCATATCACTGTATCCCTGTGTGATAAATTTAATTATAAATAAAATTTAATAGTTACGTTGTTGTAAATACACAATTATGGTGTTAGTGAAAAGGAACATCCTAGACTTGAGCTTTTAAAAGTTCCTTTTAACTGGATCTGATTTCAGTGTTGTTTTCTACCCTGCTTGGAGTTCATAGAACAGGGATAAGATCTCTCTCCGTTCCTACTTAATGCAACTTGATAAATAAAACTGCCCTTTCTGGCCTGTGAAATTTACCAATATTTGAATTTTGGTAGGATTAATCTCTGCTGAAAATGTTTCCTTAGGAACTGATGGTGTCTTAATGATGTCACCGTTCTTCTAGGCATAAATTAATCTTCAGAAATTGCTGTTTCCTGAGATAAATGGGAACATTCCAGAACTGCCCAGCCAGGGGTGGTGGTGCTCTATAAACCAGGTTGCACCATGATTGTTCTTCTACTTCCCATAACTTTCTCTTAGTGCCCTAAACCCTGAGAAGGGGAAAACATTTCCACGTGTCCTTGTTCCATGGTGTTCTCCCCATGCCGAGGATCTTCTGGTGAACGCCCCTGGAGCAAACATTTCTCTTGCTGCCTACAGAACTTCGATCTATTCCTGCCCCTTTTTTCCTCCTGCAAACTCTCACAGCCGCCATGTTTCGATTTTCAAATCCCCAGGTGTATTTTTCTACTGTTTTTATTGGGGTGACAATCTTCCTTTCTTCCCCCTTTTCCCCCCAAAAAAAATTAAAAATAAATCCAGCAGGGAATAATGGCTCCACCTGGCTGCCCATAAGTTGAGAGGAAAGGCAGATGAAGCTGCTTTGAGAGGTGTGTGCCTCCTCCAGTGGAGCTGCTCCTGCTGTCACAGGGAAGATTACAGAGCAGTGATTTGTGCAGAGAAAGAAAAACCTTCCACGGTGCTGCTTATGAGTGTCTTAAAACAAAAGCTTTACACTCGAGGGCAATGAATAGTTGTTTTCATCTCAATTTTGTTTTATGCTCTTCTTTGATCTAACATGAAAATCATTACAATTTATGAGATAAGGCAGCAGACAAGACCCCGAGGAGTTCTTTTCTTATGTAACGCTCCATCCAATTCATTATTTTGTGCCTCTCTCCCTCAAACAGCTTTCTGAAAGATCAGGTTAGTCAAAGCTACCGTGGGTTTTTAGCTTTGCTAAAATCCACCGTATTACACGCTCAGTGAATTTCCACAGCTTTTGTTCGAGTCACTGACAGCACCTGTCATTTGCCTTTTTATGTCTTAAAAGCTGCTGGTGGCAGCATAATCAAAGATGTTGAGTAAAAATACATATCCTGGAGCAGTGGCCCGAAAAAAGAGTCTGCTTATGTTTTAGCAAAGCCTCTGTGTGTCATAACCTGGAGTTTTATGTTTGGGGTTTTTTTTTTTTTTTTATCTTGTGTGTGTAAACATTTTATAGCACAATCTGGTATCTGGGTGAGTTAGTAAAAGAAGTCTTGTTGAGGTAGAAAATGAAAATAAAAGTTTATCATTTGGGGTTTTTTTTAGTAGAAATGAGGGAAAATAATTGCTTTACCAGTTGAGTATTATAGCCAGACCAAGAGGCAGCCATCTCTTTCAAGCCTTGGCAAAATTCTGGTGTTCAAGAAGTTGCTACTTGGATCTAAATTCTCAATAAAAGTTATAAAAGTGCCATGATTAAAGTCCCAATGCTTCCTCCAAAGCAGGAAATCACAGCTCCCATGTTCCTGCATTTTAATCTAGGAAAACGATTTTTTCACTTCTTTGACCTTCTATTCTGTAAAGAAAAATAAGCAATTATTTTTGACTTTTTTTGAAGGAAAAAAGCTTGATATTTCACTCCTAAACTTTTACTTTATGGCTCTCTTTGTATAAATGGGGACACCTTGCACTTCTGGGGGAAGACTGGGAAGTTTTAGTCTGGAGTTTGGCCCTAAGTGCTGGTTACCTTCGAAAGGAAAAGCTCGTCTTCGGAGGGGGAATATTCAGTGGAGGAACAGAGGCTGAAGTTAATGACTTGTCACATGCTGAGTGCTCACAAGCAGGAAATGCTGGGTTTGTTAGAGCCCAAAAAGCCTGTTATTTTCTGTAGTAACACCATTAAGTCACCTGTCAGACTCGGATTGTACCATGAGCCACTTTAGGCTTCTTTTAGCTGGAATTGATGCACTTTTAAGAAATAAATCTTTGATAATATAATAGTTTCATGTACTGCAGCCAAGGCCGTGCAGTTTGCTGTACATCTTCTGTGAGCAGCAGCCTCTGGTAATTAAATGTCAGGTACTCTGAAGCTATGAATGTTTTCCCCCCCGCCATTTGTCACCAGATCTTTGGACAGGAAAGTTCTTTGTGTTTTTATAAGCAAAGTAGATTTTATGATGGGATTTTGCTGGGAGATTTATTGCTTTCATTCAAAGGATTACTTTTATTCTTCTGATTGGCCAGGTGCAATTCTGAGATGCACAAATGAAACCTCTGCAGGATTCAGTGGGATTGGTTTCCTCTCCTGGGGCTTTCCTATCTCACCCTTCCAAATTCCGTAATAGGGATAGAATTTTGTTGTGTTCTCCTTCAAGAGTTGAAAGGTAATAATGGGTATTTTTCAATTCATGGAATCACGGGATGGTTTGGGTTGGAAGGAACCTTAAAGCTCATCTCATTCACCCCCTGCCACGGGCAGGGACACCTTCCACTGTCCCAGGTTACTCCAAATCCAGTCCATCCTGGCCTTGGACACTTCCAGGGATGGGGCAGCCACAATCTCCCTTCCATTTTATAATTTTTTTTTTTAAATTCAGCTGTGTTAGAAGGTGTGACTGGAGCAGAGCCCTGGTTCTCAGCACATCAGAAGCAGCTGCCCCCTCCCAGTGCAGTCAATAAACTCTGCGTGCTCCAACCCCAGTCTGGATCTCCACTCACTGAGGTACTGAATGTTTTATTTATGGCCTTATTTACTTGGCTGGAGACAGGAGAAAGCTAAAAACCCAAACCCCAGCATTACCCAAAGAATTCCTCCCCTCAGCCATTTGGGAAACATAGAACTTCAGGGATGCAGAGCATAAAAAACCTAATGGGGCATAAAGTAGTGTTTTTCAGTCTATTCCAATGTGTTTTGATCCACAGGAGAAGAAGGAACTTTGCAGCAAATTCATCACTGGCATTATGTTTTTCCTATAGGTTTGGGAGAGGTTTAAAAATTCCTTTTAAAGCCTGTCTCATCAAAGTCGAGCCTACTGGGGCTGGGGGGAGACGTGTGCCCATCTCAATGACATTCTTGGAGATGTTAATTTTTGCCACTTTATGCAGCACTCAGAATTTGTGAATCTTTTGCAACATTCATAAGGGACTACAGAACATTTCTAGGAAAAAAAAAAAAATAAGAAGGAAAAGTAGGTTAGACTTGAAAGTTGTACAATATTCACAAAGGCTCTGAAAGATGCAAGCACCTGCACATTTCTAAACTGGCAGGAGATATGAGGTTTTTGTCCTGTTTAACAGAGTTAATTTGAAAATAACTTGGGTTACATTAAATGTGAGTAAAAATATGGGTAAGAATAAAAATGCTTTCGGTATCTCATTAAAAACAAAGCCAGCAATAGCTTTTATTCATAATCTCCTTAGACCTTTATTTTTTCGTAGTCGGTGTTAGTTTTCAATGATTTTCTGTAGAAATCTCAATAGGATAAGTTGTGCATATAAGGACCATTTCCAGAACTTTGTTGTTTCCAGGTTTGTTTTCCCCAGGATGGAGAGACAAGCGGAGAAATAGGGAAAAAAACCCCAAATTTATTTTAAATTAAGAAACATAGTTCTACTCTTCTGAGCCTTACTCTTCTTATTTCATGGTAAATACTTTCAAAGATAAACAGTGGGAACACAGCATTATTTATGATTATCAGAAAAGCTTAAATTTAGCCTAATTCCTCTGACATAGTGAAAGGTTTATCAGTGGTGATATTAGGAAAAAATTTTGTAGGAGGGTTGAGAGATTTTGGAAAATCTAACTCATGGCATTCTAATAAATGCATTGTTTTCTGTGCCAAATTTAAATAATCTACCTCATTCCATGAAGGAATTTTTAATTTGAAAGCAACATCATATAAAAAGCTTTTAAATGTCTTTGTTTGAGCAACTGCAACCAAGCTGAGATTGGGAGTAAAAAACCAAAGAGATGGAAATGCAAAGTGTTCATTTAAAAAAAAAAATCACTTCATTTCTCTACCTGCGTTTCTTCTCCTTAATTTTGAAGGTAGGAGCCCTCTAAGGAGAACGATTAAATATGAAAAAGAATAAAGAAAGGTAAAGTTAATATGAAATAATTCTGACAGTTCTACTTGAAAAGTGTCGGTCTTTTTCAACATCCCTATTTATGAGCCTGGGATGCTGCTGAACTGGAGGTCCTCGTTCCCATATGCAAGGAGGGTTTGCTGGAGGTGGATTTTTCCTTCCCTTAAAAGTGAGGAGAGCTCCCATCTGCTCTCGGCTGAGGTGCACAAGTTTCCAACTCCTGCTTCTGAGGAGTGAGGAGAAACACAAATTTGCCCTGAGATAAGTTCTTACATCTTCAGAGCAGTGAATAATTGATGAAAGCCCCGTTCTCAACTCGCAACGGGAGCACAGTTGTTGGAAGGGAAGGAACTCCTGGGTTTAAGGCACTGGTCATAGAATGCAGACGGAGAAATAAATTAATATAAATTGTGGGAGTCCCCCTGTACAGGTTGGGGTTCCCTGCAGGGAAAGGAGCTCCAGCTCATGCATGAATCAGAGCCACGATAGGACAGTCCTGCCCTTGTGGAAGATAGAGGTGAAGATCCAGCTTAGGGACAGAGAAGTGCTGCAGAGATGTCTTTGGCACGAGGAAGAATTCTCCAGTCATCCTTCCCAACCCATCTGTGAACAATCCCGTGAATGACTAAGCACTCCCCACACCACAGCTTCCTCGTGGAATCGGGGAATGTTCAAGTCAGGATGAACCCTGGAACAGACCTTGGGACCCAGTGATTGTCCTCTTGCTGCTGTTTGACTCGGAAATAGCAACACTCCATGCCAGGTTCGTCTTATTCCTTTATTCACTGAACTCAGTCCTACCAAAGCAAAGGTGTGGTTTAGCTACAAGGAGTTGTAAACCCAGTCTGAGAGTGGGGAAATGAAATTTCATCCCTCCAAGTGCCAGCACGAGGACCATGGCTCAAGGCAATGCAATTTTTTTTGCAATGAGACACTGCAGGAATTTCCCCTGTTTAGTGGAAGTTTCTCCCTGTTGACCAATAATTCCAGGCAGCACATTCTCCTGTTAACAGAGTGATCCTCCCCTGGCATCAGCCAGGCCATTTGAAATGTGTTGCCTTCCACCATATGGTCCCTCAGAAGAAAAATAAAGGGAAATATTTAAAACATAATGCTTGAAACCCAAGATCTTCCCTCGTTAATTTGGCAGTTTGCAAAACACGGCATTTGTGAGAATCTGGCACCACAATTGTCGGAGCATCTCTGTCAATACAAGAGTGGAAAACAAACTCCCTGGCAGCAGCAGGCACAGCTGTGGGTACCCACTCCCTCCCTCTCCTTCCTACCAGGGAGTGCTTTTTTTAGCCTAAACTGGTTGTGTGATTAGAGGGGGGAAAAATGTGAGATTAGAAATGTCTTGTGAAAAAAGCAAAGACCTTTAAAGGCAGTTCATGCTTCTGCAAAATAATTCTTCACAAACTTGGCAGTTGCTCTTGAAAAAAAAAAAAAAAATTAAGAAATCAACCACCTGCCATCTGGAAATAACTTACAATAATGGGGGGTGTGAGTGACAAAGGAATTAAATGTATTACAAATAGAATTGTTTCTGCATGAAAAATTATTCTTTGGCCACTTCCACCTCCCCAAGGGGACTGCTCACGGCCTGGACCCTGCAGACTGAGTTTAGTGCCACTTAGTCCTGGTTTTGGGTGTTTTGGGTGTTCACCTGAGCTTCCCAGACCGTCACTCCAGTGCTGCAGGTCTTTAAGGGAGTCTAAATTAAAAGCAGCACAACTGAAATAAGATCAGGTTGCTTATGTCTGCACCAGCAGTTTCTGGGCATTCGGCTGCTAATTACAATGTTTCTTTTAAATGCCATTTATTTGCATATCTTTGGGTGCATTATACAGCTTGCAGATTCTTAGCAGGCATTTGGAAACTATTATCCATTATTACTTCCTTAAAATCACAGCGCTCAAATCAGGTCACCCAGCTGTTTAGCATCTGATAACAAGATTAGAGGGATGGATTGTCCTCTCTGTAAGACTGCATTAATACCTATTAATCTAGGAGCCTTTGGAAGTTCATCAAAATGATATTTTTCTTCTGCGAATGTTATAAACAGTTGAAAATACATCCATAATTTGCAATGGGTATTTTAGGCTCTAAGGTACATTATTCTTTTTGAATAGTAATCTTTTTAGCTCTTGCTGTAATTATTAGGACTTCACATAGTAGATAGTTCATACTCTAAGTTTCTGTTATTTAGTATGGTGGAGCTGTCCCCGTTTTCATTAATTCCATCAATCAAACTTAACTCCCCTCCACCTCTAAGAAGTAATTATAATTATTTTTATGACCATATATATGCTAATGAAAGAACTATTTCATGACATTTTAATTAATTCTCAAAATGCTTATGGACTCAGCGCTGACATTGTCTTGGAATGAGTGGTGCAAAGAAAAAAGTCAAATTATAAAGTTAAGGCTAATTGGAATAAAGCAGGAAATACTGGCAAGCACAATTGGAGCCATCTTGGTGATTCATTTACTTTCTAATTCTCTTTTGTGTAATTATAAATTTAAATGTTTTCCTTTCAAGGTAGTGTAAATCTACATTTTTGGAAACTTTGACACATGGATACTTTAACATTTTTTACTTTTTTACATCTTCTCTCTCCTTGATCTTTTCTTTGTTTTTCAAATTTGTTGGTCACTCTGGCTCTCAACCCCTGCCTTCACTGTAAGCAAACAAGTGAGGAAACTCTGAAAACGACAAAACACTTTTACGTAAATGGAAACAGCTCTGACTTCCACAGGTGTTTTAAGCCACGTCAGTGCCCAGGGCAGAACTTGCTGAAGTCAATAAAATGTGTTTGAGAACCAATTGGATATTTTTATTAGCAAAAGCAGTGGGAAGTCTCCAAATTTTTGATTCGGCTTTGAGTTTCTTTGGTTCACTTCTGAATCTCAGCCATAAGCAAACAATAAAATAAATGTGGTTTGACGCTTTAGAATCGTAACTGACCCTCTGGTGACACAGGAGTCATTTGTGATGGTGTTGTAGAGGTGATTTATTGAGAAATTGGGTTTTTGGGGAGCTGCAGAGAGGCAGTAGGGGAAGGCACGTGGTGGTCTTCGATGGTCTGTGGCCAGATGGAAATGCCCAAACAGAAAAAAAGTGTCCCTGCCCATGGCTGGGATGTTGGAATTGGGGATCTCTGGTCCATTCAACCCAAACAATTTGGAGATTTATGAAATTAAGCAAAAACCTGCCCTTTCCAACCCCTTTTAACTGATCTCCCAAGGGAACTGCCCCTGCTCCAGCCTGGGAAGTGCCTCCAAACCTCTCTGACCCCCCTTCAGTCGCTCCAGGTGATGCCCACGGCCCTGCTGACTGAGCCAGTCCCTGCCTCAGGTTAGATTTAAACTCTTCAGATCCTTTTCCTTTTCCACCTAGGCCTGACCTCCCATTTTCTGCTCTGAATTCCTGCAGCCTCCTCTGGCACATCAGAGAGGCAGCAGAGAAATCTCTGCCCGAAGCCCTGGGAAACTTCAGAGTCCGGGGATTTGACAAATATTTGCTTTATAATGGCAAACAGGGGTGAACATTAAAGACGTGAAATACGTGCCAGCATTGGCACAGGCAGTTTTCCAGTGAAGAATCCTGCAGAACCAACAATGTCATTTCTTTTTCCACTCATCATTAGCGATCCCTTTGTCAGCACACGTTGTGTTCATTGGCCCTTCGCTGTCAAAACGGCGTTAAGGGCAAATGCTTTGAGTTCAGCCATTTCTGGGGCACTGCAGATCTTGTTCTTACGCATGAAAAACCTAAAAAATAGTGTAAATTGTTAGAGTTTGGAGGAGGGCGGGAAAAATCCAGGTGTTTATTCCCACAGAGCAGCTAATAGGGCTCGGATTCTGGCCTGGCAGTGGTGGCACATCTGGTGGAACCCAAATCTTGTGTCTATGCTGGGGTTGGGTCCCAAACATGCCAAAGCTGCTCCCTTCCTGTGCAGTTCATGCACCTTTTCCTCATCACCCCTCTCAGCACTGATGGCCCTCCCTGCAGAAATCAGATTTTGCTGTTCCAGCCTCTCAGATCCCGTGCCTGCCAGGCCAAAGGAGGAGCAGCTGCTGCATCAGATGAAATATCTTTATAATCCCCAGGAAGGGCAGATTTGATGGGCTGGTTTGCTTTGCTCAGGTGTGTCAGATGTGGTTTCCATGATGGGCTGGTTTGCTTTGCTCGGGTGTGTCAGATGAGCTTTCCATGATGGGCTGGTTTGCTTTGCTCAGGTGTGTCAGATGAGGTTTCCATGAGCTGGTTTTGGTGTCCAAGGGGAAGTGCTGCAGGCTGGAGCACACCTTGCTTGTTTATTTCCCTTCTATTCTGTTTAAATTAATTCCTACTTTCTCCCCCTTTGCACAATTTTGAACTGGAAGCAGCTCTGGACCTTTTCCCATGGGCAGTTTCCCGTGTCAGTGAAAGGATAAGAGCATCTCTTGGAAATTCTGCACACTTGCCTGGAGATTGAAATGAGTTCCAGTCCTGGGTCTCGATCTTGAGCATGTTTTTTTGTCAATAATTATTTCTAACCCAATGAAATTCCTGTAGGGAGAGTTAATTTAGAAAGTCTAAAGTTAATCCCTGAATATAGGCTGTTATACCACATTCTAGATCTTTCTCTGAGGTATTCAGGATATGTTGTTTCAGCCAAATAATGAAAAAAAAGAAAAATAAAATGAATGAAAATGTATTGGTGGAAGTTTACAGATGCCATGCACCAGAACTTACATTTTGGGGGTTTTTTATTTGCCTTTTTTTTTTTTTTTTGAGTGTGTTCTTTGGTTGGTTGTGTTGTATGTTTGTTTTGAAGGTTTTTGGTTTGTTTGTTTTGGATTGTGTTTGGTTTTTTTTCTTTTTAATTTGATTTCATTAAAGTATTGGGTCACCACGGAGTTATATTTAATTTCTGTGCTTTTCACATACTTCCCAAATTGTCTCAAATTCTCTACAAAGGCAGTTGGGAAACTCAGTTGGAGAGCCATGGGGTTTGAGGCAGGTCTGTTAAAGCAGAGGCAGATATGATTTCATTTTCTTTTTCGGGTATGGGGCTTTGGGAAGAGCTGTGGGTTTTTAAATCAGACTGTAGGGAAGAGTGTCTGGTGGAGCTGTGTGTAAACTTCCCCAGAGGACCTGGATTAAAGGGCTCAAATGGTCCTGTAGAACAAATTGCCTTGGACCCTGCTGGCTTAAACCACCCCAAACTCCAGCTGAAGGAGTTCATGATTGTCTGGATCATCCAGGAATTTCCCTTGGTGGCACCACAGAGAGAGGCAGTGTCAGCAGGGTGGTGCAGCCTTGCTAAACTCAAATTGCAATGTAATAATAATAATAATAATAATAATAATAATAATAATAATAATAATTTCATCCTGCTTTGTACAGTGGCTGGTTTTTACTTTCTGTACTAAAACCTTTTTATTTTCTAGGGACAATTAATTTTGTGAAGTTGAATATTTTTCTTTTTTGAGTCACAGTAGGGATAAATATTGGTGTTCCTCTCGTTCTCAAGATCTGCTGTTTTTATGAAAAGAACCAGAAAAAAAACCCAACTTGCTGCTTTTATTGACTGAAACTTGGGGTTTTTTATGAAGGCAGTAGAGGAAAAAATCAACAGCAGTTTTTCAGGTGAGCATTTTGTGTGGGATTGCCTTTCATGTCATGGTTTGTGTTTGAACAGAGGACAAATTTCCAGTGTTTGATCCAGAGCTGTGTCAAACCAAAGCAGAGTCCTGTGATTCTGGCAAAGCAGACCCTGGAAAGCCACCTCAGTTAAGAAGTAACTGCTCATATACAATATTTGTGTATAAATAACCTCACAAAAAACCCCCAAAAACCATACCTTCCTGTTTTAACAATCATGATCTAAAACATGCTATATTTTAAATGCATTAATTTCTGAAAAAGGTGTGGTATTACAAATGCAAATAAAAGTTTTAATGCGAGGAAATAAATTATAGGAGCTTCTGCTACCTGAAAATCAAATTGCAGATAGATGTGATCGAGACTTTGAGAAATAAGAAAGTCATGTGCAGGTAGATGATATTTAATGGCTCATGGAAGCTCGGTTTACACCTTGAAGAATCATGTAAATGCCTGTTAAATCTGCCACTGCTGTGTCTGAAACACACGGGACACAAAGTAAACCAAGCAGTGCCTGTAAAACCACTTTAAAAACCCAGCAGGAAATACAAAGGTTAAGCAGGTCCAATAAATAACATCACAGTGACGGTGGAGTAACTGGTGCCAAAACTGCAGGGATAAGTGCATGGGAAATTCCTGAGAATCTCAGGGCAGGTGGCAAATGCTGTTGTTGGACTCAGTGAGCTGCAGAAAACCTCTCAGCCTCAGAAAACAATTAGAAAAACCTAAAATTGTGCGTTTAAATCAGTTAATGTGTCACTAAAGTGGTGTTTTTCTGCCGTATTTTGATTCCTCAGGCTGTCAAATGGTGAAATTCTTGCTCTAAGGCGTCTCAGAGCTTGGTTTCTGTGCACCAGCCCTTGGACCGTGTTCTGTCGGAGACGGGGTTTAAAACTTGAGTTCAGAGTTCTGGTGGAAGAAATTTTATGTGTCTGTATCTTTCCATCCCTTCCCCTTCTCCACCCACCCCATCCCATGGCTTTACAACACCAATGCCATGCCAGGGGAGCTAAATTTTAGGGCAGAACAAAGTTATTCTTAATTTCATCCCTGTGACCTGATCCTGCATTCCCAATGCGTGAAGCAAATTTATGCTTGAATTTGTGCCAGACCTCACTGCTAAAATGTTTTTCTTTCTTCTTCCCCAGCTCCCTGTAATATTGTGAGGGGGAAGAACCTTATTTTTCTTTGTGATATTTTCTAGATAAATATGTTCTAGATAAATATTTTCTATTTTCTCTTCTATTGTTTTCTTCTTTTTAATAAAGCTGAAAAACTGTCACTGAAACTATTTCCAGAGGAAGGGACTGTTTCTATTCAGAAGAAAAGCTTTTTAAAAATAGCTTTTCTTGGCTGCTTATAAATCTTTATCATCACTAAAGTCCAGTAATCAAATAAGAACAGTTAAAACAGCTGAAGAAAGGAAAAGAGATGGCTCTCCAGCAACCTCAGGAGCTTTAATGATCTGGTAAAGGACCAAATAAATAGACAGAATTATCATAAAAAAGCTATTACATAATGCATCTCATTGGAATTGTTTATGGGATAAAAATTAAAGTACTTAAAGCCATCAGAGGTTTCCTTTGCTTTCAGACACTGTCCCTTCCTACTGAGCTCTGTGAAGCCATTAAGGCTCTTACCCTGAGCAGGCCTTGGATAATGAAATCCATCCTGTTCTCTTAGCAGAGGAAAAAAAATCTCAGTTTAGTGATTGATTGTCTCTGTTTCTGTAGCAGCTGACAGCACTCGAGTGCTCGTGTCCATCTGGATCCCCGGATATTCCTCACGGGCACCCAAATCTCCTAAAGTCTCTGGTAAGAAGGTGGTTTAAAAATTATGTAGGAATAATGTAATCTCAGTTCCCTATTTTCAATGAAATACAATAGTCCTGGGCGAAAAAAACTTAAATTATGAATTAATTTGTTTGAATTTAATGCTCTGTGACTTGGAGAGGGCTTTGCTGTTGGAACCTCTGCTGCCTCTTGGTGCCTAGTTAAAGCTTTTCCCCTAAATTTGCCCTCTAAGTATTTCTGTTCTTCCCATAAGGAGCAAAATACCTCTTAAAAGATCTGTTTTTACTCTAATACACGCAAGGATTAACTAATTTCCCTTTTCCCAGAACTGACATGCAACAAACTGTGTTCACAGGGCAGAGGTAACTTTTAACGAGCGGATATTCAGGGAGTTTTTTTAATGGTTTTCCCAAATATTTCAATGTTTGTTCCTCTTGTTTGTGTTCTGAAGGGGTTCTGATTTTTGGTTTTGTTTTTATTTATGTTTTTAATATAAACCTTTAAAGCCAAGAACTCAATCTTTATCCCTGCTGCACGTTGCTGCCCCAGACAGAGGCTGTCACCCAGCTTTAAGGACAGGTTTCTTTCTGCCACAGTGACTGATTTGCCCCATAAACCCATCCCCACATAAAACTCACCAGGAGCAAGTGATAGGTCAGGAAGCAATGAACTGATGGGGAGAATTTCATTCCTTGCTTGGATTTCTCCCTCTCTAATTCCAGTTTTAACCATTTCCGTGCCTCCCTCTAAAGGCTGCACTTCATTTCAACCTCTAAGTGAGCTTGGAGTGGGGGTGAATAAACTAAGGAAAAATGGGGAACAAAATCTAGGCAATCCTCAGAAGACCCTGGTGTTTTTTATTGCCTCTGGGTGGAACCCTGGCATAAATAAAAATACTTTGTGTATCCTGGCTGCAGCCTTTATGCAGAATTTGTTGTGAAGAAAACCCTAGGTGGATACACTAATGAAGTAACATTTGCTGCTACTAAATTTAGGGGTGGGAAAAAAAGAAAGAAATCAATAATTGCTGCATTGCATCAGTGAATTAAAGAGTACTCAAGAAAAAATATGAAGTGCTCCTGTAAATATCAATATATGGCATTGTATCAGTTTAATGCATATAAACAAGATACAATAAATATAATACAAAGGTTTTTAACACAAACAGATGGGGCTCAGTAACCAGGCATCAAAAAACCTGCCCAAGGCCTTTGACATCTGTTCACAGGTGTTGTAGATGACTACAGTTGTGAGGAACACGTAACTTCCTCTACAATTTTGTAGGAAACACAGAATTGGTGGACAGAAACCTTAATTTTGAAAGTCATATCCACTACTAGTTGTAAGACAAGGAAGAAATTGTTGTTTGCTGGAAGAAAATGGAAATTGGTTCTGATACTCTGGTAAAAAGCCACTTTATCACCTTGGTGGGGTTAAGAATTCCTGTTTCTTAATGAAATATTTGCTATAAATGGCTTTGAAATCGGCTGCATTTTGCTAGGCTGAGTATCTAAAATGCTGTAAAACCAGGGTCTGGGCTGGAGAGATGCACTGCCAGATTTCCATTTCCATACCCAGATTTCTGCTGCTGTTGGTGCTGCTGCTGCTGATTCAGGGTTGGTGGGGTTTTAGGCTCTGTGGTCTCTTCTTCTGTCCCTGTCCTTTGTATCCCCCCTTGTCCTGGGAACCATTCCATCCTTTGCTCCTAATTAATTCTCCGAAGAGCAGCAGGAGAAGCAGAGGGAAGTGTCTCTGGGGGAGGAGGCAGCTCTGTGGAGGAATGAGGTGCTGGATTATGATCAGCAAAGGGCCTCCAGGGAGAGCTCCTGCTCGAGGGTGATCGGTGACATTACGAACAGACATCGCGGGAGAAATCAGCTGAAGGTTAGGAAAAACAAACCC
The DNA here is from genome assembly GCA_013397775.1 of Eulacestoma nigropectus. Lineage (NCBI taxonomy): Eukaryota > Metazoa > Chordata > Aves > Passeriformes > Eulacestoma > Eulacestoma nigropectus. The sequence goes on from VZTE01003180.1 coordinate 794,411, forward strand.
AAAAAAATCTTTCACGTCTTGCAAGGATGTCACCAACTCTCAGGGACACAAAAGTGGATTTTCCCTTTTCCATTCTTGCCAAGAGACCCCTGGGGAGCAGGTTTCCACTTGCACCAGGCACGGTACAAGCGGACGATTTCCCCAGTGAAGAACCTGCCATACAAACAGACAAGATAATGTCTGATGGTTTCCATATCTCAAGTGGCAGAAGATATTCCTGCCGTGGGCTGAGGGGTTGCAGTTTGTCAGGCTCTTCAGGGGAATGAGCACGGTTTGGCTGGAGAGAAGGAAAAAGGTGAGAAAGGGCCCAGGGAGAGTGGCGGGGGGAGAGAAGAGCGAGACAAGGCGTTGGATGAGGTGAGGATGTTCTTTCTCACCTCTGATAGGGCGGCTGTGAAAATGAGCATGAGCAGAAACAGGGAAAGGTGAGAGATTTCCATGTGATCTCTTCCCATCCCAGTGATGGCAGTCTGGGCTGGCAGCAGCAGCCAGAGCTGCCTGGAAGAAGAGGAGGTAGATTTTATTGAAATGTAGTGAAAGCAGAAGAGGAAGAAACAGCAGCATTGGAAAATCAACATTTTGCTCTCTTTGATCTTTGTTAATCTCCCCACAGCCACATTTTTTCATCATATCCTCGTCTCCCCCGCTAATTTCATTGACCTGACAAGCACAGTATAAGATTTTTTTTCTTTGTTTATTTGTTTTAAAGAGTTTCAGCTGTAAGACCAATGCTGCTTTGAGTTCAGCCTTGAGGTGACTGTGGTGGTTTTGGCTCTCAGGCTGGGGAGATGAAAGTTGCTGAGAGGACAAAACGCTTCAGGCTGAGATGGGAAGTGCCCGCCACGGCAGCTTTCCAGCCTCTCCCGATTGATTATGGCTCTGTTGCTTGATTAAGTGCAGGAAGGAGATTTTAACTTTAATTTTTCTTCTGTGATTCACTCAAACAACGCCATGTGCTGTGTTGTGTAGGATACACTTGCACACGTATCCTGCAAATACGTGGGACAGGCACTATTGAACAGGGAAACAGTGGAAAAGGAAAAATGAAGAAACAGATGCAGAAAATGAGGAATTTGAATAATGTTTGGTTCTAGGAGGAGTTGCATGGCACAGCCATGGAGTACAAGGCCACTGAAGATCTCTTTTAAATGCAGGCGTCATCCTAGACAAATCTAAAAAAATATTTCATTTTATTTTCTCTCGTTCTTTAAACAAAGAAACCAAAAGCCCTCATTTCTATAAGAATGCTTCACCCTGTGGTCTGAAATAATTTGCTCTGTTAGTCCTCAAGGCTCTCCACAGTGTACAACAATTTCTTGGGGCTCCAGCTGGAATTTAGTGGTGCACTTGTTCTGTATGAAACGAGAATTTTGTGTTAGGTGAAATTTGCATGCGTTTGTATTTATCTTTGAGTTTGTTTCTAACTTGTGTCAGATATCCCTGAAGCACCAGGTCAGCAAACTTGTAATTGCCTCACAGAAACAAAGAATTGGGTTAAAATAAACACCATCCTTTGCATAGCAATGAAGAAATAAGAGAAAAAAAAAAAAGAGAATGGACTTGAGAGGTTTGAACTGGTATAAATATCAGATCAAATTCCTTTAAAATGTGAACTGTGCTCCTTGATTTTGGGGAAATATCCTGGAAGCTAAAAGTACCAAAGTTGGCTCTTGGGTGAGTTATCCTCATGTATCTGGTTGATAACTTTTCTTATCAGTGAAAACATCATTTTCCTGCAGTTAAGGGAGTTTTGCAGTAATTTTCTAGGGATTGGTATTCCATCTTTTCACCCCAGAGCTGTTCCTGGTTTGCATAATATCTGACAGCAACTTTCTTATCTTCGAGACGTGGCGAGAAGAGAGTTGGTGATTAAGGAAGATAAATATAGGCAGTGCTGATCAGTGAAAATGATTGATAACGGGGTGGGGAACGGGAACAAATGTGAGACCCAAAACGGCAGAAACAAATGTTCAGATTTAGAGTTCTGTCCTCAAAAAGTCCCTGCCTGTCAAATGGGCGGAAATAAATTATGGGAATGTTGGCATCTGATATTTCCCGGCGACAGCGGTGACATTCGTGAGATGTATGTTGGGAAGTCACTGCCCACAGCGGGTTTGTCCAGTGTGTGCAGCTCTCCAGGAATGGGAACTGAACTCAAATGTGTTCTGGAGGCTGCAGAACAGGAATTTTCTGCTTTCTGGGGCAGGCTGGAGCCTTGGCTGGTCACATCCTGGGGTCCTGGTTTGTCGCCCACATGGGCTGAGTGCCACTGGTGTCACTTGGGAACTGCCAGACCAAGCAGTTTGAGGGAGCTGAGTGTTTATCTCAGAACTTTAATGGTTTAAAGTCAACAATTGACCTGGAGCTGCCTCTTCTGACATCAGTGACCAAATTCCCACGGATTCTCATGGAGCCGCATTTCATCCGCACGCTCCTGGTACCTTTTCCTTCTGTGCTTCAGCTGAGTTTTAGAAAATGAATCAATATTTCATTTTTCTCCTCAAAGCTTTTCTTTTCTTAATTATCATAAAACCAATAAGAAGAGAAGCTGGCTCCTGGTGGCCTCACGCCCCATCTCATCAGGTTAATCCTTTTTATTCTTAATTTCTTCTATTTTTTAGTCTACACCTGCCTGTCATTTTTTGTGTGTGCAGACTAAAAGCCCTGTTTATTTGAGTCAGAGAGTACCTAAGGTTGGAGAGGACCTCTGAGATCAACAAGTCCACCCATTGACCCAGCCCTGCAAGTCCACCACTAAACCCTGTTCCTAAGCACCACATCTACGTGGGGTTTTCATTAAGGCCTTTGAATTTGGAAATAACTAACGAGCCGAAATGATATAATCCCTTATTATACGTGTTCTCTTTCTCTCATTATTTTATGGAAGGAAAACAACTGAAAGGTCAGAAAAATTTTCGCCTGTCCTAAGCTGATGTTGGATGGTTTATTTTTTGAGTTACAATATTTAAATGTCAAGCGTCCACAGGAGAAATAAATTATTCATTATAATTAGAAAAACGTAATTTTTTAAAAAAAATCATTTATTGGTGACTAAGCAGCAGATTCAGTGAGAATGTTTCTTCTTTTGTACAATAGCTGTGTACTTTGAGATAATGTTCTAATTAACCTAATTGCAGCTATTGTATTGAACTGTAGGTTGAGATCCAAAGTGTCATGGCAACATGGAGAAAAGCTCTGCAAGCCTCTGCTTTCTCAGTAGAGTCTCAAAAATAGCTCTTTATTCTAGGAAATAAGGAGGTAAATCTTCTTAACAAGATAAAGCTTGAACCAAGAAAGAATTTTCCCCTTTGCACTTGATGGTAAAGCATAAATTAAGGATTTCTGCTTCAATTTAATTAGCATAAGCCATCGTAATAATGTACCCCATAAGTGTTTGCTTTTCCTGTCTCGAGCAAACCTCCTGTGCTCAAGAGATTTACTGTAAATCATTGAATATTAATTTCTCGGATTTTATTGAAGAACATTTTACACAGTCAGCTTAGGAGAGAGAACAATCATTTCCTTTCCTTTGCAGGAAAGATCTTATTTAATACAGTGATAGTAACTAAAAGGGACTCCATGAAATGCTGCTCCAGCTTTATGATCTTGCTAAACTCTGGAGACTTCTGGGAGTGGGAATTTCAGAAAATAGGAAGAGGCTGTTTCAGCTGTGTCTGACTCAAATGCCTGATGATATTAAGTCTCTCTGTTCCCTGCAACTCATGTGATCTTTCATTTCATTAACACTTGTAATGCTAATTAGCAAACTGCTTCTCAGTTTAATTCATAGAAATATATGATTCCATACAGGCTGAGTAATGATTGCACAAGTGCCATAAATTCAGAAGAGAGCTTGGCATGAATAAAGATCACAGTTCGGGGCTAATAAATTTTATAAGTTTAAAACATAATGGATTAGAGTCTATTTGCACTCTGGTGCTCTGGTAATATCATCAAAGCAAAGGTTTTTACTGCCTGCACTATTTCCCATAAATTAAAAACCTTGCTCAATGTCTACAGCTCATCCTCCACATCCGGGGTTTTGTTTGGGTTTTTGAGGGGCTTTTTTTTGTTGTTGTTGTTTGCTTGGGTTTTTATTTGTTCATTTGTTCATTTGTTTTCTCTCTGAGGAGAAAAGTTCATCTGTACTGGACTCCATTTCCACTGGCTCCTCGTGTCTGTGCTTTCTGGAGAGCTCTGAAGAACGTCCCATCAAATTAAAATTTCATGGGCCTCTCTGTAGCCTGTCATGAACTGATTATGGGAACAAATATTTACGAGGTCTGTTTGGCTCCCATATGTTTGCCTGGGAAATCGGGCAGCTGGGAGGGACCTGTTGCCAGGACCACTTGTGCTGTCCAGGACCTTCTGCTCCCCACCACAGCCCTGGTGGGACACTGGGGCTTGACCCAAACTGATTACTGGAATTTTCTGCTTCCAAACACCCCTTTCCAGCATATTCCACTTCCCAGTGTAGCTAACATTCTGCTTTTCACAGAGAAAAGCCTCCAGGAAAATACATCCTTAACCCAGGAGTTTGCATCGGGTGGCTGGAAAATACAGACCTGAAAAAGAAATGTGAAAATCTGTTTTTTTTTTTTTCTTCCCTCCTCTAAAATCCAGCCCAAACTGCAACTTATGAGGATGTAGAACACATATTGGCTTCCTAGGAAACACAAAATGATAAAAATATAAGGGATTTTTCCCTGGAATTCTGGAAATATCCTTAGTTCCACAGGCAGGAAGAGGCGATGCCTCTTATTGTGGTAGATTTTGGTAAAATGAAGGCCAAAACAATTTATCCTGGTGTTACAACAGTTATTCACAAATATTTGCCCAGCTTTTGCTGATGGCATTTCACATCCAGCTGTTTGATTTGGGGAAACAAGGACCTGCACAAATGAGTTGGGAGACTTGATCTTCCATCTCTGCCGTTGTTGAGCACAAAGGTAACTTTTCCAAGGAATTTTGTAGCCATAAACTTTTCCATTTGCCAAGGAAAGCTGGTCAGGAAGCAAATGCAGCTGAAATACGAGTGCAGAAGTGGTGACCAAAGCAGCACTGCCTGCTCCACTGCACTTAATTTCCTTTGTGAGGCTTTAGGCACTTAAAGTAAATCCCAAACCGAGAAGTCGCTGCTTCTCCCCGGCTGTTGGAAAAGCTGGAACACTGGTTCTGCCTTTTATGAGCTCCAATATAAATCTCAACGAGTCCTCCATGAATAAAATGAATTGCAGTCTCTAAAGTTCTCTCTTTTTGCTTTAAATTGAACCGGTACCTATTTCTAAACTTTTTTTTTTTTCCCTCCTGTGCCCAAGTGAAAATGTTTTCTCTAAATAGTTTTAAGTGCTTAAAAGAATATGTAATTTTATACTTCCTGAGCCCCTTTCTGTCAGAACATAAGAGGTCTACAGAGATTAAGGATTCAATTTAAAAGTAATCAAATACTCATTTTTCCTATGAATATTTAGACCAGTGACTTGCCAGAACTCACACCTGAATCTGTCAAACTCTGGATTTTTTCCCATCATTTTCCCTCCATCTCTGCTCCTTCACAGGGTGTTTTTTTCAAGCACTAACTGCCCAGTATAACCCAGAAACACATGAGCAGAACCAAAGGTCTCCAAGAGCAGCAGGAAAACGATCCCAGCCCATCCCTCTGCAGCCCTCAAAGGCAACGGGGAATTCTGAGAGTCACAGGAACAGCATTTTCTGCCTGGAAAAGGCTCTGGAGGCTCCAAACGAAGTTGCATTGCAGAGCTGATGCTGCAATTTGTCACCTACGATGCCCCTAAGCCACACTCAGCTTGTTCTGCTTTAGGGCTGGAGACTTCCCTTTGTTCCTCCCTGAGACACATTTTATAAGCGACAACAAACCGCAAAACGTAACCAGGTGAAATTTGAAATTTATTCCTTTAATGCAACGAAAGCTTTTCTTCTTTTTAAATCCTCCCCTTTTTTTTGCCGGTGGGGGTTACCAGATCCTCCGTTCCTCTGGTGTGCTCAGGTCTTGCACTGTCTGCAGCTGCTGGCAGCTCTTTTCTCCCTAAGAAATGTCAAGAGCAGTTTTGTTAATTCTCCTCCTGCACGTCAGCCCTCCTCATTTATTGTCCCAATGACAGTGACATCTTTCCCAGAGACACTTCCCCCCGAGCTGTCACCTTATTTATTTCTTCCACTGTCTTGCCTTGAGGAACGTGATAAACATGAAGGCAGTGAAGAACGTTTCTCACTTTTGCCTCAATTTCCTTAAGCTGCTTGGTAGAGTTGTCTCGAGTTCTGTCTGGCCAAAGCAGGTATCAATCTCTCTATTATTATTGTTTTTTAAAAATAAAACTATTAAAAAAATATATATGCAGTATTACAATGATTGGCTAAAATTATTTTATTTTATTATTTTATTTTATTTCATGTCATTTATTTTATTTTATTTTATTTTATTTTATTTTATTTTATTTTATTTTATATTGTTTGATTTGATTTGATATTTTATTTTATTTTANTTATTTTTTATTTTTATTTTTATTTTATTTTATTTTATTTTATTTTATTTTATTTTATTTTTTTATTTTACAGGGTTCTTTCAGACCATCCAGCCAGACCTCTAAATAGCACAACCAACACTTTTGGTGCCACTATGCAGAGCTAAACTTGATCTTTCCCAAAAATGCCTGGTGTTAACTTAGAGAATTCAAGGAATGAAATACCTTTAAGACCCCCAAAGAAATTAACACCCAACAAATGCTGCCGTTGAGACGGCAAAACCTTTAAATTCCAAAATATTTTCAGCTTCTTGGAGAGTTTTCAAGAGACATTTTTGTTAGATTTTCCCACCAAATTTATGTTAAGGTGAACATTTCTTCTCTTTCTAGATCTCATCCTGTAATAATTCCTACTGCTCTGAGAATTTCTGCTGGTGCCCTTTTTAATCTTTTCTGTTGCTCAGATCTCTCTCGGAGGAAACGTTCTCTGCCCTGTTGCTCGCTCACCTTTCTTTAAATAAATATTTGCTTTCCACTTCTTCCTTGGTGACTGTGATGGTTATTGTGAGAGCAATGCTCTCAAAGCAAGAAAATAAAAATTAATTCATGCTCGAGTTTCTTCAAAGGTCAGGAAGGATCCGAGGAAAGCTGATGGGAGCCGGGGGTGTAATTTACCTGTCGTGAGAATCCTGGCCACAGGCAATATTATCATTATTATCTATTAAGGAGCAGGAACATGAGTCAGATCCTTTCCACCACACAGGAAGATTTTTTTTTCCAACCCAAAAACCACAATAAAAAAAGAAACCAGTAAAAGAGAAAAACCCAGAAATATCTCAGACTTTATCTTGGCATATATGAGTCAGAGACAACAAAAGCTCTGAAAATATACCAGTTTTTAACCAGATGAGAAATAATTCAGGTTAATGGAATATCAAAAAAGAGGAAGGAGATATGGACTTCATAATGTTGGGATAGATGACACTTTGAAAAGAAATAAAATTTATCCAGTACAAGGAGAAGTTATGAGTTCGATCAGGAGGAGATGGCAGTTGGAAGAACAAAGAGAGAATGGTTAAAGGAAAAGATGAGAAAGCATGAAAATAAATACCCAGCTGTATCCTACACAGGTGTGCAAAGATTTATGGTGGGCCCTTGCCTCCTCCATTAGTACCAGAAACACTGCCAAGTCTTCAGAAAAAGACATCTTCACTTAAAATGTTCACTTCTAAAAAGATGTTGGTTTGCACATGCCTTGAAATCAGTTTGCTGTATTTTTGCAAGCAGGTATTTTGCCGTAAGATGTTTCATATTTAATTATTTTTTTCAAGAGATGCTTGTTCCTGTTCCACTCAATCAAAGATCAGGCCAGGCAATAACGTATTCCTTTAAATCCTTGGTGTTTGCAGTGAGGAAATGGCCTCAAGTTCTGCCAGGGGAGGTTTAGATTAAATATTAGGAAAAATTTCTTCATGGAAAGCGTTGTAAAGCATTGGAACAGGGTGCCCAGGGAAGCTCTGGAGTCACATCCTTGGATTTGTTTGAAAAACGTGTGGATGTGGCACTTGAGGACTTGGTTAGTGGTGTACATAGTGGTGGTGGTTGATGGTTGGACTTGATCTTGAAGGTCTTTTCCAGCCTTAATGACTCTGTGGTTGGGTTTGAGGGTGCTGGTGAGGACTGGCAGCAGTGCCAGGGACTTTCTCTGAGTGCTTCTGGGAAGATTTTGTGTGGATCCATCAGGTGAATGAGGGATTTGATCTGTTTGGTATCAGCTTTGCTGCACCTCCGAATTTAAGTCTCAGCCCCCAGAACTCTCAGGGTGCCTCGCAGCTGCACATTATCTAAACTCACCCAGTGCCTCCCCTGCAGCATTAATTCAGGTTTCTCACAAAGGTGCTGAGCAGGTGGTTTCTTCCTCCCATAAAATAAAGAGTGTGCCATGAAAATGTATTTTCACACCGCATGGAAAAACAGCCTGATGTTGTAAAGTGCTACTGCGAGGGCTGGGGAGGCTCTACAAAGTCTCTGTCCCTGGTGGAAGTGTGAGGAAAATCAAACTGCTGAGCATTACAGATCAGCTTTAGAGAGGGAATTCATGCTTCTGCTTACAGATGAAGCTGTCCTAAACACAGATCCAAGATTCAAAGCCTCTTCCCCAGCGAGGCATCCTGCCCACACCTGCTGTCTTAAGGATTAAATGGAGTTCTGGCTCAGGGAAAGAAACAAATAGAATTTTTCCATTGGCTTGAAAGACTTCTCCGTGGTGGCTGTGGAAAAATATACATTTATAATTCTAATGGGATTGCATTGCTCACATACAGCTGGGTGTATATTTCTTATTCAAGGAAGCACAACCTGTTTCAGTTCTAAGCAAGAGTCTGATTGCGTTTATCCAGCAAAAAAATTCAAAGGGAAAATCAGCATTTTCATCCTTCTCCCCGGAACAATACCTGAGTCTGCCTGCCCAGCCTAGAAAAAAAGGTTTCGAAGTTAAAGGCCCTTCAAGGACATCCAGAAATGAACTTCGTGTCATTAAAGTGTTCGTGTGGTTTTCCAGCTGATTCACAGGCACTGTCATTCAAAGGCAGTCGTTCCACGAAGGTTCAGCAGTAAAAGATCTCCTCCTCCAGGACTCTGCAATGTTTTGTTCTGGTGCATTCCAAAAAAGACTCAGTGGAAATCTGAGCTTTTACTTCAAGAAACAAAAAAAATCCAACTTCAAGACCAAACACAGACACAAAAAAAACCAAACACACTTCTGGCAAAAAAATAAAAAATAATAAAAAAAAATTGCCTGGGTATTTATATATTATAAAAGGTCAGCTACCTCTGTTCAGCAAGATAATTCAATCAGATTTTTGGATTCTGCATCTATTTTACTTATCTATCCATTTATCAACATTTAGAAACAACATCTGTTTGGGGGAAAAAGAAAAAGAGCCTCAAAATTGGGATGATCTTTAAGTACTTCAGCAGAGCAGCCAAGGGCACTATTATTATTATAACACTGTTTGGAATGTGCCCTTTTCCACTGTAACTTGCCCAAAACAGCGTTTTGGGGGGAAATTTCAAGAAATTTCTGCAGTTTTCCAGCCGTGGGTGAATTACCCCATCCCTCAGACTCACGAGGAAGGTTTGCCCTGTGTCAGCCTGAGAGTTTTGAGTGCAGTTCCATCACATCTGCAAAATAAATTCAACACAATCTTCAACAGCTTTGGAGGAAAGCAGAGAGGTTTTCCTGCCTTTTAAACAGCTGGGGAAGGTGAGAACCAGCCTGTCCATAGGAATATGAAGCGCTGAAATACACAATGAGGAGAGGTGTCTAAAAATTTTAATTGAACGATGCCACACTGCCAGCAGCAGCTTCAATGCAGGCCCGTAATGACACTGGCTATAAACCATGCCAAAATGAAAAATAGGTGTGAGCTGACGTGTGGGGTGTCTGAGGTCTCTGTGCTGCTGATGGATATTCCTTTGGAAAGAAAGCAACTGACAGGAACATAAACTGCAGAGGTGATTACCCTGTAATTAAATGGAAGCAATAAAGGATCAGGGTAACAAAACGAGGGACAGGACCTGTGAAAATAGGAACAAGTGTTGGCTCGGTGATTCTGGAGGAGTTCAGGTGCAGTAACTGTAGTGGCTGCTTGTCTCTGGCGCCAGGTTTGTGTTTTCTGGCAGACAGAGCAGCCCATTCCCGTTTCCCCCACATTTCCCCCTCACTCTGTCACGTCACACACGGGTTTAGAGCTCCTTGGGAATTGTGAGGGACCTTGGCAGTGCTTCTCCTAAAACAGCCCCTCTCCATCCCCACAGCAGCTTCACCTCCAGCAGGACTTTCTCTAGGAACAGACACATCTTTTCTCCCAGCTCTCAGACTCCAGCCTAATTTCCAGTTCAACAGACCCCACACTGTTTTAGGAGGGCTCTCTCTGGTTTATTTTAGTGCAACCAACAGAGCCAACCAAGTGCTGCCTTCCCAGCTCAGGATCCCAGGATCAAAAGTATTTCTTCTCTCTCGCACCCTTCATCTTGCACAAGTTTAATTTCAAACAAATCTGAACAGAGGTAGAAAAAGAAATAATGATGAAACCCAAAAAACCATCCATCTGCTTCAAATGCTTCAAGGTTTGAACATGAGGTATTGAATGTTCCCTCCTGTTTATTAAGAGATAATAGCAAATGGAATTTGTTAAATAACTTCAAATAACATTCTTAGTAAAAAAAAAAAATTAGCATTTCTTTCATCAAGCACATTTTCTATTATTTACCAACCCATAGAGTTAATTTTAATAAGCTGAAATGAAGTAATACTAATAGTAAATAGCTCCCCCGAAATTCTGGATGGAATGCAGCAGACCTTTACTAATTCACATTTTGCTAATCCTCACTCTTTGTAACACACAAGAGCCTCTCCCTTCACCTCCTGCCTCTTTGCAAAGATTTAATATCATAATGTTTCAGTGACTTCTCAGACTATTGGAATCTCATTATTTTTACAGCATAAATAATGAAACGAGACCCTCTTTTTAAAATTAAATGAGCCATGGTTTGTGAACCGGTTACCTTCGTTAGAAATTGTGCCAGGAGCTGATCACCTCTTACAGGAAATTCAGTGTTCACTGACCTCTGGCCCCAGGACTCAGAATTAGGAAGGTCACCACAGACTGAGTGGGATGAATATGGACAGAAGGGTTCTTATGATTTTTTTTTTTTCCCCTCCCTCCTCGTTTTCTTGGAAGCCAAAAGTCCCCATTTTGGGGTGAATATGTGTCCAGGTGGTTGTGCTGCTCACCAGTCACTCCCGTGTCACCCACTGGGCTTGTTCTCACCCAGGGCTCCTTGTGGAAACTTCAAATTAATCAGTGCCAGATTTATAAATATCAATTTATCGCTTTTCCCCTTGCTCCTTCTTCCCACTGCCAGTCCATCCCTCAGCAGAGCCCACAGCCAAGGCTGACGTGGGAGTATTTCCAATGGTTCCCTGTGTGCTGCCCTTTTAGATAATTTGCTAAAATTTTATTTTTAATTTGTCACAAATGCCATTTCCATGCATATTTAAAAATATGAAAAAAACAAGTCTGCACTCTAAGCAAGTCCTTTGCCTGTGGCAGCACAGGGGCAGGGAGGGTGTTTCGTTATGCAGGGCAAGTTGGAAAATTTAAATGCATGGCTTGTTTTAAAGCTCACAGAGCAATATTTGTTCCGAGTTACCTGAATAAATCTCTGCTTAATCCCCTGGTGATGACAGTCAGAGTTTCTCTACTCTGAGCTTTCTGTGTTAACACACAGAAATCCTGATTAGCCACACAGACACTTGGAGGGGCAGATCCAAACCGCAGGCCAGGCTTGGGAAAGCTGTTTGTAGGGAGCACAGCTAAATAAATAAACCATGCTGCCTCCAGCCCTCCCTGCAGCCACTTGGGCTGGGGCTTTGGTTCTGAAAAACACCCCTAAAAGAAAAATATCTGTCCTAAAGGTGCTTAATGTCTCACAGCCAACACTTAGCAGTACCCAGGACTGGGCATTATTGAATATTGAAGGTGTGAACACTCTTCAGCTGTGCAGACAAAACTCCAAATTAATTCAGGCTGGATTACACTCATGCAATTACAAAGGCTTGGCCTCTCTGTGCATGTGTTAGCTGCAAACAAATGAGATTTGTTTGATGTTTCACACTGCACCACGGATAAAAGATCTGTAGCAAACAGCAAACCTACTGCTTCGATCCCGTGCTGAAACACAGGAATGTAGATTAAGGTCTAAATCCAATTCTCAGGCTCGAGGAAACTTTTCTGATCACAGCACTGGCTGAAGGAAGGGTTTATATCTTGGGGTTTTTAATTAATATCAGAAAAAAAGGAGTGAGAAGAATCTATTTTTTCTTGTCTTAAGTAATTGCTTTCTTGCGGCGTGGTCAGCAGTGCGGATTCAGAGACAAAAACGACCTCACAGGCCTGAAACACAGGGGCTGCTCCATTTAGAGAGAAGGAAAATCACCCTTCTGCTGTTCTCTGTTACAGAGGGTGGACTGCATTTAACCAGCCAAACACTGACACATTTCAAATCCAACAGAACAAAAATCCGAACTGAGGCTTTATTAACCACTTGGATGGACTTTCTGATCGTCGCAGCAAGAGCTGCACACCTTAGAACGCAGAGAGAGGGAGGAAAATCAGTTTATAAAAAGTGTAGAAACTGTAGCAAATTGGAAGAGCACAGATAGAAAAAAAAAAAAAAACAAACCCAAACATACCCCAAATCCTATCACTTTTCTTTTTTTTTTAATGAAAATGAGATTAAGCTTGAGAGGGAGTAAATTTACACTTACTGAGAAGTGGGTAAACTTGATAAAGAGCAAAAAGGTATCGCAACAAGATTGCCAGACCACCTTAGAGTTTCAGAAAGAATACCTGAGTTAAACGTACAAAACAATTGGAGGATGAATGTTTTTGTTACCTTCAATTCCTTTCAGTATACGTTCCTAAAATACATCCAAAACAGAATAACGTAATTACTCTGGGAGATCAATGGAAACTTTTTCCATTTGAGAGCTAATTGTTTTAACCTTCTGGATGGTGAAATGAAACACAAGAAATAGATCAGCAAAGTAGATATTTTTGGATTTAAAGATCCCCAGGCAAAGGGAGGAAGTGGAGGGCATGGATCTCCTTAATTCCCAAGAAGTATGGTGCAGATGAGGGTGTTTAAACGATAAATAAATCTGTATCTGGGGTAAAACAGGGTTTTTCCACAGTTCCATATGAGTTGATTATGATGGGATGCTTTACAAAGCAAAACTAAGCCTAAACCATGAACCTTGAGATATTTAACAGAAAACTGGAGTCAGTTTTACAATAAGCTGTGTCATTTTATTCTGTTAACTTTAAGCAGTTTTACTTGGATAGGAGAATGAGGAAATCTTAATGAAACAATCGTACAGTTACTTCCATTTAACGCCTGTTTTACAGCCAAATATACATTAAGAAGAAAAATGCTAATTGCTGATGTGCTGCAAATACTGTATGGCAACACTTAATTACAAAAAGATATCATTTTGAACGGCCGCTATTTCCCTGTCTTCCCCAAATGAACCCACTGACAGAATAATCCAGGGTGTAAGCAAAACTGAAGTTCAAAGATCTAATTTCTAATTCAGGGAAGCATTAAACATATGCTTAACTTTGACCAAATGTGTAAAGCCATTAACTCCAGGCCCATAAAGAAGTGCTTAAAGCTAAATGGGTACTTAGGTTATTATTCACACAGGGTTGCCTTCTTGAATCTCACTCCCCTACCAGTATTAACACTCTCTTTAGCAGCTGGTCCCATTAATTACCCCCCAAAAAAATCCCCAAAAACCTGTTACTGACCATTAAAATGCAGCACAACCTGATTTGCATATCTATATATGGGTTTCATATTATATTCTATTTATACCTTTTTTTTTTGCCTGTATAAAATATGAGCCCAGGAAAGCAGGGGTTGGTTTATCCTTTTGCAGGGCCTGATTGTTTAAGGCAGGCAGGCAGCTGAATATTTGTGTCTGTAGCTAATTGTGAATGCAAATGAGAAGCTGCCTTTAAAAACCGTGGCTTGTGTTTTTGGAGCGTCCAAGAAAGAAGTTTGGGCAGAAATCGAAAATAACCTAATCCAGAGTAAAATTTCTTACTATTTTTTTTTTTTTCCACAGAGTAAAAATACAGGAAATCCAGAGTTAAAAGAAAAATTTTCAGCCCTAAAAACTTCTCTATTGACCTGGGTTGAGGAGAACAATGGTAAATCTAAATTTCATAGAGAAAAGACATAGAACAACTCTCGTGGTTGTTAATAAATGGGCTTCTAACCTAAACCAGCCCTGAAGGAACAGAGCAGAAAACACACTTGCTATTTTCACTTCTTTACTAATTGAAGGAGATGATCGTTTATTTGAGTTAATTATTTTCTCTCTAAACATCTCAAAATCAGGCCCTGGATCTTGTTTTATGCCATATTTTGGGTTCTCCTACACCACAGACCAAAATCCTGATTTTCACTTGTTTCACACAAACCCAGAATCAATTCCAGCTTATCAGTAGCAGACAAACCAGGTCTTGTCGGGGAAACTGAAAAATCAAGATAAAATGTAAGAATTTTAGCAAGTTTTGAGACAGGCAGCTATTTTAGTCAAGTCCACTCCACTGGCATGAAATTATTCTTCAGCACTGAGGAATTTTAGTTAAAAATTCCCCACAAGGATATTAGTTCTGGGCTGCCTTCTGGTTTTTAAATCCAAATAATTCTACAGCCACAGGATTTCCTCCTCTGTGAAAAGATGTGCCCTCTCTCCTTGAGAAAACAAGGATTTTGCCCGGATTTCATGGATTTCATGTTCTCTGTAATGGCTACAATTATTGCTTCAGTCTGTTCTAGGAGAATAGGAAAGCAAAAGATGGAAAGAAGGGGTTGAAATGTAAAATTTTATGCTGAGTTTTGCATTCCGTACACTGCCCTGCTGGGATTCATCACTAATGGCTTAACTGTAGAACCACAAACCCTCCAAGCCTGCACCAAAAGCCAGAGGAGATGAGATTGCCCTGATTTTTGCCTCTGTCTGCCTTTAGTTGCCCGCTGGCCAGGCCTCCCTCGCTCCTTTTCTACGTGCAGGGTGAGCAAATTCCCAGCAGGGACCGAGCCCCCTCATCCTCGGCCACACCCTGGGCCCTGATCTAACCTGAGGATTACCAAAACCAATTGAACTAATCTAGAGGATGAAATTCCTTTAAAACAAGGGTTTTTTTGAAGGAAAAAGTCCCCCCCCCCACCTCTCCGCAAACCTTCAACAATTTGGGCAAGTTCCCAACTCGAACTCAAGTCAAAACATCAGGTGATGGCATGCAAATAAATTCTCCTGTGCTTTGCCTTTCTAAGCTCCCATGAAATCTGTAGGCAAGGCTGAAACCTGATATAATATGCAACTTTTTTTTAAAAGGATAAATATTTGCTTGAAGTCCAGGAAAATCTGCATATCAAGCCCGGGATCATCCTCTTGGGTGCGTGGCAAACCCGCTCGAATTCAAGTCTCTTACCCATTTTGGAAGGGACTTCTGGAAAGATTAGAAAAAAGGACATTTTGCCTCGAACAAATCTTGGTATGGATTGTCTCGTTATCTGGAAATATACCTCGCACTTGAACCCTCCTGTGAAGTGTTTGGTACTATTCATTTTCACTGAAGTCTTTATTAGAGCCAACGTTTAAGGTTGTAACAGAATTGACTTTAACTGGAATTTATTGGCCATACTTCCCCTACACAAACACTTTTTAATTTAAAAGAACATGTTTCTTACAGCGAGGTTTCAGCCCAACTGCTTTTTTTACTCAGCGAAAACCCTTTGAAATGCTGTTGTACTTCTTATTTAAGAAGTTATTCATGTGAGGAATGGCAGCAGGTCTAAGTCCATAATCCTAAATAAAAGGTTAACTTTTGCAACAAATTATAAAGTGGTTGTTTGTCTGGTTTTACTTTTCCAAAGGAATACCCAGACATATATTTACTTTGAATATGCTTTACTCCCCAAGAGATGACTTCTCCTTCATGAGAAGTTGTATTTAAATGAGAGTGAGACGTGAATATTTGGGAGGTTTCACATATTTCTGAGACATTTTTCTTGCAGGTTGTAGATGATTCACTGCAAAGAAATCTTTTGATGCCTTGCCAGAATACAAAATGCCAGGTCCTTGCGTGGTGCCAGTGAAAGGAGCTCCACTTCCTTCAGCTCACGTTTGGAGCAGCGGTTGGGCTTAAATCTGCTTCTGCAGATATCGCTCACCCAACTGTCTTCGTTCCGAGCAGGCTTTGCTCAGAGAACACAAACAGCAGCTGAAAGACCTGACACTGGGCAGGGAAAACTCTGGAATTACAGAAGTGTGGGTAGGAAAAGAGGCTGACGATGTCTGAGCTGAGTGCATGGGTGAGGTCTTTACATAAACAGACCATAATGTGAGTACTTTACAGAGTCTTAGATCACAAACGGTGAAGTTTGCTTTCAAATGCTGGTTTTGGGAGACAGCCTGTTTTCCTGGCATGCATTGTAACACTTTTGTAACACAGATTTTATGTGATCCAGGTGCTAAAACCATGATTTAAGCATTATTACATTTATTATTCATGCACACTGTCATTCGCTGCCTGACAGCGTAACGCCGACTCACGAATAAAGTACCTTGCCAAGATACCACCACAATGATAAATAATTCCTAGGTGATAAGAGCTGAACAATTAGTACCAAATAATAACATCATCAAGAATGGATTCTGGCCCTCGCAGACAGCATTAAATTAAATATTCCTCAGCTGAAGCATAAGGCACATAAGTATTCCAATTACAGATGAAAGGGAAGCCTTGAATCCCTTCGAATATCCACGGCGAAGGGTTCCCAGTGCTTTTAATGAATAAATGGTTTTTACCTGGAGGAATTAAGATTAAATCTGATCTAGAACTGTGAAATAAATAACACAAGCATCTCATGAGTGCTCACAGGATAAGGACTTAGCTGTTGTCTGGGGAGGATTAACAGCAGGGAGTTATTTTGATGATGAGAATTGAAGATTATCTATTCAAACCGGAAAGGTGTAATTTGGCATTCCCTTTTTTTCCAGTCTTGCACTTGTGACAAAGCTTCAGCCGGTACAATGGGATGTCTCCTTTAATCTGAAGGAAAGATGTGCTCAGATGTACCTGGGTATGGATGTATCCCCCACCCATCTCTAAAATCTCTTCAGCAGGAAGAAGGACGTGGCGTATTCAGCTGCAACAGCCTGGATGTCTCC
Organism: Eulacestoma nigropectus; assembly: GCA_013397775.1. Lineage (NCBI taxonomy): Eukaryota > Metazoa > Chordata > Aves > Passeriformes > Eulacestoma > Eulacestoma nigropectus. The sequence goes on from VZTE01003180.1 coordinate 811,706, forward strand.
AGAAAGGATCCTGTCAAGATTAAGTTCTTCCATCTCGGTGTTTATCTACATATTTTCCTATTGAGATGGTTATTTTTTTTTCCCCTCCATGACTTTTGGCTAACAGTAACTGCTGATTTTTCTTGTCAGGAACGGGTGTGTCCCTCTAAAAGGAAACAAGAGCCTCTCTGCAGGACACCACCACCACTGCCAGGCTTATCTGCAACCTGGAATGCTTCGATTTCCTTCTTTGTCCCTGGATATCTTGGCTTGCAGCCTGAATTTTCTTTTCGAATCAATTCTCAGACACAGAAGACAAAATCCTCTTGTAGTAGATGGCAACGAATGCCTTGAATTTTTCCATTGTGAGAACAAATAATCAAATTAGAGTTATCCTAGGACGTTAATTCAAGGTAGGAAGTGTGACATATTCATCCCTGTGCTGAAAAAAGCTTTATTTATTTAAGTTACTTTGTTAGACATAGATATAGACTTGCAGGTTAATGTTCGAAGAATGGAACAAAGCTCATTTCTCCACCTTGCCTTTTCAAAATTAGCCCGTTCCTGTGAGTGACGTGCAGTGGGAACTCGATTGTCAGGAATGCACCAGAGAACAACTTTTAGTCAATCTCAGTTATTTTTATACCTCTTGATTTCTTTCAATAAAGGATAAAAATTGGCTTTTCATGCATTGGTGTTTGTATATTTAGTGCTGGAAAGGGTAAAAGGGAGAGGAAAAAAAAATCCTGGTAGTGAGCTGTGGGCAGTTTCACTCCCAATTAAATGCACGTTGTTGTGGAGAGATTAATTTAGGAGATATTCCATAATTTTTTGCCAATCTTGCTCCTGCCATTGGCTTGTCTGAAGCCCAGGACCTCACCCTCCAAGTTCTCCACAGAGACTCGAAGAAGCAGAACGGTTTAAAACAAAACCCAACACCTTTTGAGCTGTTTTCCCTGCCTGAATCCTAACACCAGAATTAGCTCATGATAGGCTTTAATCATTTCTGCTTACAGGCATCTAAAATTAGGTAATGTGTACCTGGAGATAAATTTGGCTGTGTGCTGCAGAGTGCTGCAAGAGCTGCAAAATGAGGAATAACTGAGGATAAAACCCTCAGCAGTGAAACACCCAATGGTTCTATGGGTGCCCTGAGGGTAATAAAGATGAATTTGCAGTGTGGGAAGTCAGAGGCCATGTGAATTGCGGCTGTGTAGTAAATAATGGTGGATGCTGAAGTGCTGGGTGTGGTTTATGAATATGCAAATGAGCATTAGCATTCGGTGTGCAGGGAGGGTCTGTGTGGTGCAGGAAGGGCTGATTCAGGGACAAGGCTATGAATACACAGCAGCTGAACTTTGCTCCTTTACTCGAGATTGTGGCTCAGCATTTTTATTTTTATTTTTATTTTTATTTTTTTTTATTTTTATTTTTATTTTTATTATTACATTTTCCATGGTGAAAAAGCAGCTGGCCACAGGATCAGCAGTCACCCTCAGAGCCTCCTGTCTTGGATTTCCTAGCAGGGTACAGATGGATCTTTTCCCTGCTGATGCCCCCAGTGAGGGAATTTTGGTGCATCCCATGTGTGACACGCTGTGCTCCGCGTTCCTCAGTGCCTGCAGCTCTTCCCTGGGCCGGAATTTACTGCCTGGAAGCATTTTATTTATTTTATTCCTTCTGCTCTCTCACGTGAACTCACCTCCCCTTCATCCCAAAACTAAAACACCTGATGGATCCAATAAGGTCAAGAAACCGAGATAATTGAACGACTCAATTCGTTTAAAACTTCTAAACTTAAGTGTGTAAGCCTTTGTTTAATCATTTAAGCTAAATCTTCCCATTTCCAAGCCTGCTTCAAGGGAAATGAAACATTCAGCGTTCCTAACAATTTTGCCGATCTGGAGACAGATATGGATTACTTCATATCCTTATATTGTAAAAACCTTCCATTTCGATACAAACCTGGCTCAGACTTCATTCTGGGCATTGATTCAGGCAGCATGAATTTAACAAAATGAATGAACAAATTGTTATCTTTAGTGAATAACAGCTACTGTAAAAATAAGGTGTCAAATAAGTAATTCTATGCTTTACATTAGTAAATGTGTCATTATGCCTTAAATTTACCTGAAATAATCAGGATTTAGGAGATATTGATATTGTTTCGACTTAGCTTTTGTATTTGCTTCTTTTTTACCAATATTTCCTTATTTTAACAAGTGCCTCAACACAGAAAAAAAGTCTGTCGGCCATCAAACAGAAAAAGAAATACTGGGAGCCTTGATTTCCTTGAATAAATTATGGTTATGTGTGACATTTGCATATTTTTATTATTGAAATTACCTCCAAAAATAGTTATTGCAGATCCCAACAATTAGAGATAACAATTATGCAGTTTAAATTTCAGCATTTATTTCTCCCTTTATCTTTTTTTTTCTTTAGTGAATCCTCATTCCCTAGATAAGTAGCCCGTCGCTGTTGCTGGGATTTTTTTCTGTAAGGTATTACAGGTGATGAGTCCGGATTATCTGTTAAAATTAATTCTATTAGGAATACATTCATTGGTTTGTTCTAAAGCAGCGATTTATCACGTTTGAGTATAATACACTGATAAATCTCCCAGCTCCGACAAAACAGCTTCCCGGGATTTATTCCTCCGTGTTCCAACAGACCAATTTATATTTCCTACACATTCTGGGGTTCAGAGAAATATGCTGGGGCTGATGTGGGATGGCAGACACCGAAGTCTTGCAGCATAATTAAGAGATAATGGTGCTATCTGCCTGTTTTATGAGGCACTAACACAGTCCTGAGTGAATAAACCACCGAATAAACTCACTCCAGCGAGGGAACTGGAGCCCTGCCAGGAGCCTTGCTCCAACAGGGCCATCGCATCAGCCTGCTGGCGGTGTTTAATTAAGGCAAATTGGGTGTGTGCTCCTGCAGATGGGATGGGAAATAACGCCGTGGCTTGAGGATCGGGAGGTGCCGGCGGAGATCTCGGTGGCGTCGCCCCACTCGAGGCGCTCGCTGTGGAACGAGCTCCTGCTCCACACACCTGCCTGGGAACCTGAGGGGATTCTTGAGGTGCAAAAGACACTGAAATGAGAAAATTCACAGATAGTGTCAGAGCAGGGGGATACTGATGTTATCCCCAGTGCTGCTGTCGCTTCCCAGTCTTAGAACTGGGGGATTAAGGCAAAAAAACCCCGACTAAACGAGCTGTAAAGCAAGAAGCTGATATTGCGGTGCCTGGTCCAGCGTGATGGCTCTGATCACTACCACACTCTTCTCCAGAAAGGACAGATGGAAAGAATACGGGAAGATGTGCTGCCCACATCCTGGAAATAGTTGGGAAGTTATCCATGAAGGCAAGTCCTGGGTAAGCAGCAGTGTGGTTCCTGAGACAAATCTCCGTGACATTCAGTCCTGACAGCTCTGCCCAGATTTCTGGATAAAGGTGCTAATTTAATCTAAATATTTGGATGCAGGTGCCTACTTCCACCGGCAACTGGATGGAGGCCACTAATTTTGTTTGTTTAAGTGACCCAACAGGTGTCAAGCTGTCACAGTTTTGGTCAAAATCCAGCTTTTCAATGATGATCCAAAGAGGAAAGTCTGGGGGTGTGTGATGATTGATCCCTGCTGTACCTCACCTCCATGGAAAATGCTCAGGGAACACGGGAAGCAGAATGGAGCAAAGAGAGTGCACCTATTTCTTTGGAAGATTAAAGAAACTGATGAAAATGCTACTCCTGCCACAGCCCCCAGCTCAGGCTTCCACTTTCAGCGCAAGCGGCAGCAAAAACTTGCAAGGCAGAGGTATGAAAAGTCTCTGCATCACATCGACCAAAAACGCTGCAGAAATTAAGATTATGGCATCAAACAAAACCAACAACATACAGTAAAACAATGTGGGGAAGTGAAATTTAAAGAAAGTGAGAATGAAGTAAGAATGAAACAAGAATAAACTTACACTTCTTTGTTCCCGTAACTCCCTCAGAAGCCCAGGCTACACGTTCTGCTTTGAAGCTCCAAAGCTGTGAAGCATTTGCAAGGGGAACACAAAACAAGCAATCAACACAACTGATTAACACAATTAGTTGAAGCATTTTAGTATAAAACCCAGTATTTTTTGACCGAAAACTTAATGTGAGGCTACTCTTTTGAGTTGTTAATTAAAAACTGAACAATTTCCTAACTAGCCCTGTTAAATACTTTTGTCACGGGACTCAAGCAAACTTCATAGAGAAATGTCCTCACCATCATCTGAATTTCTACGTGCAGTAGACACTTTTCAGTAAACCTGGCCAGATTTTGGTACTCAGGAAGGTCTAATTTTATTCAAGACTATAAAATTTAGATGAAGATCCTTTCAAGGTGGAGTAAAACCGAAAATAATGGCAGGTTTCTCCATAAAGAACATTTTGCTCAATGGGTGAACAGTGCCAGGAAGGAGGTGGATATTGCTGTTCTGGCAGTCTCTGATCTGCTCATAACTCTGATTTTTATGCCTGGATTTTATTCATGGCCCACACTGTGACACAACAACACCCTGGGGCTGAGCACTAATCCCATATTCCCAAAACACCCCGAGGGAAACAAAACCTCCACACAAAAACACGTGGCAAAAAGCAGTTGCGGAGAGGGATCTGCATTATCAGTGGCTGTCTTCTCTAACTCCTCAGGCTTATTTTCAAGCAGAATATTTGCATTAAATTGAATTTATATAGCAGATGACGGGAATGTGATATTAATGGCAGCTGGATAAGGAATATATTGAAACATCAAACAATAGCTAATTCTTAACAAAATGTGCGTTTTTTAAGGTGTGCTGCAGATAGATTGACAGATCCAGCTGGAAATTCCCCCGTTTTTGTATGGCAGAAGATCCTGGTGGCTGATGCCAGACCGCTTCAGCAACAGACTCAAAGGAATTTGTAGCACAGACCAATTTCCTAATTCCCACCACGATCCAACTTGTGGTTCCCTCTTAGCACAGCGAATAAACTGATCCAGTGAAAGTACAGAAGAACAGTTGCCCTGGTTTATAAAATGATTGTATGGTTTCTCAGTAGGGAAAATGAGGGATCAAAAGCCACAATTATTTTATTTTTAATTTTTTTCCTTTTTTTTTTTTTTCCCTATAAAGGAGCTAAACCATTGGCCAGTAAAATGGAACCTCTTGCTGGCAATCTTTCCTAGACCTTGCCCTCAAAATATTTTAAGATTGAACTGTGAAAACCAAAGCAAATATAAGCACCCTCTTCTTTCAGTCCGTGGTTCTTGCCATTTCCAAATTTAGGTTCAACTTTGTCTTCTGCCCTTGAGGAGCTGGGCCGTTTCATCCTGGCCTTTTGAGTTGAGTTAATCAGTACTTTTTGTCCATGTTTTTTTTGTCCAATTTTCTGAATTTTCTCTTCTGCTTAATTGGAACCAAAATAGCTTGGGCGGCTGAACTGAATGGAGGTAATTTTTGCCCGTTCAGCACAATCCTGCTGCCGTCCTTCCACACTAAATGAGAGATGTTAGAGTTCAACCCTCCTCCAGTTTTCTCTCTCTCCGCCAAGAAAATCTTTTTCATTTTGCAGCTTCCCAGAAGATTTTTGCTTAGCTGCTGTTTCGAGGTGATATTTGCAATCTAGGAGCTGATGGAACAAGCAGAGATGTAAATATTGTCCTGCTGGTAAGCGCTGATTCATTGAAATGGAAATGATTTGGGCAAGAGCATCGTGTCTCGGCCATTATTTGTGTCAGAAACAAGAAGCAAAAGTAATTTAAAAACAGGTGCTCTGCATTGCTTTGTTTCGCAATGTCTTTTTCTCATTAAACTTATTTATATTCTGTGTAACCTTTCGGATGAACAGAATGTAAGAGTGCAATACAAGAGATAACAGGCACACAACTTTATCCTTATCAGCTTCACAGAACCAAAACAGTTCCCTCCATGGAAGGGGATGGGGTGGGGGTCAATATTCCCTCTTTGTAGCCTTTTTAGGGAAAAAAAAACCAAAATTAAAATCACTTTGATATCTCAGGTCTGAAATTTGAAATATTTAACAAGCTCTAAAATAATGCCCCAAAACTCTGTTCCAGGCTGAGCTTTCACACCTGAGCAGCCACAGGATGTGAATAACTCCTCAGTGTCTCGTATCATTGAGTCAATTCTGAATTGGTTATTTCTCAATTATTTGTATCATTGAATCAGTTTGGAATGGACCATTCCTTCATGATTTGTGCCATTGAATCAATTCTGAATTGATTACTTCTCGATGATTTGTGTCATGGAATCAGTTTGGAATGGATCAATCCTCAATGATCTGTGTCACTGAATCAATTCTGAATTGATTACTTCTCGGTGATTTGTATCATTGAATCAGTTTGGAATGGATCAATCCTCAATCATTTGTGTCATTGAATCAGTTTGGAATGGATCAATCCTCAATGATCTGTGTCACTGAATCAATTTGAATTGATTATCCCTCAATGATTTGTGTCACTGAATCAGTTCTGAATTGATTATCCCTCAATGATTTGTGTCACTGAATCAGTTCTGAATTGATTATCCCTCAATGATTTGTGTCACTGAATTGATTTTTTATCAATCAGATCAATAATCAGATTCCTCAGTGGGAGCTGCAGGGTGCAGCTGCTGCATCCCAGCTGCACCAGGGCTGCTGTACATCCTCACCCTCAGTGTCTCCTCAAGGCCTGAACATTTTGGAATTTACCAACCCCTTTGTGTGTTCCTGGCATTTCCCTATGAGCAAATCTGGCTGAACTTGTACAAAAGCCAGTGCAGAATGGAGAAACAAGACTGGTTTTGCCTGTGCTACATTTGGTAACAAAAACACTTAACATAACGCTGTGCTGAAGTGAAGATGATGAACAGAAGCCAGGAGAGCACGTGAATAAATTTAACTTTTAGCTATTAAGACACAGCACAGGAATTTCAAGGGGTGAATGAGGCAACTCGTGGCTGTAAAGAAAAGCTCTGCTTCAGGGGGACGCTCAGCCAGGGCTGAGTTCTGCTGGAGCTGGGCAGATTTCTGTTGGTGTCAAGTGGAATTTGGACCAAAGTAAGAGTATCTGAAGAGATGGAGGTAGAAGATTGGGAGAAGGACTTAAAGCTGTTGTCACAGCACTGTCATTTGTAACTTATGGCAGAATTCCAGGACCCAAAGGGGCTCCAAGGGAGCTGGAGAGGGACTGGGGACAAGGGATGGGAGGGACAGGAAAAGGGGGGATGGGTTAACTGCCAGAGGGCAGAGATGGATGGGATTTTGGGAAGGAATTCCTTTCTGTGAGGGTGGGGAGGCCCTGGCACAGGGTGCCCGGAGAAGCTGAGGCTGCCCCTGGATCCCTGGCAGTGCCCAAGGCCAGGTTGGATGGGGCTTGGAGCAGCCTGGGACAGTGGAAGGTGTCCCTGCCCATGGCAGGGGTGGCACTGGATGGGCTTTAAGGTCCCTTCCAACCCAAACCATTCCATGGTTCTGTGAATTGCTGAAGAAATTCAGGCTGGAATGAGCATTTGCAGCTCAAACAAATCAAAAATTAATTCAGCTGCATTCTGGTGACTTGACCACAATTTTGCAGACTGCTAAAATAATTTCAATGTATTACAAGAAATTATAGTGGTTTTTACAATTTCAGGCTTTCTGTACCTTTATACTGCAGGTGTCAAAACCAGTTGCACAACTTTTATTTCAGAGCAAAAACGCTTTAAAATGTAATTATTCATCTTGATTTTGAATAAGGAAAAAAAAAATATATATATGTACCCTTAAATGTAGCGATAAAATAAATTGAAGGTACTTCCTGTCTGGCAGGTTTCAAAGTGAAGTGGTGAAGTAATAGGAGTTGTGCTCTTTTCCAAAAATATTCACAGAAGCTGCATTTTTAATTCCCAGAGCATCTCTCTGATGCTGCTGTAGCTCTGGAGGTGCACGAACAGGAATGTCTAAGTAGGAGAGGTGTGTGAGGAGGATCGGGAGAGGCGGACGGGGGGGGGTTAAACCCGAATGTCCCCGGCTTTACCCCACGAGGTGCTCACAGCGATGTGCGGGGCAGGCGGCAGCCCCTGATGGCACTTCTGGTGTGGCAGCACCGTCAGCGAGCAGAGGAGCTTCAAAAGTGAAAACCTGGGGAGGGGAGGCACCCTGCAAAATCAGCTCTGCTTCAAAAAACCCGTGCTGGGAACACGTTCCGTGTCCGAGGAACGCGCAGGACGGCAAAGAGGGGAAAGTCCTGCAGAGGGTTCCTCTGCAGCTGCTGCTGTGCACGAGTCCTCTCTGAGCACCTCTGACAGGTCAGCTTGGCCTGGATGTTGGCTGAGCTCAATTGGGATGGAGCTGGCACCGCCACACCCTCACCAGAGCTCAGCGTGCATCTCTGAGAGCGGGGAGAGAGCTCTGCCTCCCTCTGCCTCTTCCCCAGGGACCAAACAGTCAGATATGTTTAACTACTCCCCTGGAACTGAGTTAAAAATGGTCTGAAAATGAGTATTATTAATGATCACTGCTGCAGCAGAAGCACGAACTTCAGCAGATTCAGGGAAACCTGTGAAGAGCAGCGGGGCTAATCTCATTTCCTATTCCTTTTCTATTAGCAGAGGCTGGGAAAAGCTCTGCTCCAGGTGCTGATTTGGTCTGAATCTCTCAGGTCTCTTTGTTGTAAATGTGATCTCTTTAGAGCATGGAGGATAAGATTCAGCAGGAGATGAGAACACATGTTCCAGCAAGCTGCAGCTCTACCCTTTGGCCATTCTGCTCCTCTGCCCTTCGCCCCACACAACAAAGCCAAGGAAGATCTTAAAAAGTGGGGCGGGGGGGG
>VZTE01003180.1:827847-886841 GCA_013397775.1 Eulacestoma nigropectus
ATGGCTGATCCAGTGGTTAATTGCTGATCCAGTTGCTAATTGCTAAACCAGGGGCTAATTGCTGATCCAGGGGCTCATTGCTGATCCAGGGGCTCATTGCTCAGCATCACGTTCATTCCCTGCCTGCCACACGCGGCAGCCACTTCAGATGGAGCCCCCCAATGGCACAGCTCCCTTCCCCTCCGCCGCATCCCTGTCACCATTCCAGATGCCAGCTGGAACATCGAGCACACAGGAGCATCCTCCCACCACCTGCAGAGCGTTCAGCTCCTTCCCCATCAGTCCCGGGACCTTCCCCAGCCCCACAGCCCCAAACCCACAAGGCCAACACGTCCCCTGCTGTCCCCTGTCCATGGAGGACGAGGCAAAGCCACCCCCGGTCCCTCCTGGGTGGCACCTGGAGGGAGCAGCACCTCTGTGACACCGCCCCTGAGCCGCTGCTGCTGTCCCATCGAAGTTTAATGAAGTGCTGTTTTCTCCCCGTTATTGTGCGTGGGATGTCCCGTCCTCATGAAGAATCGCAGCGTCACACCCAGGTTCAGCCTGGTCAGCCGATTCATTTCCTAAATTAGCCAAGCTAAAACACTTTAAACAGCCACTGCAAAACTTTGGGAGGGCTCTGAGAGTTTTGGGGCTGTTTCAAGGAGAATTTCCCACAACATTTGCAAGATCTCTGCTCTGCCTCCCAAACAGTAAAAAACATTCGAAAGGAGCACGAGCTACCAGCGTTGCAGGTAAAGCAAAGCAAAAAAACCTTCCCAACTCGCTGAGCATCAGTGTGTTTAGATAAATCTGGGAGTCTCTGTATAGCAATTTATGCTCCAGCAGCCACTGCATAGAATCAGCTTTTGTATCCAATTTAAAAACATGAATGTTCCGTCCTTACCCTAGAGCTTAAAGACAATTTACAGAAGTAGGGCACCATGAAGTATTGCCACAATAAACTGTTGTTTTACTTCCCTTTTACAGCAAAAATTAGGGGAACACTGCTACTGTTGTCAAGCCTTAAAATATGTTTGCAATAAAATAGAAGCCATTGGCTTTCTTTAATTTCAATGGGTTTCTTCATTATTCAAAAGCCCCTTTAAATCTTTCATAGATTTAAATCTGGTTTTTTAAGAAGAAATACATAATCCTTCAGTAATTAATCCAAGTGTCTGCCTACTAAAAAATTGGGCATTGATGGTCCTTCTGTATTTTTCTCATGGAGGGAGAAGGCATTTTAATTCTTCAAGACTTGCTCATTGGTTCCTTTCTGTTGGCAGGAATTTGAATATATTATAAAATGCTTTTCTGGTAATACCCTTCTAGAATTAATGAAGGAACACCTTATAACTGGTTACTATGAATTAATTTGAAATTCTTCCTGGTGGCTGGAGATTTACTTGGATATGAAAGAAAATGCATAGAAAGTTGCTGTTTATTTAACCACACAAAAGTTCCTCAGTAAAGAGTGAGGATACAGTGAGTTAATAAAGACAAGAACAATTATTTTCATGTTTTTAGTGAATGAAAGCAATTAACTAAATGGTAAATAATATCGAAATACAACACAGAGTAGCTCTAAAATAGCCAGGCTGGACTATTTAAATTAACAGTAAACAGCACTTCACTGCATGGTTAGTCCCTCTGAAAACAACAGAAGTGGAGGATTAATGTCCAGCAATGAGACTGTCAAAATCCAAATCCTCGACCCTTTGAGAGAGAGCCCCCAGGATTTCAGAAGCCTGAGTTTGGTGGTTTGGGCACACCCGGACACCAGGTGATGGCTGGAGGTGGGGAGAGATTTCTCTCACTGGCATTAAAGTCAGTGAGCGGAATTACAGCTTCATCTGCTGCTTTTTGTGTGATAAGGAACGGACAGAAGGTGTTTTCTAGCCGTGTAAATTAAAATAATGGAGAGAATTGGGAATCTGAGAGTGGATTTAGGCAGAAAGCCCAGGTTCAGCTCACCCCAGTCACTGCAGAGTGAAGGAGAGCGATGTCTCTCCATGCTCTGCAAACCCTGAGCTGGGTGGGCTTTGGGCAAACAGGCACTTTGACAAGCACAATTTCAAAGTGATCCAGACATGGAGGAGTTGTTGATGTCTCTGTGTGAAGAATTAGCTTTAAACAGAGGGAGAGCAGGGAAAAAAAAAAAGGAAAATAAGATAAAAACCAGAAAAAAATCTCAGTATGAGAGCTGACAGATATTTGGATTTTAGCAAAGCATTTGACACTGCCTCATGAAATCTTAATTGAAAAATTAATTCAAGTCAGCTTGGCTGCAGAAAATGGTGTGTGGGTTGAATATTGGCTAAAGCACAAATGAAAAAAATGCTGATAAACAGCTGGTAACAAGATGGGTGGAAAAGTCCAGTGGGGTAACACACACTGGTTGTTAGTCTGAGTTTACCTTATAGCTTCATTAATGGCTTAGAGAAAAGGACATAATCAAGATCTCAATTAAATACGCAGATTATGCTCATCCTAGAAGGTTTGAAATGTCAATAAGGAGAGTGAGAGAAAAAAGGATTGATAGGAAACATGGATAAAACGTGGCCAAAACAGATTCATCACGGGAATAAAGTTATTTCACTGCAAACACAAAACCAGCATAAACCAGAGCAACTCGAAAGGTGAGCACTGGTTTATCTTTTAGGAAAAGGAACAGTGGCAATGGATAAGAGAGCTGGAGGCCGCTACAGGAATTATAAAAAGTAAAATGCGAGTTCAGGATCCAGCGCCCTTTGCATCCAGTGCAAGTTCAGCCATGGACTTCAAAGGATTTTGGGCATGGCTGGCAGTCCCAAAGCCGGGATTATCTGCAACCTTGTTCTGGCCACTGCACGCAACTCTAGGAGATGCTCTCCCAGAAAGACATTGAATTGGCAGCAAATCAGAGAGAAGGCAGAATAAAAAATGAAGGGGTTTTGTGAGAACCGAAGCGGGAAGGAAAATGAAGAGAATTAAGTGGTTATAATTTGGCCAAATAAGGAATAAGTAGGAACACAATAACGGCTTTCAAATGTCTGAGGACATAAGCCTGTATAAAGGATAATAATTATTCACTCTGTTCCATGGCAGAACGATTTCAACAGGTGAAGGGAATATATTATGAGGGAAGAAAGACATTTGATGTAAATACCAGGAAATGCTGCATATTAAACTGTTGAATAATAGAGGAGGTGGAAGTCCCGTGGCCTGGGATTTCTGAAGCTCCGACTGAATGCCAGCTATTGAAATGCAGAGAGGAATCTTTTCAATTCCCCAGGACACCAGGAAATACATCTGCCTCGAAAAGATTAGGATCTTCTCCCGGCCTCTTCCTGTGCAAGCTCCACACCAGGAGATGCAGAAATATCAGAGGATAAATTGGTCTTAATAGTGAATAAACACTCCTCAGATCTTCTGGTTGTGCAATCTCCCCTCTGCTCCCACCCCTCTCTGGCTGAGATCACAGTCTTTTCTCAACTGTGGTACTCAAGTCAGTATCTTCAAACTGCTTTGGTCTACTCAGGCAAAAAAAAGCTTTACTGGGATGGGAAATGGGGATATTTGTAGCTGTAACCCCAAGATTTATTAATAGGGGACATTTTTTACCTTAATTTGGCCTGGACTACTCTTTTTTTTCTGCTAGAAATACTATCTAGAGGTGGTGTAAGGTTTCTTTTCTGGGATTTTTCTTCTCTGGCCTCATTTTTTTCTTAGGTCTTTAGATTCTAAAATTACTGACAGCACTAAAGACCATTAGTAAGTTTGTTTATTTGCATGTGCCCACACATTCACGTAGCAAAGAGTTCAATTAAAAATACGAATCAAAGAGAAAAAGATAAAAATCTGACTTTTATTCCATCACACGGTCCATGATAGGGGAGAGAGCTATTTCTATCCAGCAATTCCTGCCTTTTTCCACCCCCTGCATTTTAGTTCCCAGCTCCTCCAGCAAACGTAGGAAGCACAGACAAATTTCAGATGAGAAACAAGGAAAGCTTTTTTTTTTTTCCTTTTCAGTGTGAAAAAGGCAGTTTTAAATAGAGCTAAATATTTGTAAACATGGGAAATGCCAGCTCTTACTTGGTGTAAATGATCCCAAGTTTATTCATCTTGATTTGAGCGTGGCTGTTCACACTGGTGGAGGATCCACACCCTGCAGTGTGTGTTAAATTGCAGGACTTCTGTCACTTTAGTACCACTTTTAATGATCAATACTGAGCTCAGGCAACATTAAATCAGGTTTTAGACTTTAGACACTGCTACAATCTATGGCAGAACACACTGAAAAATACTTTTTGGCCATTTCTGTCTTGATTTGATACTAATGCACAATGAATTGTGGATTAAGGAGAGACTCGGGAAGGTTTTCCATGTCTAAGTGTAAAGCAATGTATTTTACTATAGCAAAACACATTTTGTACATCTGCAATGCCATAAATTTATGCCTGGAAAATCAACATGTCCTGCACTGCAGAAATGAGAGATGAGAAGCTGAATATTCGGTGTCAGCACAATGCTGCAGGGAAGGCAAGGACACAACACCTGAAGGCAAAAGCAGGAGAGGAAGGAGCAAAAGCAGGGAAGAGGTGGCATCTGTCCAGGGAGCATCGCTGAGACCTTCACTGGAACAATCTGTTTAATTCTGCAGCCTAATTTCCAGGCTGATACTGAAAATAGGGAATAATCTGAAAAAGGAAGGTGGGATGCCTGGAAAAGATATTTTACGGAGAGAAAATGATGAAGCTGAATGTGTTTGGTTTATGTGAGTGTGGTTTAGGAGATGACTTTCTTGAAGTCAGGGAAGCACTGACGTGAGAAATCATGTAATAATAAGTTATTAAAAGCAGTAACTCTTCTGAGCCTACACAGACTCTGAGAGCAGCACTGGCATCAGTGGAGCCCCACAATCCTGGGAGTCAGAGTTCACAGTGGGGGGCTCTGTGCTGGTGGCTTATCCTCCATAAATTCAATCCCTGCTCTGATTTGCACTTGCCTGAAAAGACATTCAGGGTCAGTCCCAATTCAGACTCAAATTAAATTCAGTCTTGGATATATGCACAAATTATAAATACTTGGAAAGAAACAGATTAAGGCTGGTTAAGTAAACAATTAGCTCAAAATCAAAGGGAAAACAATACATAAACCATAGACTGTAAAATGCCCTGACATTCTTGAAAACCAAGATTCTGTATTTCTGCACACTTGTATTATGAACCTTAAAAGCATGAATGTGTTTCATTCCTTGCCAGGTTTGTTCCTCTGCTTGGAAAACATTTATTCTGCTCCTTGTTTACACTGAATTTAGAATTAATGAGGCTGTTCTGGTTGAGCAAAAACAACCTTGACTTGTATTAGGCATCATTTTATCATGCCAAGATATCTTGTGTAAAAACGTAACACCAGCAGAGTTCCCAGAATTAAGCTGGTTAATTATTACTATATAAACAGGTCAAGGATCAAGAGAGACAGTAAATTCTTGTGAAGTGTGTGTAGATTATATTTCCAAATTACAATAATGAAAGCCAGAGCCGTCTTAATGTGCACAGAAAAAGTCTGATATCCAGAGGTGAAATATCGTGGTCTCAGGGAACATTTTTCATGCACAAATAATCAAAATTAAAATGCCAGTAGTTACTTATATAAAATAATGCGCTGTTGGCATTAGTGAAGTATTTCTTAGGTGCAATAATACTCACTGAAAGATTACATAATCCAAGCCACATTTCCTTATGCACTGTAGAAATAAACAGAAACTCCACTGAGAGACTCTGGTCCGGTTTCCTGATGAGCTTTTCAACCTAAAACCCTGGTCCAGCTTTCCTCCCAGGGCCTGCTCAGACACTGCTGCCATCACCTTCCCCCAGGATTTCCACAGGGGAGACTTCTTTGGGGTGGCTTTATCTCTTTGCAGCATCCTCCTACTAAAAACTGAAGGTGCAGCTGTAATTTTACCTCTTAAACAGCCACTTCTACCTAAAACACCCTGGCCGGGTGTGCTGGCCCCGAGGAGGGTGCTGTGAGCAGAGCATGGGGTGTGGGGCACAGCAGAGGCTCAGATGCAACAGGGGAAAGACTTTTCTGCTGCCACTGGGTGGGGCGGGAGGCCCCAGAACAACAGGGGGCCGTGAGGGTCTGGCAGCACAGATTCCAAACTGGAAAACCAGCTGGTGGTAACTGGGAAGCCCACCGAGGTCCCAGCACCCCCTCATGGTCTGTGTCCCACACCACTGTCAGCACAGCTCCTGGTGTTACCATAACCAGGTGTTCCAGTTAATTGTTAGCAATGACCTAACGAGCTAATTATGGTGCTGGAGTGGTTCTGCCCTCTGCTGCTGCTGTGGGTGGGAAGAGCACCCATTTGTGGCTTACCACGGACCAAATCATAAAATCACAGAGTGGTTTGGGTGGGAAGAGATCTTAAATCCCATCCCACTCCACCCCCTGCCATGGGCAGGGACACTTTCCACTGGCCCAGGCTGCTCCAAGCCCCGTCCACCCTGGCTTTGAACATTTCCTGAGCGTCACCCTTCTCTTCAGCTTTGGCCATGGTCACCTTTGAACCTTTTAAGAAGTTTAATGCTTCATTTCGTGGAATCAAGAGCATAATAACAGCACGCTCCTTAGGCTGGGAGGGATCGTGTAAGCGGCTGGAGCCAGCCAAGGGTTACCTCCAGCTGAACTTCCTTGGGTTGCTCTAGGTGGCCAAAATTCAGGACTAAATAAATGACTCAGAGCCCAGATTTTGTAATGCAGGTGGTAAACACAGGACTGAGAACACAGTCGAGTGACAACGTGAGAGTGACAACACTGCAGATCTGCTGAGAACGGAACGGCGGAGTTTCTTCAACGGGAATTGTTTTTCAGACATTTTCTTTCTGAAGGTTTTATAGTCAATTAAATTGCTCACAGAAAATAGTATTATAAGAACCCCCAAAACAACTATTTTCCTTTTTGTCAGAAAATGGGAAGTGCAAATAAAGTAGTTCAATGCTCCAGCAGCTCCCTGAGCAGAACCAGCCCTTTCTCACTGAGCTGATGTCCCACACTTGGACAGCCAAGCAACACCAGACGTGAAAACTGAATAACTGAGTTATTCTAGATGTTAATGCTTCTTTATCTCTAGGAAAAGCAATGTGAGATCTAAATTCCATTCAAATGACAAGTCAACCCCATGAATTAAAACTCCTATCAGTTTTATAAAACAGCTCAATCCACACGTTTGTACTGTTGGGACCTTGGAAAGGATTTCAAAACTGATAAAAAAACTCTTGTCCTATCAGTAACTATAAAAAAATCTGCCATAACAGGGAAAGGTCTCAGCAAAGTGGGAAAAGCACAGATGTGTAAACACAGCTGAGCAGAAATGTGCGTGTGGCTCATTCACTTGTTTGCCAAAGTGCCATTACTTCAGCACATTATTTACAGATAAAAAATAGCACATCCTTGAAGTCATGTGGTGTTGCTGGCTCCTTAACCTCCTGCTTATCTGACAGGGTAACCAGCAATTCTGGGCATAAATAATCTGGCCATTTTGGTAGCCAGCTCTTGGCCCAGGGAAACTCTTTTATGCAAAGAAAGAAGCAGCCAGACGGGAAAATCAGCTCTCAAGGTTGGTCTTTTTCTGCTTCCTTTTCAGATCCAAAAGTGCTGAAAGTGGGAGAGGTGGAAGCGCTGATGTGGTCAGGCAGGCAGGTTACAGTAAATAAACAAAGCCCCGCTGTCCCCCCTCCGAAATTTCTGGGTTAATTTGATGCCACCACCAAGGCTCTGACATTTCAGTGGGCACAGGATGAGAGCAGCGCAGCTGGAGGGGCTCCAGTGCCTCTGTGGTGTCCTTTAGTTCTGAACTCTGGACTGTCCCCTTGTTGGTCCCACAGGGATTGTGGCTGGCACCGGACCAGAGCAGCTGGAGGGTGTTCAGAGCTGCAGCCAGCCACGGGAATCCAGGAAAACCATGGAATTGCACCCAGAGCCTGGAGCAGGTGCTGGACAGGCCTGGCCGTGGGTTTGGGCTGCGCACAGGGCAGGGATTAAAGGTGTTCAGCAGGAAACTGGGGGGTTCCTCCCCTGTGGGCACCCCAAAGGACAATTAACTGATTGCTGGTGGGGAAAAATGTCGTGGTGTTGGTCCTGTCTAAAAGCAAAATAAAGGAAGGAATCCCAGAAAGGTTTGGGTTGGAAGGGACCTTAAGGATCATCTCTGCCGTGGGCAGGGGTGACACCCACCGGGTCAGATGCTCAGGGAATGCTCTGGAGAACAGATAAACACTTAAATATACTGCAGTACTTTAGAGTTCTGTTTTAATACTGAGAATCTCTTCTTAGACAGCCACAAAAAGGACATAAAAACATTGGGGGATGGCGAGAGACTCTACAAAATGGACAGGCACAGGGAAAGGCCAGGAGATGGTTTGCACCCGGCTTATGTGGGGTCACCCCGGTGCAAAGGGGAACAGTGCAGGAATAAGCAGAGCTGCAGAGGAGGAGGAGACATCATCCAGATCTATTGTGGCCAAAACCCCCAATGTCAGCCTTACAACTGCACAGGAATATTGGAGGGGCAATCACCATTAGGTGGTGTAATCCAACAAGATAATGAAACTGCACCTATTCTTCTCTCTTTAAAGCGTTAGCAGCACATCAAGGTGGAATTGAAATATTTCAAATGCTTGATCCCACTGGGAGTTTCCCAATGACCACAAATCCAGCCATAATCAATGCACTCACACCTGTGCTGCAGCTTGCAGCTCCTTCTCTCTGCTGTCCCCACCCTCAGGTGTCTGTGCAAGGTGTGTTACAAACACCAGAAACGGAGCTCACCCTTCTGAGCTCCTCTGCTGCTCCTCCGGGGCACAGGAGTGGTGGCCAGAGGGTCGATTATTGAGAAGTGTTTTCCTTTGTGCTGCAGCTGTGCCATGAGATCAGCAAAGCTCGGGCACTGAGATTTACCATCGCTCCACGGCGCTTTTCCAACCTGCTCATGGCTTCTGCTGGGGTGGCTCCTCGGAGGCTCTTTGCAGATAATCCTTGGTCACAGCTCAGCAAAGCCCTGCTGATACCCCAGAGCTTTCTTTCACAGTTAAAAGTTCCAGTTATTAATGTAACCTGCCTGACAGCCCTGAGGAGTGGCTCTTCCTTCTTCTCCAGCTTCCTCAGGGCACAGAAACCGTGCTGAGCTTTCCCCTTCTCCCTTCCCCTTTCTCTCCCAGTGACCCCGAGGGCACCTGCAGCTGCCAGGGCTGGCACAATTAAGTTAATCATCACCCACTGCAGCTGTGGGGTCGATGCTGCAGGTAGCTCAGCTCATTAACACCTGTGATCCTGCAGTGCTGGTTCCTTAAACCTTCGTATTCTTCCTCCTGGGATTAGTCCCATTTTATGGATTTGTGCTCGGGTCTCTGGATCCTGGAGAAGCCAGGCTGCTCCAGAGCTCCTCATCTTCTCAGTCTTTGCATAAACACTTTTCCATAAGCAGCACTCTTGTTCTACTGAGAAATTGCAGCAAATCGTTGCATTTCTAAGAATTCTGAAAAATAAAGCTCCCAGGCTTTCCCAGCTGTAAAACCCTCAGGAAGGCTTCTCTTCCCTTTCCTACACTCGGTTTTCTCTGGCAGCAGCGTGGCTGTTACACAGCAATTTTCTTTCCATGTTTTTAAAGTGGCTGATTTTAATTTGGTTGTATTTTCCCCTGCAAATCCTTTCAGTCAATATGGAATTACATAAAGCAGCTTTTTGAAGAGAAATTATATCTGGAGAAGTTTCCACTGAGTGTGTGTGTATTTTACACAGATTATTTATTTTTTTATGTCTTGGTGACACTATCACTTTTGATGACCTGTGCTCTACCAACCTGACCTCAAAGAGATAAAATGAAAATAATGATGTAATATTTTTGATCCTTCCACATCAAGAGTGATGCTTTCAAATAAGGGCACGGTGGACAAAGTTTATGTGGATGATCGGGGGAAAGTAAATTTTTTCTTATCCCCAAAAAGCTGAAAACAGATTGGAGTGGCTTAGAAATGTGTTTTCTTCATATAAGTTTAACATAAAGAAAGGGAAAATGCAAGAAATTGTAATATAAAGAGGTTTATACATATCTATGTGGAAAAGGCAGTAAAGTTTCTAACCATGAGTGACTGTCAAATGCTCTTCCATAAGGGATCATCAAAACTTCCCAACTGCTAATCTTGAATAGAAGGTGAATTCTTCGCATGTGCTACATAAAACCTGAAATAAAATACAATTACTGACTTCAGGTCTCCATTATTCTCAAAAGGGCAAAAGTACTGTGGATTTTGGGAAAGCTCCCAAACAGGTTTTTAGAAAGATGAGGTGTTTTAGGTGTCCCCCACCAGGCAGGATTATTTATAATGCAAAATATTCCCGAGTCCCACATACCAATGCAGGCTGGCTCGAGGCAGCTGGTTTTCTGAGATGATGACTGCATCAACTGACAATGGAAATTGAATGTTCAGCTTTGTTTTCTGCCAGTTCCCGCCGCCGTGGTGCCTGTGAAATAACACCTCCAAGGGAACTTTTTGGCTGGACTGGCCGTTAATCAGTTCATGTTCTGAATCGTGAGCATTCATCGGATTCAGGATTTTTAGCTTGCTTTACGTGCCCAGGATATTTGGGTCAGGTTTCTCTGGCCACGGTGCCCACGGCAGCCTGGCAGCTTTTGGGACAGTGCACAGCTGAAAGGCTTTTCCTGGTCAAAAAGGAGCAGAACCTTGTGTAAAAGCGCTTTTACACTTTCCAGAGCTCTCGCTGCCCTGAAGACATTCCTGTCTGCTCCTGCTGACGTTTTCCATATTTTCTGTCTCATGACCGAAACAATTCAAAATCAAGAGGGTGTGCAATAACACCAGACTTTTATTTGGGGCTTATTATTTTTTTGCCATGAAACACATTAACCATTTTAGGGGGGTTTTGAAGAATAAGCAGACACTTTTACTGCGTTGTTTGGATTTAATCTTTTTTAACAGTCAAACATCCACCTCTGAATCCATTCGTATCTCTATTGGTAGACTCATAAATCTTCATCTGGATGAAAGCTCCTCTACAGTTTTTTCCAGTTGGCTCCATTTGCTGGCTTATTTCCTTGCTGAACATCTGCACACATGCATGGTATCACTCAAACCTTGAAGAAAAAGTTTGCTTTGGATTTAAAGAATCTTTTTGATGCTGCTGCCATTCATTCAGACATAACAGCAACATTTTCCACAGCAGCAGCATGGTTCCCAATTTATTTATTTATTTAATTTTTTAATACGTATACAAGGGAAAAATATGTTTTATCTACCTTTGCAGAGCTTCAGACTCGCAGGATGTTTAAAGGAAAAAAATGTCTTTTTGTTCTGATTTATGAGAAATCACAAGTAATACAGATTCCCCCCTCGGGATATTTCTAATGAAGTGGAACCACATCGAGACTGAGCTCCCTCCTCGTGTGCCCTGTTTGTCTGGTGGGTGCTGTTACAAACTGAGGCACAGCAGCTCGGGAGCCTGAGCTAAAGCGAGCACCAGGATTTATTGCACTAGGGAAGTGCAGGATATTTGCTGAGTAAGCCAGGACTTCTTGCATTATTGCCAGGGATTTAAAGGGACAAAAAAACCTGTCCCAGCAGCAAATCTCGGGGCACTCCACATTAACCTCTCTGTATGGCAAGAATTAGATCTTTTTTCTTCTCCTTTTTTTTTCCCTATCTCACGAGCGCGTTTTAATCCACGGCAGAAATTTACTTTTTACCCTGCAGTTTTCAAATTTCCCTGATAGGCTTTGGGGATGGATTGGGTCAAAAACCTTCCAAAACCACCACTGGATGATCTCCACAGGTTTGCTTTTATTCTGTGGACCTTCCTGATAGCACTCAGCAGATCTGTGGAGCAAGATTTTGAACCATTCCAAAGGGAGCCTGAGGATTTCCCCCTCTTTCCCCACTTTGTCAGTGTTCTGGAGTTTAATATTCACATTTATCTGAGACTCTGGACTCGACACATCAGGAGCTGCTTGTCGATAACTTAGACAGGAGGAAATCTGAGAACGTCCAGCACATAATTACCCTCCTTCTGAAAGGACAGAGCCACATCTCGGTGAAATAGATGGACAGGAGCAGGCTCTGAAGTGCTGCTGTGATTTCCAGTAGCTAAAAATCTGGTTGTATCCTTCGGGAGACTATTCTGGGAGAGAAAACCACTGTGCAGCACATAATCTGCCACTGAAGTGTGCTCCACGAGCCAGGAGAGCCCCAGCTCCCACCTGGGAGCTGAATAACCTGAGTTGTGTTCCTTGTGCTGCAACAACTCCTGATCTGGTGTATTCCCAGTGAGGTGCATGAAAGAAAAGGATCCTTTCCACTTCTTCTTTTCAAGCTGAGCTAAAAGCTTTTTTCCTCAGAGTGCTTTGAGGGAAAGTAGGAGACAGCGTGTGTGGCATCAGTTGAGGAGGAGAGCACACAACGTGGAGAAGCCACTCAGCACCAGGGAAAAAGTTCAAGGGTAGTTGGGGAAGAATCCCGAAATATTTGGGAATATTAAGAGGAGAATAAACAACCAAATACCTAGTGACATGAAAATTCAACTAAATCATCTCCAAATGTTACACATCTCTCAATGTGACTCCGAGTTATTTGATCTAAATCTAAAGATTTGGGTTCTTGGTTTGGCTTTGTGTGGTGGGATGGCCTCGTCTGTCATGCCACAAACCCATAAAACTGGTTTTATCCAGTTACCTGCTTTTCTGAGGGAAAGGATCAGGATCCAGCCTTGAATCTTTGCCAGATTTGCTTTTTCCTTTATCACATGGGAGGCTGGCAGGTGGTGGGTTCAAAAGCAAAGGGAAAGGGACAGTTTTTCACGGCTGATGGAATTTTTCACTAATGCAATGGATCTGGTGCCAGATGTTCCGGACACCGAATGTTTACAAGGTTGCAAAAGAGTGCTCGGGTGAATTCAAGGAAGAAAAACCTCGGGGTGGCATTAGGAGACAAAAACATCACCTCTTACTGAGATGTTTTTGTTGGCTGCAAAGTTTTACTTGCATAATTCTGTGCTCGGCCTGCTCTTCTACTTTACTTGTGCGAACTTCGCCGGCATTTGGAACGAGTGCAGAGGAGGCAGCAGGATGATCAGAGGGATGGAGCAGCTCTCCTTGTGAGGAAAGGCTGGGAGAGCTGGGACTGTTCAGCCTGGAGAAAAGAAGGCTCTGGTGAGGCTTTATGTGGCTTTTCAGCATCTGAAGGAGGGCCTAAAATAAGGGTGGAGAGTGGAGAGGGAATTTTTGTAAGGACATGGAGTGACAATGCAAGGGGGAATGGCTTTGAACCAAGAGAGAGGAGGTTTAGATTAGACATTGGGAAGGAATTGTTCCCTGTGAGGGTGGGGAGGCCCTAGCACAGGGTGCCCAGAGAAGCTGTGGCTGCCCCTGGATCCCTGGGAGTGTCCAAGGCCAGGCTGGATGGGGCTTGGAGCAGCCTGGGACAGTGGAAGGTGTCCCTGCCCATGGCAGGGGTGGGATGGATGAGCTTTAAGGTCCCTTCCAACCCAGCCCATCCTGTGATTCCATGATTTGTTGATTTATCTTTGCTCAGGCTCTTCATGGCCGTTCTCGAACATTCTTTATTGAATGAAAACCGTTGTTGCTCCTCTGCAATTAACACATCTCTTTAGTCAGGTGTAGTGGAAGAGTGATTTTGGGTCACCCCACTGTCTGAGGTGCTCAGTCCTGTAGAAACAAATCTGCTCAGTTTAGCTGTGATTTACTTAGAAAACGTTCAATGGAAAACCTGAAAAATTGAATTTGTTTAGAAGTTTGCAAGAAAAATAAATAGGTTGGGTATAAACTATCAAAAAACCCACCAGTTTTTGGGTGAGCTGCGCAGTGTTTACATCCTAAGGCTGTGCTGGTGGATGATTTATTTTGAATTATTTTATCTTTATTACTTCATTTTTATTTTTTTAAACACATTTAATTTTACCGTTTGTTTTAATTCTTTTTCCTACCCGAATGTCACGGCCAGCAAACACTGCCGGCGGCTTCCAAAGTGAGCCAGAATCCGGGCAAAAATACTGAGCTGTATAATCACAAGGAAAAACGGGTCTGAGGGAACTGGTTTTCCAGGATTTCAGGGTCTTCCCAGACAAAGTGCAGCCAGGAGCTGAGCACAGCTCTGTGGTGATGTGCATTGCTTAAGGGCAACAGCACAGCCTGGTGGTTTATGGTTATTCCAATGCATCGGGATCTGCACAGGAATTTCCCTTCCCCAGAACCCGGCTCGTTGCCTGCGCAGAACTGAAGGCTGTGTTCATTAATTCATTTGTAAGATTCCATTTTACCCGAGGTTCTCAGAATAAATAAAAAAGAGCAGACTGCAAGGGCGTATGCAAAATAGATAAAGTAACAGGTCCTTCCCAACATCCCTGGTTCTGAAACCTCAAGGTGCTGGATAGGTTTGAATTTTGCTTTCAGGATAACAAGTAGAGGGATATAACCGGGAAAAAAAAAATCTTGCCATGTGTACTATGCAAAATTTGGAAAAAAAAAAAGGGGGGGACAAAAGGAAAGTGTGAGCAGAAAAAAAATGGAATTTTGCCTTCCTTTTTCTATTATGCCAAGGCCAAAAGTATATAATGCATTCATATAGACTGAATATTCAGACACCAATCATGATATTTATTCTCTTTCTTGTGTGTCTTCAGGGTAAGTGACGTTGGTCAGAGTGTAACTTCTGAGGTGGCAGTGGAATGAAACGGGTGGCAAATGTGCTCAGACCGAATTTTCAAATCAAATGAATTACATTTTCTGTTTTGCTTGCTTGTGAAGCACAGGCTGTGTGATTGCCAGCAGTGCAGCTGCGGGTGCTGAACAAAATCTCTTGCAAACTCCATATTCAGTTCGTTTTCTGCTCACACATGATGGGACAACAGCCACTGACTGGGACTAGAGAGGGGTTTCCAGCGCAGTGCTGGCACAGCTCCCGACACTGGGCAAGGCTTTTTCATGGAATAATAGAGTTACAGAACGGTTTGGGTTTGAAGGCACCTTCAATTTCATCCAGTTCCACCCCCTGCCATGGGCAGGGACACCTTCCACCATCCCAGGTTGCTCCAAACCCCATCCAACCTGGCCTCGGACACTTCCAGGGACTGGGAGTCCACAACCTGTCTGGGTTATTCACCTAAACCAGAGACTGCTCAGTCCTGCTTAACTTGATAGAAAGAACCTTTGATTTCACCTGTGTGGCTTTGGAGCTGCGAGCAAAGGGATTTTCAAAGGCTCCTGTGGAGGCACTGAAGGACTGAAGTGCTTTGGGGCAAAAGGCTCCTTACTTTCCTGCAGTGACTGTTCCTATAGGATTGTCTCCACACGGGAAAGCTGAGGTGCCTCTTTGCTTCCTCTTTGTCCTTTAGCCCCGTCCATGGCTGAGGAATGACTCACAGTCATTCCCAAGAAAGAGCTGGAGTCCACGTGGAGGTGTGACCCCTGTATTTAAACTGACTCTTAAGCTCTCTCTTAAGTCTCAGTTATGTTTTTGTGATCCGAAGCACATGAATTCTGCTGAAATTCGTGAAAATGATAATTAATCTGCTTTGGTTCATTAGAGAGGAAACACATTGTTACATAAATAGGACAAAATACTCTGAAGATCAGTGAGGATATTTCTGAAAAATTGCACAAAGAGCTTTGGGAAAGTGTAGAATGGAAAATAAAAAAAAAAAAAAAAAGGAAGAAAGAAAGAATTGTCTTCTTTTCCTTGAGTGCTGAATTAGAGGACAAAATGATCAAAGACCGAATGCTGCTGTTCACAACCTTTCCCTGCATCCTGCTGAAGCACAGGGAGACGATGCAGTTCCTGAATCCCTCTGGAGCAGGCATGGGAAGGGTGTTGAGCTGTGCCACAGCAAACCATAACCATGGACAGAAACCAAAGCCCTGAATGAAAGCTGTGCCGGCTTCCCACGCGTCCTGCTTCACGCCGGAGAAACCAGAGCACTTTCCAGCTCTCTAAAAACCTCTGGTGAGCACAGGGATGTCAGGTCTCCCTGCCTGACGTGCTTTGATCACTCTGTAATTATCACCCATCAGTTCAGACACTGATTTGTGCTTTGCTCAGGAGCAGCAGACAGTGTTGATGCCTGGATGGAGAAGCTCAGATCAGCTGGGTTGAGCTGACATCTCCCCCGCCCCTCCTGCCACGGGTGCTGGGTGACGTCTGGGGCAGCACTGACAGGGTTAATTCTCTACTCTCCTTCCCTTGCTGTTTCCCAGAGTTATTCCATGTTTTCATGTTGGCAGGAAGGATTTGGCAGCAATAATTCAATGCACTACTGGGGACATCTTCCTATCGTGGAATCGTGAAGGTTGGAAAAGCCCTCCGAGATCCTGGAGTCCAACCATTCCCCCAGCACTGCCAAGGCCAGCACTAAACCATGTCCCCAGGGGCCTCATCCACAAAGTTTGAACATTTCCAGGGATGGTTCCATTGCCTTTCATCCTTTCAGCGAGGAAAGATTCCCTGTGATCCAATCAAACCTGCCCTGGGGCCGCTTGAGGCTGTTTCCCCTGCTCCTGTCACTTCTCACCTGGGAGAAGAGACCCACCTGGGTGTGAGCCCCTTTCAGGGACTTGCAGAGCGCAAAATCTTGGCAAATAGGTGTCAAACACCCACTCAGAGAATAATCCCTCTTTTCATGCTGGGATAAAAGAAAATTCACCTTTTTTCCATGCTAAATGGGGGGATCATGGGCAGGGTCTGCACTGTGCTTGCCCTCCAAGTGAAAGCTGCACCGGCACTCACAGTACACACAAAGATGGTGAATCATCTTTCACCCAGAGGAGTAGAAATTCTGTAGTACAAATTCACTGTGTTCCCATATTTGTCCACCAAATTGTGCTCCCGCTGCTGTAAATTTTGTATTAAATTATTTAGGTCAGCTTAAATTTGGAAAGCAACTAAACAAGCACCATTTTTTGCCTCATTTACATGTCTGTGGTCGTTGTAACACGGTTTGCTTCCTAAATTAAAGTGATGCAAGCAGTCTGCCAGGGAAATGAGCGGCAATATTTCTTGGTTATATTTTTGAAAAGCTGGTTGTAACTCTCAGGCATTGATCCAAGGAGAGGTGGACACGTGGAGAACAAAAATTCAGATTTCTTTCAGCATGCACTGGATCTGTGGTTGCTCTGGTTCGAAGTTTCATATTTTTCCTGTGAATTAAGAGCATTTTGAGTCTTTGCTTAATGGTTTAAGCATATCAATATCTGTGATCCTGGGATTAAGGGCTGCCTAAGGGCAGGTATTGTCAGGATCCAGGGGATCACATTAAAAGCCATTAATAGCTCCATGTGCTATTGTGCTGTGCTCTGACATGATGCAATCCAGCAGCTGCCCCCTGCAGAAACTCTCCAGGCATCGTGTCAAAGGGACACAATGCTGATAACTGGGTTAGGATGGGTTTAGTTCATCCTGATGGTGCCAGAGCCCTTCCTGTGCCTTCGCAAACACTCGTCCTCAGGGCCTGCCCTCATCCCGCCTCTTGTTTCCATTGCTGGTGAGATTCCAGCTCCTGCCAAAAACTCCAGACCCCGTTTCTGGCTGGCTCTGTCCCAGGCAAACACCTCTCTGTTCCTCAGTGCTTCCCACAAACATTTCCACACAGCTCTCTCAGCTCCTGCCTCCTGACATTCCTGCGGGGATACCCTGCATGAGCTGACAAACGCTGCTTTGTGGGTTTCCCTGGGGGGGTCCCATCTTTCTGCTCCCACCAGATGCCACTTACCATAAATGGAGAGGTTTTTTCCACTGAGGCTGCTCGTAGCTGATCTTCTTCGCATAAATCCAGCCATGGAGTGAGCCAGCACAGCTTTCCGAGCAAAAGGTTCTCATGGTGATCTGCTTTCTTTTTATTTATTTCTATTTTTTTAATTTGTATTTTTTTCTCCCACTCTGGAGAACCTCTGTGCTGATCCCACAGACTGAATTCCCATTGCCCATGCACCAGAACAAAGTAAATTCCCCGTGCCCAGGCACCCATCGCGGCAACACCTGTCTCAGCAGTAGCTGAAAATCATTTGCATGGTGATCACCTAAGCCCAGAAGGACAATGATTTGGGAAGCACAGAAAGAGCTGGATCCATTCACTTACATTCCCTTGGGTCAAACATCTTTTTTCCTGTCTGTTCTGGTATAATGATCCCAGCAACATCTGATACATTTTACTCCTTGCCCATCTTCTCTGGAACAGCTTCCAGGTTTCTCTATAAAACACTCGGATTCAGGCCCTTTTCCTATTTCATGCACCAATACTTAATTTTTGTACAGATTTTTATTGATTGCTTTTCTTGTGTTATTTTCTTTTTTTTTGCTGTTTTACGGCTACTGTTCACATTTACTGTTGGAATTATTTTACACTCTGCATGTAAGGACGTCACTGCAGATTTTCTGGCAACGTGAACAGTGACTAAAATTTGGGATGGGGGGGTGTGGAATGAAAGGAGGAGGAGGAGAGGAAATGCAGCATAGGAGGGTGAGCAAATTGCTTTTCCCTTTTCAATGGTTAAATCCTAACAACTGGTAAATGCCCTTTCAGTGGGGAGGGCAGCTCATTTGTGATACAGGTACAAATGGGCTCAATCAGAAAGGCAACCCCACAGGCACTTCCATTTCATCGTGTGACATTCAAAACCTCCGATGTTTTCAGCAGCTGGCGATGGGATTTACTCTTTTTTATTTTTTCTTTTGCCTGAACACGAGAATTAAAATCACTTGAATGCTTTCACCGAGCAAGTCCTCGCCGTCGTGCTTTATTCCTCCGGGGGCACTGGGAAATAGACTGACAGTCTTTGCCAACCATAATGATGCTGTGGCTCTGTTTTATGGAAGCCGTGCTCCCCCGGGAGAGGCGAGGGAAGGCAATCCATGTGCAACTCAGCAGCACCCACCCGCCCACCTGAGGGCTTTCTCCAGCATTAGCGAGTTGTTGCTTTGGCAAAAACGAAGGCACAGGGGTTTGTGCCACGAGGTTCCATCTGTGCCTCCTGAATCCATTTCCAGACGGAATTCTCACCACAGCCTTCACTGGGATTGATTATTGTGCGCACAAGATTCACAGCTGTGCTGGTGGCTCCAACAAGAAGCACTGGCAGTTCTTGGGCAGGCTGATCCCAAGCAGTTTTCCTTCCCCAGGGCATGGCTGCCAGCTCAGGAGCCCAGGAATATTCTGCATAACATCTTTTGGTTGCTGCCTGTGGTGACTCCTAGAAAATGCACCCTCTGAATCTCAAGGGCTGACTTCTGTTTACTGTGGAAAATGGATGGAAATGCTGCTTTTATTCAAGATTATCATCAACAGGTCCTTATTTTTGGTGATATATTGAGAGGAAATCTAGAAAGCTGCAGCTATAAAAGTAGAGTATTTAAAAAAAACCAAAAAGGATGGTGGTGTCCTGAAGTTCTGGGGGTCTGAATGCAATCCAGTCTTTCTTATGATCTTGGGCGCATCTTTCAATTTCCCAGGCTCCTTGGTCTCACAGCTTAAACAGAAAGTCTTTCAGGCCCTGGACTCTCTTCATGCATTTTGTACTGAACCTGCCTCCAGGCAAAAGGGAGAAAATGAGCAGAGAATCAGAACATTCCTGCAGCCACTAAAATTCCTCTCCCCAGCCGAGGTCCTTGAGCTCTGCCAGGTTCTCCAGCACTGCACTGGAGTTTTCCTTTCCCGTTTCGACCTCTTGCAACTCCTGCTAAGGGAAAATGCACTTAAGGATCATTTTTGGAGTTAAAATGCTCCGACATGATAAAGGGCAAGGGATTGGAAGAGTTGGTGTTTTAGGCTTGTACGGTTTCCGTCATGCAAACAAAAGCGGGAGGAAGGAAAGAGAAGTTTATGGGGTGCCTGAACCATCAGGGATCTGCATAGGGCAGGATGACCATGAGCAGAATGTACTGTTATTAAACTGAAAGATAGTTTTAACTCCTCTATAATAAAATGTTTCCTTATAGCTCTGCACGGATAAGGTTTGGCATCAATATGGCCTCAATATTTTGATTTATACCCTCAAAATCCATATTGAGCATCATATTTTGCACATCATCTTACCTTTCACTTAATGTTATGTACTTAATATATAAACATGTAGCAACACCTGAGGGAGTCCACTGTATTTCAGCAGGAAGCCACCTGTTCTGACAGGGCTGTTGCTCAAGCAGATGGCCCCGTGATGGATTATCCGCTCCTCACCCATCGCGGCGTCTTCCCGAAGAATTTGCACAGACGTTTGTAATGAGATTTTCGCGCTCACACCACACTTGCACGTCCAACAGGTACGAAGGGACCTTCTGTTGAAAAGTCACCCAGCCTGAGAAGTTTGTTTCTCTGCTGGGAACGAGCTTTCCCAAGCCCCTTTCCCTATGGGATCTGGGCATGACCCTTTGGAAGAGGTCGGTGTGTGGTGCCCCAGTGGTAACAAAACAAGCACAACCTCTTCCAGGGTCATCTGTTATACCCAAAGTTATATTTTTTTTCATGAAACAAAAAAGCCAAAGAGATCAAATCTGCTGGGAATTAGAGAACATAAAGGAAAAATGGCTCTGGAATATTTTTTGGTTTTGCCACGATGCAGTAATGATAAGGAAAAATAAAGCGTGTCCTGATGTTGACCAACACATCATGGAATCATTTAGGTTGGAAACGCCCTTTAAGATCGAGTCCAACCACTAACCCAGCATTGCCAAGCCCACCACTAAACCATCCCTAAGTGCCTCATCTGTACATTTTTTGAAGCCCTCCATCCCCTCTGTTTTCCTCCGGCTGGAGCACAGCTTTTGGGAAGGTGCAGCTCAGCTCCACGGCAGCTGCAGTGACCTCTCAAACCTCCTCTCCACAAACCTCAGACCTACAACAGGGCACCAGTGGACCTGAGGCTTTATCTCATGACAAACACCCAATTATTCCCACTAAAATCTGTGCTTGTGACATATTCAGGAGCCGTGACCCTTTAACGGGATCGCGGACTGGGACACACGGAGCTTGTTCCCTCTGTAACTTCCCACCCTCGGGTCCCAGCAGGTCCTGATGTCAGAATCAAATTTTTCATTCCTATTTTCACCGTGCTGGATGAAATTGGAATCTGAAAACTGCAGTGGCTCGGGTTGAACCTTTGAATCCTTACGGCATTTCCGTCAGAGACGTCGTCTCTCTTGTGGGTGCAGAAACTCAAGGGCAGAGGATCATAGTAGACAAAGCCTAAAATAGTGGGAATTGGGAGGACTGGGAAGAATTCCCACTTTTCAGATACAAATTCTACTTAAGAGATTCAGATGAGCTCATTGCTCCACCAAACTTCTTAGTTATTCGCTGAGTTTGGGTATGGGAGGACATAAAAAGGTGAATTTCAAGCTGCTGTTGTTAGGTGATCATGGGAATTCAAATATCTTTATTTTAAACAATTAGAGCTTTACTACCCATAGGAAAGAAACAGGAAGCAGAAATGGAAAAAAATTATGCAGTCAATGAATTAATTGTCTGCAGAAATCTATGAAACCTAACTTATAACTTAATTAGTTTTTTTTCTTACAAGCTAAACACCAGGCTGTAATAATGGCATGCAAGTCATATTGAGCACACATTAATCATTTTTTATTTTCTTCGTTGAACCTGATCCCTATAAGAGGTAAAATCCAGAATCATGTAATACCGCAAGGAATTAAGAATATGTGAACATTCAAAAGAAATAATAAGAATAACAATAATAACAATAATAACAATAGTAACAATAATAACAATAATTACAATAATAATAATAATAATAACATCTTTCTGTTTTCACTGGCTGTATTTTCTCAGTGGCTCTGATTTCTTCGAGTAACAAGTACAGACCATAATTGTGCTAATAAAGAGGAAATTATACCGATCTATAATTAGAGCAATAAGGAGAAAGGTACAGCAGATCATAATTGAACCAATAAGGGGAAAATATAATCATGTTTAATGGCTTACATGAGTGTTAGTGTCTTCTGTATACTTAATAAATTGGTACCCATTTTCATGGTGTGTATCTGAGACACCTTTCCTGCTACGATCAAATTGCCCTTCAGATCTATTGTTGGGACTTTCTGCTGGTCCTGGAAGCCCCTCTGGGGTGAGAACTATTGGAATAAGTAGAATAAGAGCAGAATTTTGGATGGGTTTGACCATCAGCTACAATCATCTTCAGCTCTGTCCAGGTTTATTTGGGGTATGCCTGATTTAAATCCATGGATAAACAGGTGGGGAGTCTCATAACAGGGTTGAGATTTGGAAAAAGAAATACAGAAATGGTTGAAAGGTGTAACCCTTTGGGGTTGGCTGCGTTTGGGCATCAAAAGATGCTCTGCAAGCAGGATATGCTCGAAGGACAAGGCAATGATTTATTTCCTAATATTCACAGTAGAATAACGTGGCTGCAAGCCCCAGAGCTGAGCATCAGTAATTCCTTGCTGCTGCTGCTGAGCTCCCACCTTCTGCAGGCTTTTTTACCTGAAAATTTCACAGCTTGCAGCTTTGATGTGTTTCCCTGCGAGTCCTTGAGCTGCTAACTGTCCCCTTCTCAGCAATCTTCCCCCTGTCTGCGGTTTGACCTTTCGGAGCTTGTACAGCTCGAGTTTGCTTGTTTCCCTCGCAGCTTTTTCTCACAACGTGGTGGTTTGCTCAGAGGTTCGAGCCAAGGTCACGCAGATGCTCGGCCTGAGAATCCAGCCAGGGATCAGAGAGAGAGCTGAGCCCTCCCAGGGGAGTTTACCAAAGCTGAAGTTTAAAACGGCCTCCCCACATCTTCACAGAAGTGACATCAAATATAGTTTAGCTGTAATTTGCCTTTTGATTTCCCTCTCAGCTATTAAAAAAATAAGAATGTTTCCTACTTTTATATACTATGAGCACGTAAAAATTTCTTCAGACATTCCCACGCTTGGTGTGTGACATCCTTTACTTTGAGCTGACACCTGCAAAGATTTTCAGCCCAGTTCTCCTGGCAGGACCCCAGGTGCTCTTTTTGAGCTGTGGGTGGCTTGGAAGGGCAGGACCAAACCTGGTGAAGGGAACTCTTCATGTGCAGGTTCAGGGAACACCGTGGGAGAGAGGCTCACGTTTTCCAGCACAGACATCTGAGATATGTATTTTTCCAAACATTTTTCTCTCTCAAAGATTTCTCAGCTCCGTTAAGCGCTGAAGATGAATGGAAAGAGAGAATTTACAAGAGCACGGAGTGACAGGACAAGGTGGGATGGCATCAAACTGAGAGAGGAGAGATGGGATATTGGGAAGGGATTGTTCCCCGTGAGGGTGGGGAGGCCCTGGCACAGGGTGCCCAGAGAAGCTGTGGCTGCCCCTGGATCCCTGGCAGTGTCCAAGGCCAGGCTGGATGGGGCTTGGAGCAGCCTGGGACGGTGGAAGGTGTCCCTGCCCATGGCAGGGGTGGGATGGATGAGCTTTAAGGTCCCTTCCAACCCAAACCATCCTGTGATTCCATGAGTTTATGATAACATGGAATGTGTGTGACACGGGATGTTAATAATACTTAGGTAACATCCTGACGGGAAGTTAATAATGAACTAAATTGTAACAGAAAATTATATTTTCATGACACTTTTCTGTATTTCCATATATATTTATATAGGATACCTGTTGTTCTCTAAGCTTCTTAGACTACTAAATATCAGCCATCCCTAGAGCTGAACTTTGCCCTCATTTCTTAAGGCTCTTGGACATTTCTTCGATCGAAGTTCCTATGTCAATGTGACAATAAATTCACACGTACACATGAAAAAACGAAAAGACACTTTTCTATTTTGTGGTGATTTTTAAGAACATTGCCCTAAATTAAAAAAAAAATGACATAACCTCATAAAACCTCATTACATAGATGGATAGAGTTATTAATAAAAAAAAAAAAGGGCAAAAAAGTAAAAATAGCAGTAGAAATACAGAAATGTAGGTAGGTGTACAGCACCCATATATATATACACACACATATATATATATAATATTTCACCCACTGCTTTGCACCTCCTTTTCTTCCACTCTCCCAAAGCATCACTGAGAAAATGACGACTCTCCCCACAATTACCCTCCCCATTCAACGGATTTAATCTCCAATTTCGGCACAGGTACTTTTAGCAAGCTGAGTAACAACTAAAGGAAGTGTTTCCTCTCACAGCACACAGTTGTGAAACTTTAATTTAGATGTTAATTTTTTTAATTAAAGGGGAAAAATTATAGGAATGGGCTTAGTTTTCTTTAAAAGTACAGCATAATCGTCTAACATTAGTCTGAAGGACAACAGTGGAGAGGTCTGACAGTGTAACCACTCTTCCCTGAAGACGTCCAGGTAACCCCAAGGCTGCACTCGGAGTTTCCTGGTGCCTTGGAAACAGCCTGAGTCAGAGGATTCACTTATCCCACAGTCACCTTGTCAGAAAAGCTCCACATTTTGCATTTAGTAAAGCAGTGCCTCGGAGCAGGAGGCTGCTCCGGGCTCTGTGGAGGGGAGCAGGAGGGGAAGGCACAGCCCTGACAGCAAATGAAGGAAAAAACGGACAATGTTTGAAAAGAGATGAGGCCAGAAGCAGCATTTTTAGTGTTTGAATCGCCTGCTGCTTCTCTGCTGCTCAAGGCAAAGAGGTTTGAGAGCACAAGCGTCGTCGTAAGCATCTGAAATTTGCTTTAAATCTTGCTCTAACAAGATTTGGGCTTTATGATTCATCCCTCTGATGTCACAGAAATGAAGGAGGAAGTGTGTGTCACCTGGCCACGTCCCCAAGTGGGGTGAGGAGGCAGCAGAGAAAGGCAGCAAATGCTGAAACACCGAGAACTGCCTCAGTCTGAATAGCACCAATTAGTGCTTCCTGCCCTTGAAAGGTTTTGATCAGCAAGAGTTGTCGTCACCAGAAATAATTCGGAATGAATCCTATTTTATTATTAAATATTTCTATTACTCTGCTGAGTTAACAGTCGTGGCTAAGGATTCCGAAATCCCACTGTACTGGAGAGTTCTGTGCTGAAAGTTTAGGGATTTATCACAGAATTATGGCAGCCTTGAAAGTCCTGGGTTGAAGGGATCTTAAAAATCAGCCAGTTTAGCTGGTTTAAGTTTAGAGTGGGACATATTCTCTGCAGTGAACATATCCATGCAAAATACCTGTGGAGTGTCTGATCCTAAAGGACGCTGTAAAATTACCAGGAGGAATGAAATGACCCTGCTTTCTTGAACTTTCCTCTGTTAAAACACTAATTCCCATGCTGGCTTTAAAAACTCCACTTGTAATCTCCATATTAAGGTCTATAAACTTCATCCTTAACTTTTTATTTCAGCTTTATTCCTGTTCTATGCGTCGCCAAATATTGCTTTTGTGTAATTGAAACAGAGCTGTAGTTGGATTATTAAACGGGCAAAGTAATTGTGTTCGGCTCTAAAGGGGGAAGCAAATGTGGACAGCGGGGAAAAAAACCCTTAAATTGTGGAAAAATTGCTTTTTTTTTTCAGAGCTAGAGAGCAGATGCTGCTGGGGGACAGCAGTCCCAGAACCCAGGGGTGGCCTTCTGGTTCCATGGGGTGGCTCAGGGAAGAGGCTTTGACGAGAAAGTTTGTCAGGGTGGTGTATGGGATTTTTTTCCTCTCTCCACCCCTCTGTTTTCATCCGTTCCTTGCAGAATATTTGCATTTCAATGCCGTGTTGTAGGACACGTCCCCAGCTGTGCTGCAGCCCTGGGCTGTGGTTCAGCCTGGCTTTGCGCCTGCAGCGTGGAGGAATTCTGCTGGGAACAATGCTCGGGAGGCTCAGGGAAAAGGAGGATGTCAGGTGTGCTCAGCACCACGGGTGATTTCCTGTTTGAAGCCTAAGAAAAGAGAGCAGCCAGCGTTGGACACCACATGGGTCTCATTTTTAACCCTCCCCTCAGAAGGGGACAACGCAGATCTGTGCCGTGGCCTGCGTGGGCAGGAGCCAAGTGATGCGGCTGGTGCTTGCCAGCTGTTGACATGCCCAGGCAGGGCACATTCCTGTTTGATCTGCCACAGTTGCTAAAACCAAAAATAAATACTTATTTACGGTGAAAAGCTGAGGTTTGAGTACAGCAAAAAAAAAAAAAACCCAAACCAACAAACAAACAAAAAAAGACAAAACAAAAAACACACAGGTGGAAGAGCGCTCTGAGCAAGATGAAGCAGAGGCTTGATTTACTACATTTGCATTTCCATTTATTCTTCTAAAGCAGATGTCCTCGGCTCAAGGAACAAATCCCGGTGTTCCCCCAGCCCTGAGCCTGGTTTTGCCCAGCCTGGGTTTGTCCCCGGAGCATTTCCACGGCGATCCCGCCGCTCGGGGAGCAGATGTGGGATGGGAGGCAGAGGCTGCCTGCAGATCGAGTGGCTGCTGCCAACTCTCGCGAGCTCCATGTCAGAAAGAGTTGATTATAATGTCAGCACTGGCCAATTTACGGGCTTAAAGCAGCAGCTGCACCGCTGCATCTCCCCCGAGGTACCCCGAGATCCCGACTCTTAAAAACTTTGTACTTCTTGTAATAGGAGCGGGGTAAGTGACCCTCCCTTTGCACGTCTCCGCCTGCCAGGATAATTTACAGTGCAGCTGGATTTGCCGGGGGATTGGGGTCTTTGCAAACGCTCTGCGCTGCCCATTTGTTGCTCTCCGGGGGAAGCTGCCGCTGCCCTGCGGATGGAACGAGTGAGCAGCGTGTGTAGCGGACCTTGGCATTATTCAAGGGATCCTGGGCTAAGTAAATTAAGCTGAGCTAGAAATCGCTTATTAATTCAACCATCTTTCCTATTTAAGTAGCGATTATGCAGTCTGGTGTATAGATTTTTTTTTGGCTGGGTAAAGATTTGCAAGGGGGAGGGAATAGGCGTTGAAATAAATAGCGTTCCCTCGCTGAATAAGAATGCAAAAGTGGAGTCTGTTTAACTTTTGCTGGGGGAAACTACTACAGCAGCAGCTTTTTAAAATATGCAAATACACTGCACGATGTAACTCTGCTGGGTTGGTGTTGATGAGCTGAAGCAATCTTCTGACCCTTTTACTCTCATTGTAATAATCAAGTAATGTTTGTTTTGCTCGGCGTGCTTTGCGCTGCTGAGTTTGGTTTAAAGCAGCATTAAAATCCTTATTAAATGTAATATTTGCCAGGCATTCAAGGTGTAATAATAATCCTCTGTCACTTGCTCCTTTTGTTAATATTAGCAGAGTGACCTGAGAGTAGATGAGTCCTCTCATTCAGCAGCACAGAACTTCTGTGTTTTCCAAGCTCGATCCAACTTTTTCTTTGAAATGCCAGAGCCAATTTAAAAGGTATAGAGCTGAATTTTTTGTTATTTTTTCTCACTAATATTATTGGCTAAAACTTCTGCCTCTATGTTTTGCAATGTTACATTGTTTTCCTGCCATCCCTTTTTAATTAACAGGAAGGTGCAGGGGGAGAATTCATTTCAATTACTATTTAGATGGATAAATCTTGAAGAACTTTAAAGTCTCTTGCTTTTCTTAGCCTCATTTTCTCTTCATAATGACAATATTTGAAATATCTTATTATTTCCAGCTTGTTGTGGTTTGGTCTTGATCTTTTTTTCACAAATTCAGTGAAGTAACAGTGTCACAACAACAGACTTCGAGAAATAACTTCTCCCATCTCACAGTGGTGCTGGGTGCTCCAAAACCCAACTGGATCCCTCCTTCATCCCTACTCCATTGTTTTCCTTCTCCCAGCTCTGGTGGCTTTTCAGGATTTTGGGTTTGGTTTTGCAGAGGGGCTGAGAGAAGCCCTGGGATGTTCAACACTAATGAATTTTTAAGCGCAGATTTACAGAGCAAACCAAATTACTCTTCTCACCTCTCCTTCCATGGCCTCTCTTAAATCTTCCTGAGAAAGTTTCACAATGAAACATTCTGAGTTAAAAAAATAATCCCAAGCCTGTGTTGGTTTAGCAGGCTGGAAATATTCAGCAAAATTGGGTAAGTTATGCCCAATTCTCTCAAAGACAGTGAGATTTAGGCTTGAGTGTTTTAGCAGACTGGGGTGACTGCAAATACAGGCTCTTGCTTTGGTCTCTGTGGAGATTTGGGTTGAATATCAGAAAAGGTTCTTCCCCCAGAGGGTGCTGGGCACTGCCCAGGCTCCCCAGGGAATGGGCACGGCCCCAGGGCTGCCAGAGCTCCAGGAGCGTTTGGACAATGCCCTCAGGGATGCCCAGGGTGGGATTGCTGGGGTGTCTGTGCAGGGCCAGGGGTGGGACTGGATGGTCCCTGTGGATCCCCTCCAACTCAGGGTATTCCATTTTTCTATGCCTGGCACATAGGGAGGGGGAGATAAAAGCCACTGAATGCTGTGAGCGAGCCTCCTGCCCGTGCCAGGGCGAGTCGTGCTGACCCAAACTCCTTGGGAGCTGCTGGACCCCCTGAGCTGACAACTCACATCTCTAATATTTAACGAAAAATGGAAGCAATTGCAGGTTTCTGTCAGTCAAGCTGAAGACTGGGTGGAGTGTGAGACCAACTCCCAAGTCTATCGCCCACATTCAACACCTCTATTTTATTTTAACAAAACATCCAGCGCGTAAATGTTTATGTTTTCTAAAATTTATCTATTTTCTGTCTGCTTAGGTGAATGCTAAAAATATTGTCCCTGAGGATTCTTCCCTGCTCCTTTGATGCTGTCTCAAAGTCAGGAACCCCTTTGCACAATATCTTTCCTTTCCCCCCGGCTACCTTTTCTTTCTAAGAACAGGGAAATGAGCAGGAGGAGCTCAAATTAGGCCATAGCTGTATTTTCCATAGAAATGACCCTCATTCCCTTTAAGGACATGAGTGCTCCTCATTAACAAAGACTGGCCTGTTTAAAGGGACAGGACAGAGCATGCGGCATGTGACAGGGCATCGAGCAAAAAAATAATAGAAGGGAGCTTTGTTGAGCATTGGCTGATATGTAAACCACAGAAATGGATTTATGCAAATCAGCTTTTGGTGAATTTTCAGTTTCAAGGGGATGGTGCTGAGGTTTTATTTGAAAAGGTTGGGGTAAATAAGATTATTAGAGTGCTTAAATGTGATACATAATCAACATTTGTATCCTTAGCTTTAAGGTAATACTGATTATCACTTGGAAAAGTTCTCAGGAAGGAAAGAGCAAACCATACCCGAATTATTAGGCACATTTTCTTATATTCAAAAATCCCTGAAGTTTTAGCATTTTAATATTCATTCTAAATATGACATTCATGCTTCATATGACTCTGCTGGTTGTAAGCTTGGTTAAGGTGCTCTAGAAAAACAAGACCTGGAAAGAAATTTTCCATTTAGGTTTTGGTTGGTGGGTAAATCATCTGCAGTGGTCAGAGCCTGTTTCTATGACTTCATCTCTCCTGGTTTGCCTTCCTCAGCTCTGTAGTTTTTAGCAAGAGAATTTTTCTGAAGTACTGACCAAATACTAAATAAACAGACACCGTCTTTGCAACACAAATAACCAACAAGAACGTACAGTTAAAAACTTCAGTGCTTTGTGCAGCAGCACCTTCTCATTTTCGGTGCCCCTGGGATGACCCACACCCTTATTTAACAAACCATCGTGGTACTGATATATTGCAACACTAATTCTGATTTATTTTTTGTCCTGTGTTTCAGGCACCATGATTTGGACGAATGGTTTGAGCCTCTCTACCAGATTTCTGATGGGGTTTCTTCTCCTGTCCATGTTCGTCAGGAAGGTGGTGCCTGAAGAGAACGTCATTGCAACCAAGAAGGGCAAAGTCAGAGGGACGAACCTGCAGGTGCTGGGGGGAACAGTCACAGCCTTCCTTGGAATCCCTTATGGACAGCCCCCCATCGGGAGGCTGCGATTCCAGAAGCCAGAACCTCGGGAGAAGTGGGCAGATGTTTGGGATGCCACCAAACACGCCAACTCCTGTTACCAGCCCATAGACACAGCTTACCCAGGGTTTGCTGGGTCAGAGATGTGGAACCCAAAAACCAACCTGAGTGAAGACTGCCTATACCTGAATGTATGGATTCCTTCTCCCAAGCCCAAGAACGCCACTGTCATGGTGTGGATTTATGGTGGTGGCTTCGAGTCTGGGTCCACTGCCCTGCCTGTCTACGATGGGAAGTTTCTGGCCAGGGTAGAAAGAGTGGTCGTGGTTTCCATGAACTACAGGACTGGTGCATTGGGATTTCTGTCCTTGCCAGGGAGCCAGAAAGCTCCTGGAAATGCAGGTTTATTTGATCAAAGGTTGGCACTTCAGTGGGTCCAGGAGAACATAGCAGCCTTTGGAGGCAATCCCAAAAGCGTGACTCTGTTTGGAGAGAGCGCTGGCTCGGCCTCTGTCACCTATCACCTCCTTTCCCCCAAAAGCCACCCTTTATTCACCAGGGCCATCCTGCAGAGTGGGTCTGCAAACGCCCCCTGGGCTGCAATCACAGCTTCTGAGGCCAGGAACAGAACAGTGGCTTTGGCCAAACAGCTCCAGTGTCCCACCAGCAACGAGTCTGAGCTTCTTCTCTGCCTCCAAGACAAGGACCCGAAGGAAATACTGGAGAATGAAGTTTTTGTGGTTCCATATGGCTCTCTTTTACAAGTATACTTCTGCCCAAGCGTGGATGGCGATTTTCTGGCGGACATGCCACAAGTGTTGATCGAGAATGGTCTTTTCAAACAGACCCAGATCTTGGTGGGTGTTAATAAAGATGAAGGGTCCTCATTTCTGGCATACGGAGTCCCTGGCCTCGACAAGGATAGCGATGGCTTGATCAATAAAACCCAATTTGAAGCAGCCTTAACTCTGGCCTTCCCAGGAGTGAGCAAGCTTGCGATAGAATCGATCATCTTTCACTACACGGACTGGGAAAACGTGGCAAAGCCGGAGCACTACCGAGATGCCATCGATGACGTGATCGGAGACTACAACATCATCTGTCCCGTGATGGAGTTCTCCACCAGCTTCGCCCAGCTGGGCCACCACGTGTTCTTTTATTTCTTTGAGCATCGCTCCTCCAAGCTGCCCTGGCCGGAGTGGATGGGGGTCATGCACGGCTACGAGATCGAGTTTGTGTTCGGGCTGCCCCTGGAGAGGAGAGTGAATTACACCAAAGCTGAGGAACTCCTGAGCCGCTCCATGATGAGATACTGGACAACTTTTGCCAAAACTGGGTAAGTTTACTCTGGAAGTTTGGTTGGTTGGTCGGATGTTGTTTCACCAGGGGAAGAAGCTTGACTGTTTCAGTGCTGCTTTGGAGCCTGACTGGAACGACACGAAGAGATTAATTGTTCAGTTATCCAGAATTCCTATTTTAGTTCTGACAAAAGCACTGTTTTAATAAAATAAACTGTTGATGTGTTGCTGCCTGTGTTGGACGAGCTTAAGGAAACAATGTTTATCCACCCATAAAAGCAAATGCAAAACATTTCTTTGCCATGGCAGTGGTTGTTACAAAGGCAGGTAACGGCCTCAGGTATTAGAAACAAAATATTTCAAATGCTAGAGAAGACTTCCAGCAGTACAAAAGTAGAGTGGCAAGAAGCACAATTTCCTTGAGAATTTGCTCAGAACTTTCAGGTGTTTAACAGGGAGGTGCGTTACGTTCACATGATGAAGAGATTGGGATTTCAGGCGGTGCTTTCCAGAAAGCCTCTCCTCCCCTGTGTGCTGTGAGTGCAAGCCCGTGACAAATCACCCTCCAATTTGAGTCCCCTCATCTTGAAGTGAAATATGGCCCAGCCTGCACATGGAGCAAAGAAGAATATTTCGTTTGGGTGTTTGGAATGGATTAAATCCAGTCCCTCTCCAGCTGGAGCCCAGGAGAAGTGAGGCAGCCCTTGCTCCTCTCAGCAGGGTTGAGGGCTCTCAGTGCGATGCTCAGTTTGAAATGAAAACACTTCGGAGCAGAGGCAAAAACAGCCCCCACCACAGTCCTGTAGGATTAGTCTCAAGCCTGGTGGGAAGGGGAGATATCTTTTTCCAGAAGTTTGGTTTGTGGTCTCTCCTGAGAAAACTATATGTACAAAAATCTGTGCCTCTGAGAACACACAACCAAACAGTTAATTCACACTCTAAAAACGTTTCTTTAACTTAAATCTTAAAATCCTGCATTAATTCTGCTTCTAAGGTGGACCTTTTGTTTGATTTGTCAAGGATATATAGATTTGTAAAGGCTGAAATCAACATTGGAACAGGATCTAATTATTTTTGAATAGATTAGAAACCAGAGGAGACCACTGTGCTCATTTAGTCCACCCAACCTTGTACATAACACAAAACACAGGTAGGACTGAAATGTTTCACTGATTAAAAATGTTTCCACTGATTAAAAATCCAGAACAAACATTGTTAGGTTGTTTTGAAGCTTAATTCCACTTAAAATGGTTGCAATTACAAAAGTAAGTGTTGTTTCAAGACTGAACTTTCCT
Organism: Eulacestoma nigropectus; assembly: GCA_013397775.1. Classification (NCBI taxonomy): domain Eukaryota; kingdom Metazoa; phylum Chordata; class Aves; order Passeriformes; genus Eulacestoma; species Eulacestoma nigropectus. The sequence continues at coordinate 860,269 of VZTE01003180.1, forward strand.
ATTTTACATTTTCCAGGTAGTATATTTTGTTTGACAATTTATAAGATATATTTTATGATTTTTGTTCCATATAGAGAGTGATTATTAAGGATCTACTAGATTAATCCTTCATCTTTTTTGCTTTTTTTTTTTTTTTAAATTGTTTGTTAAACAAGCCAGATCATACCCTTGAGACTTTAACTAACATTGTTTCTCAAATAACAACTCTCCGCCTTTAAACCTGTGATTCATCCACACCTTGTTAGAACTTGCCCTGCCAGAATTAAACACTGTCATCCCCACGGAGTTGTAATTCCAGGTGTCATCTCTCCCTTCCAGCTCAACCTGCTATGCCCTGTTTATCCATCCAAGGAAAATGCTGTTTGTGCTTTGTGCTGATATCCAGGGAGCTGCCAGGTGCCGAGGGCTCCAGAATCCACCCCAAATCCATGTCCCTGCCCTGCTTGGGTTCTCTCCTGCTCCAGGACACCCCAAACTTGGTGCTGCCAACCCCCAGCCATGTGTTGTCCCTTCACCTCACCCTCCAGGGTGAACTCACAGCTTATTTTTATGTGCATCCCTTTTTTAACAGATTTACTTATCAATGAGTGTGATTGATTGATTGATTGATTGCCTTGATTTGTAGGAGGATTAATTACCTTAACAACTCCCATCCCCTTTATATGCTGGAGCTTGTGCTATTTCTCTTACCAGAAGAGATGAGCATATTAAAACTCAGAAAATGGCTGTACCAGTAGCTGTACTCATCACTGCACAAGGCTTTAATACAGGTTTAATTATTGTAAAATTTAATCTAAAATTGAATCCACGAGCTCTTCCTGCCTCCCTCTCTGCTCAGAGCCTGAGCACACCCCTCCATGCGAGTTTGGTGGGGAGGGCTGGGGTGCAGAGCAAAGCTTTCGGTGGGGTGCACACTCTGGAATCGAGCTGTGAGGTTGATCTACCAATGCCAAAAATGCAGCTCATCGATTCCCAAGATGAAGTCTGAGGTTGGGAAAGGCTTGGGAACACTTCCTGCATCACGAAAGATGTGCTGTGACACCGATTCTTTGGGGCTGGTGTCGTTAGGGCCTTTGTGGAGAGCAAACTGAGTGAAAGTTCCTTATTCCATCCGGCAGCTTCCCATCCTGCCCTACAGGAGCTTGCAGCCAGGATCTTCCAGTAGAGACAGCACATCCTGCCATTAAACTGAACCATTTCTTAGTGGAAAAAGAGAAATTCAGGTCTATATTTGATTTTGCAGGACGATATTTACATTTCTTTGAACTCTTGGTTTCCACTGGATTAGGTATAGATTTAATTTTCACGTATAGAACTTCTATGTATATATTTATATAAATCTCAATAACCTGCTCTGCAAAACACTCTTCCTGTCACTGGAGCTCCTAAAATTAGACAAAATAAGGTACATTCAGTTTAAGTTTGTGGAAGACGGTCCTGTCACCTACTCTGATCATCATTCACACTATAATTAGATTACCCCCCAGATTGAATTTCAAGTGGTTTCCACAGCAAACAGCAAATAATCCCTCCCTCTGCTTCCACCACGAGGATCCAAACCATCACTGTTGGGAAAAACGATACAATCCTGCAATTTGTGCGTTAGTAAAAGATCAGGATTAACCCTTTACTCATTATCCAGAACACGGATACCTAAAGCTCTGGATCCCATTATTCAGAGTGTGCAAGGAGTGGGGAAGTCATAAAAATGCCCCATAATTCCAAGATTAATAAGGGATCCTTTTCTTCCTGGCACATTTGAGCACAGCAAACATTTATAAGGAACTGGGGAAGCCCTGTTTTGACATAATGTTTATAGGAAACTCTGGCATGATCAAAGGGCAAACCTCTGAGGGGAAAATTACCACTGATGTCTCCCGCAGATGAAGAGAAAGTCAAGCAAAAATGAGGAATATTGTACAGCACATTTTTTAGTGAGGGTGTTTGACCTAATATTCTAATGTGCTGAAGTACAAAAGCACAAGGGAGGGGAGAGCAGCCTGCAGAGGAAAGGAGATGAAGTAGAGTCAACAAAACTGGAAGAAATCATGTTTTTCCTGGTGTTTTCTGGCTGGGAGGGACTGAGAGGTGCCAGAGCTGCTTCTCGTGAGGGTCCTTCAAGCCCAAAGTTTGACCTTGGTGATCTCTGGGTTTTATTCTTATCTGAGGAATAAAAATGCTGATAGGAAAATTAAAAAATATGCACTTAGGAGCATTTTCTGTTTCTGTCATGGTTTGACCCCAGCCAGCAGCTAAATCCCACAAAGCTGCCCTCTCCCCACCACAGAGGGATGGGAGAGAGAATTGGAGGGATAAAAGCAAGAAAACTTGTGAGAAAGCCTTAATGTTGTGTAAGGACAAAAGAAAAGATGTTAGGGACAGAAAGTGACTCCTTCAAAGCATCCCAAGAGGGTGAAATCCTCGATTTCTGCATTTCTCAGTAACTAAAAGGACACTGCCAGCCAGCCCAGGGGTTTCCCAGTCCCCCACCACCCCCAGCAGTACTGGATGCAATTTTCCCCATCTCTGGGCACTTCTTATTTCACGTCCTGGCTAAAAATAAACATCAGTGATTACTGACCATTTCTCCTGGAAAATTACATGCATAAAGAATTTCCATTTTTGGATATAAACAGGGAAGGGAGACGTAGAGGATTCAGTAGGAGACAGGAACAGCCGTTTCTCCTGTGAGCCTCGGGGTTGGTGCTGCTTTTAGACTCCAATATTTCTCTTCTGGATCCCAGGGAACACTGTCATTTTCAGGAATCTGCCACGTATTTACACACTCTGTGAGGGCCCTGCTCAAAAAGTCTTTTTCATTACTGAATTTGGGTATCAAGTAGGTTTGACCAAGTATCCCCACCATTCCTAGTGCTATGAAGTTATTCCATAAAATGCTTTTATTTTTCATCCATTTGAGCCTTGAAAGAGCAACATTTTCATCATACCCTGAAAAATCCCTGTTTGTCACCGAGGGAAGAAAGACTCATTACTTCTGCTGTCTGGATAAATCAAGCCTGATAAAATATTTGGGTTATAAGAAGGAACAGATTCCAAAATCGAAGTTCTTGATTTACCCATTGAGGTTTAGCTTCTCCCTTCACCTTGACCTGGGGTGTCCTCAGCCTATTCTTGCATTTAAGAGTATTGGCAGTTGAATATCAATTCATAGCCTCCAAATCATTTGGTAAAACACCAGATATCATCACAGTTAGACGGAGAGAGATGGGCAGATTGGATTCAGCAGGAAACCATAGTGTGGTGTCGTATGAAAAGTGCTGGATCAGGCTCAGTACGGTTATGTTTGTGTGGAAATAACCTTTATTTTAACAATATTTATTTGTTAAAATGTTAATTTTCAGTGGCCTTCTCCTGAATTCTTTCCAGCACACTTGATTTTAAGCTACACCCACGGTGAAAGAATTTAAATTTCTCTTCTTAAACATTTTTAAAGTTCATTTTTCTGCCACACTTTTGTTATTCTTCAGGAAGTTTTTGAAAGCAGGCAGGTGACACTAACAGGTCCCACCAATCCCAAGCCCCAGGATGCTCTGCCAGCTCTGGGAAGGGGAAATTTTATTTATCCTGAAAAATGAGATGGCATCCCAAATCCGTGGGTGCCTTTTCCGTTCCTTTATCCGTTAGATTTGGTAACTCTTTAGTCATGAGGGATGCAAAGTGACAAGAGCCAGACAAATCAGATGAGCTGAAAACTCAGGCAAGAATATAACGGAGCACACAAAGATAGTATTTTTTAAGGCTTTGTGAAAAATGGTTCGGATAAAAGGAAACGGGCAAAACTTGTCCCCCTGCCAGTTTTACAACTGCTGAAACAAATCTTTGCAGCTTTTTCTATAAAGTGAAGCCTTTGAAATATTTCCTCCTATGTTTTAGGGGAATTTGTGAGGCTTTGATTGTCCCACTAAAGCTGTGAAGCACTTTGTCTGGTTATTATTGCCTTCCCCTGATGTTCCATGGGTAGACACATAATAAATTTCAGTGCTTTTGTTACCAACTCCTCACACCCTGTTTATAGAGGGTCGTTTCAGAGCAGTGAGAACAAAACCAACAGCCTCATATAGAGTCCAGGCAGCACTTGAACTGGGGACCTGTGTACTCTGGCTGTGGGAAGGACTGAATATACCAGGAAAAAATAAAAATAAAAAACTCCAAGCACTTTTAATTTCCTCGTACTTCAGGAAGTTGGAAGTTTTATGTCCCACTGAGCCATTTCAAGGGAAGAAATTTACTGTGGGCTGCATTTCTGCTGGAGATTCGCTTGTGTTTACAGGGATAGAGGAAAGTTTTTGGGGTTGCAGCCACTCTGATCCTCTCAGGGTCTTCAAACACTCCAAAGCCAGAGCTCAGGGGGAACGAGAGGAGCCTTTCCCTGAGGCTGCTGCTCCTCACATCTCACACTCATCCAGAAAAATCAGTTTTTCATCTTAACAAGTGATTTTTCCTGATCAGGTCAAGAATCCAGAACAAAAGATTTCTGGATTTAAAAAAAAAGGAATATGAACAAAGCACGAGAGAGGTCCCAAAATTACAAAAATGTGTATGCAAAGTCTTTCTTCCTCATATTAGGGAAAATCAAAGCTTTCATTTTGACCCGGAAGGACACATTTATTCTCACATTCACTGTCTTTCCTGTCAGTAACTTCTGACCCATGAAAAAAATTGCAGGAATTATAGTCTTGAACAAAAAAAGGGGAAAAAAACCAATTTGATTTTTAAGAAAATTTACTCCTCTATTTTTCCACCTTCAGTTTTGAGTTCTTAAAACTGACTCATCATCTTTACCAGAGTTTACATCCTTTGTTACATTCAGAAACAGCGATGGAAACACCTTTTTAGCAAACTATTAAGAAACAGTGGATCATGGAAAACATCGGTAACCAGAGGCTCACCTTGGCAGGCATCTCTCTCTCTCTGGCTTGCAAGCTGACAAGCTGTCCTTGCATTTCAAAACTGAAAACAGGAGCATTTGATTCAGATGTCTTTTGAAAATAAGCCTGGGATGCAAATCGATGAGATTGGGTTAATTTTATTACGAATACTGCAAATTACAAGAAGCTGTCTCGTTCCTTTCCGTACGTGCAGCGAACGCAGTTCTGTCCACACGCATTTCCCTCCCTCCAGCAGAGGAGTCAAACCATTATTTTCAAACAGGAGATGAGAGCACTTATTAAGGAAATGTCCAAATATTATAGGAGTCATTGAGTGAGAATAAAACTAAAACCTAGAGCTCAAATGCAGAGGATTGCCTGGAAGAGAACGCTGGCAGTGCTTTATGGAGCAGGGTAAGCTCCAATTCGATTGTCAAAAGCTGCGGGATCAAAACCATCAGTGGTGATTCACAGGCCTGGGGCTGAGCAAGGTGAACCCCTGAGCCCTGGAAGAGAGGGAGATTTGAGGGGCTGGAGAGTGTCTGGAGAAAGAAATGGAGCTGGGGAAGGGGCTGGAGCACCAGGAGAGGCTGAGGGAGCTGGGAAAGGGGCTCAGCCTGGAGAAAAGGAGGCTCAGGGGGGACCTTGTGGCTCTGCACAACTCCCTGACAGGAGGGGGCAGCCGGGGGGGGTCGGGCTCTGCTCCCCGGGAACAAGGGATGGGACAAGTGGAAATGGCCTCAAGTTGCACCAAGGGAGGTTTAGGTTGGATATTAGGAAAAATTCCTCATGGAAAGGGTTGTCCTGCCCTGGTAAAACCTGTCCAGGACCGTGGTAGAGTCCCCATCCCTTGAGGGATTTAAAATTAAGTGGATGTGGCACTTGGGGACATGGGACTGTGGTGGCCTTGGCAGTGCTGGGTCAGCAGTTGAACTTAAAGATCCTGGAGGTCCTTTCCAGCCTAATTGATTGAGTGATTCTGAAACCACTGGATCCAAATCTTGGATAAGGCCTCGTAACTGAGATGGGTTGGACAGCCTGTACTGGTCGGGGTTCCCGGGGGTCCCAAGGGCCTGGCAGAGTCTACACAGACACATTCCGGGGAAAGGACAGGCATGAAGAGAAACAAATGCTTCAAGAGTGAAATAAAACCATGGCGTGATTGCCACCTCCAATTTGGGAGTGGGAGTAACAAGCCTGGCTGGAAATAATTCAGAGTTTGATGGGGAGTAAGGAAAATGGAAAAGCAAGAGAGGGAAATGCAACTGCTGCAAGACATCAGGTGACCAAGAAATGCACAGAGAAGTGAGAAAGAACAAAAAGAGATTGAAATATGAGAGCAGAAAATGTCTGAAAGACTTGCAAACCATTCTGGGGAGAGAACAAGTCTGTGAACAGAGACATGAAGGAAGGTCACACATGAACTTATGGGATAAGTCTAAGGCAGATCCACATATAAAGCCAGACACTTCAGAGAGTATTTCACAGGCACGTAAACACATGGTTCCAAAAGGCTCTGTGAAATTTTAATTAACGTTCACCCACAGTTAATCCCCTTTTCAAGGGCCGCTCTTCTTCCGTGCTGCTTTTCTGCAGCTTAGCCCTTGTTCCATCATCAGAAGGCAGAAATGGAAGTTTCAAAGGTCTGCAAACCCCATTTTTCCAGGTGGTTCTGGAACACTAATCTGAAGTGATGCTGAGAAGTTTCACGGGAGGAATGGAAACCTTTCAGTGCACATTTTAATTTACTCCCCAACGCCAGAGATTGGTTGTTCCAGGGAAGTGGCAAAGGGGAGAGGAGAGGAAATGAGGAGCAGCAGAGGTTACCTAACACCACGTTTTTGAGGGGAGCTCAATATGGTTTTTAATTCTGTTTTCAATCAGCTGCAGGGGAAGGCAGTGGTGGGGAAATGTAGTTAGAAATTCAGTGTTGGGATTTGGGAGATTCTGGCCCCAAAAACCTGAAGCCGTGTTGGTAGAAATTGGGCATTTCGTGCTCACGGTTGGTGATGTTACACAATTTTATAAGAATATAAAATTAAAAGCTGCAATTCTCTGCTTTCCCAGACACCTCTGGCCACCGTCTGTGTCCTCTACCTTTCCTTGCAGGAACGTAAGAGAACTTCTTAATTTCATAGGATACAAACTCTGAAGAGCACTACCCCAAATTTACAGCTGAGAGATCCTTTTCCTACTGGAACAGCTGTTCAAATACTGTGATTTTTTAATTCTAACAAAGTTTTTTTCACTTTAATGAACTTTTAAATATCTGCCTCTCATGCATCTTATTCATGATGCAACCTCCAAGTGAATTTTCTGTGCGACTGGAAATGCTCAGAGGTGTAACAGTTGTTTTTTTCCTAGTTATAAAGTAGTCTGCACACCATCATTTCCACAAAAACCCCTCTCAATTTTGGAAGAAAAGAACTTTAGACAGGTTCCTTCTCTCTTTTCACATTGTTTCTTCTTAAGAGCACCCCTTCCATGGATCCCAGCCCACGTGTTGGTATTTGGAGATCTCCCTCTTGCTGCAGTTCAAAACAGAGACTCAGGAGATGTTACAAGAAGGGGACATAATTTGAATTTGTTTATTAAAGGAAGTGTCTCGTGTAACTTCCACTTGTAAATGTCAAACTTACAATGAATTTATACCATAAGAAATTATTATTGCTATTATTATTACTATTACTATTACTATTACTATTATTATCATTATTTTAAAATAGTTTTTGGGGGAGTCGAGAGCACTCTATCATCTTGCTTACATTTCCCAGCATGAAGCTGCAGTGGTTCAGTTGCTGATGAAGCAGTAACACACATTCCCCCTCCTGAAAGCTACCCAATAGTTTCATTTTTAGGACTGCTCAATTTGGCCTAGATTACATGGTCGTGAAAGTTTGTGACTCATGCACTTCCTCCCACTCACAGAAATAAAACAGTAGTAGAAAATATAAAGAAAAATGCCACTGTGATGAAATCCATCAGGACACGACGAGCCCAGAGGATTTTGGTTGGTGCAGGGCTCTGTGGAGCATCTGTCCTGAAAATAAATCACGATTAGGGCAATTTCCATTGAAAACAAATTTCAAATATCATATCCTGGTGTAGTATCAACTGCACAGTCTCAATTGCAAATTTAGTCTCCAGCGATAAGGAAAGCCTTGAACACATTTATCCGACAATTTCTGGGTGCCTGGGATGAACTTTATTAATGGGAGAGAAAGGAAGGAATGGAACCAGCAATAATATCCATGAGCACAGTATTTGCTCTTTCTCAGAACCAGCTGGGCTGACAAATTTTACCAAAGACACTGGGAATTTAAAACCCACTATTAATGGCTTTATGGCTGTAAAAACATTTTTTTTTCTCTCTTCACGCCCTCTTTATTGTTTCTGATGAAGCCCTGGTTTGTCCCAGGGAGCAATTCTGGTTAAGATATTGTGTAAGTTCGTGTTTTTCCAGGTCATGAAGGGGAAGAGAGGTTGCAGAGGAGATAAAACAGCCTCAGAGGATGACTAAAAGGGCAAGTGCCAGGTGCCTTCCTACCTACTTATTCTTTTACTTACCTGTTATGGAAGGTACTTCCTCCTTCGAGGTCTCAGTGGGGTTCAGGACCTTCTTCCATTTCCAAATATCCCTCTACAAGTTAAGACTAAAAACTGTAGTTCCATTTGATTTCTTGCTGCAGCCAAGAGTGTTAAGAAATAACAGCTTTGAAAAGTGGCCCTTGAAGGCTGAAATTGATACCACACAAAAGGGCAGGAGGATCTCACAAAATACCTTACAGGAACATTGGAAAAAAAAGGCAAAAGTGTTCCCTCAGCATAAGGAAGGACTAAGCTGCAGTGTTGCCTCTCTCATATCTATCCAAAAGTGATGTAAATACAAAATGTGAATGTTCCCACCAGAACCTGAGTCCTGGAGAAGGTGTGAAATCATCGCTGTGGCTCTTACACAGAACAGTGGGACAGTTCCAGACCTTGAATGATAAAATCCCGTCCCATCCATGCTCTGCGTGGAGTTTGGGGTTCCTGAAGCAGCCCCAAACTTGGCTGGAACATTTCAGAGTGAAGGAGACCTGTGTGCAGCAGGGCCCAGGGGTTCAGAAATGCAGGCAGGGGTTGAAGGGCTCGTTAGCTCTGGCTCAAGCTCGTTATTTCTCCTGACACCAGAGCAGGCTCCCATCCAGGAGCCAGGGGTTGGAAGCACCCAGCTCCTAAGTGCACAGCAAAGAGATAAGGCAGAACATCCTGCATCTAAATGTCCCAAATGCTTCATTATTTATGACCAGTACCTTGAGACCTACCTTATGTATAGCAGGGATTCATGACCTGCACGAGCAAGAATGGTTTCAGCTCGATGGGTGCCCCATGAGGCTCTTTGGAGCAGAACATAAGACAAAAAACCGTAACAAATAGCACCAAATAACACAAATAACACCCCCAAAAAAGGAATAACAGCTTGTTGCTTCATTTCCTGAAACTGATCTTGGTCATAATAGCACATACCACGATAATTTATAGTTTAAGGCATTTAAACAGGCAGCTGCTGTCAGCAGGCTGGAATCTGGAAGGAATATCCTGAGCTTTATTTAGCCTGTGAAGGTGTAAGAAAGCCTGGCTGCAAAAGTTCTTCTCCAGTTTCTGTCAAAGGCTTGGCCAGCTGGATCCTGCTGCTTTCTTCAGGGATCAGCAGAAGGAATAATATTTACCCAGGCTGGAACTTGCAAAGCAGTTTGCCTGCGCTCTGGCTCAGGGACACTTTGTAGTGACTGGATTATGGGCTCGTGTGTGTGATCTGGGAGTGAGAACGGAGCGCAGCAGGGCATAATGAACTTCCCACAACCAGCTGATTGAAAAGGGAGTTGGAAGGATTCAAGTCTGCACATCCCTCAGACTCGCAGTGCTCATCAGAGGAGCCCTTTCATTCCTTACTGTGGGAATCTCAGTAAGGCTCAAATGCCACAAAATCAAGATTTTTGCACCTTATTAAGGAGAATTATATAAGAAATTTTAAATTTTAGTTACATGAGAATTTAAATCAATTATATGAGAAATGTTTAATTACTTGTATTTTCAGAAACCAGTCGCTATTTTATCACAATAATTAAATTCTAATAAATAAAATTGTTTTAAATATGATCTTTTTTTTCCCCCAAGTTCCCCAGTTCCTTACAGTGCCACAGGTACTGATATTTTGGGAAGAGCAAAACTCCAGGGAAGTTTATGAAACTGAAAATCATGGATGTTTTCCAATCACCCAGTATTCCACATGCTGACAATCCCCCTGCCTGAGCTGTTATTATCTTTCAGTATGATAGTTTTTGAAGCTTGGCTGTTATTATTACTATTATTATTATTATTATTTATGTCTTTATTTATTATTTATTATTATTATTTATGATTTCAGCTATAGATTTGATAGCTGCTGTCTGTCCCATTAGTCTAGGAGGATAAAGAATATAAATTCCCCTTGCTTGTTATTCCAGATAGGCCAACTCATAAACTTTGAATAATGGACAGAAAAGTGCCCCTCTCATTCTTGCTTTTGCAATTTCTCACAGCACACAGCCTCAGCATGTACAATTTAGTGTAAAATATTTTGGCATAATGCAAGGATTTTACCCATCCAGTCACTGCAGTCGGTGGTAGAAGAGTAGCTGACTTGGGAAAAGATCCTGGATAACTGCCTGATTTTAAAAAAAAATCTAAGAATAAGTTCATTATACTGAATCACAGAAATATTGACCCAATTGGTGGTGATACTGCATCAGATTTAACCTACACATTCACACAGAGAACTTCTGATCTGTGGGGGCCTCAGTCTCTGAATGAAAATCTTGTGCAGTAATTCAAGCTTCAGGGGATGTTTTACAGTTACTTTTCTTTTACCAACATTACAGATATTTCTTCATCCTTTCCCTTGCTAACTTTTCGAAGGCAACTTCCCAGAGCAGGTTCATTTTCTTTGTTCCAAGAGCTGGGACTGCTCCTCAGGTTAAGGATTTTGGGTTTTCAACCTCATGGACCTCTCTGGTGCCTACTTGGCAGCGAGTCATCTGAAACTAATGGCCTGGTATGAAAAACTGGGATGGAGCCAAATTGTTTGAGGGTTTGAGAAGACTCAACCAGGAGTTAGCAGGAAAATTTGCTTTTCTTTTTAATGGGACTGGGTTGGGAAGTTTCTGTCAAGCTCCCCATGGTGCCATCCAAGCAAAGCCTTACACAACCCTCCGCTGTGCCTACCCCATCACGCCCCCAGGGACCACACCACCACCCCAAATTGAGATTAACCTGGCAGCCAGCGTGCTGCAATGGGAAAATGAGCATAGGTATAAATATCACCCGTCCTGGCCTTTAGAAACCATGTGAGACATTTGGCTGTGTTGGCCTGACTAACGCCACAAACACTTCCCGTCCCTGCGGGGCCGGGGGCTGGGGCAGCACAGGAAGGCCTGGCGCTCCTCCTCGGCATTCCTGCTAACTAGGAGTGTCCTCCTGGCCAAATGGGAAAGAGGGAAAACAACAAAATGTTTTCTTCCAGAATGTGAGGGGGGAAAAAAATAAGAAAATTATCGTCTGTGTGGTTTAAACGTTAAAATCATCCAACCGTCAGACATGTGCAGAACCACCCCTTACTCCCAGAGCTACCCTTGGGGTGAAACTTCTACACTGTGCTTTTTATTTGATGCTGAGCTGACTGCTTCCGTAATTCTCAGGGGTTTTGTACTGCAGCTGCAGGAAATCTGCAAGAGTTGGGGTTATTTTTCCTGTTGCATTCCCTCCCAGGCCATTTCCCCTCCCGGTTATCTTGTGCCCATGGTAACACTCCATAAAACACCATCCAGTGGAAACCAGCTGATTGCCAGTGCTGCCCAACAGCTACCAGGAATCACAAAAGCCAATAAAAAAGGTTCACATTCCCTCTCTCCTGCCTTTAAAGCAGCTTTTAAAAGAAAAGGGGCCAAACTGGAAATGAGCATCAGCCGTTCCAAGCAGGGTGAAGTCATTGTGGTCACACTGGGAGGGACTGGATTTCAATTCTTCCTGCACAGGGGAAGCACAGGGTGCAGCAGAATTAACGTTCATTTTCATCCATCTCAGTGGGCACTGAGATGTGGGATTGTTTTTCTTGTCCTCTGGAGAAACACACAACAAAGGCCACAAACAGAGCAGCTAAATAGGAACGTGGGGAAAGCTTGGGAGAGTCTAAGTTGGAGTGTGGGACAGGGGTTTTACAAAGATAAATCCCAAAGCAGCCTAAACATGTTTTCAGGAGAGTAAGCAGAGAATATTTTCCATTCTGGCCTTCTTCAAAATGCAACTTAGCAGTACAAAAGAATAACTTCTGTGGTAAACGATGGAATTCACTCCATGAGATTTCACTCTGCTTTTCAGAGCTCACTCACGAAAATAAAGGGAATGTATTCCAGATACTTTTGTATCCTGAAGGTTTACCAAAACCAGTCAGATGATGAATTTTTTGTGTATGATAAACCGTTTGTAAAGGTAATGCTGTGTGAATATTAATAAAAATGCAGTGAGCTGGTGTTGTATCTCAGGCTATATAGATCATATTAATGAGAATGGTAATGTATGTATGTTTATTATGATTAACAGAACTCTGTCCATGTTGCATTTTCCATTTGAATGAAATTAACTTTCTAAGGTTGCTGAAGATGAATACTAAATACAGAGGAAAGGATTGGTGAATAGGTTCTTCCAAAACCCTCTTCACGCCTATATCAAATCTAGTACAATTGTTCTAAATTTATCTTGAAAACTAAAAGTTATTGGCAATTATGGACGTAAAGACCCACAAAGGGAAGAACCTGATCTAAGTAACAACAAGTACAACCAAGAAACTTCCACTTAAAGATATACCTTAACAAAATAATTTACTGTAAATAAGCTGCTGTGCTGCTACTAGAGTAGAGAGAATCCAGCCCATAATTTCAGGGCATACACAAAGAAAAAGCATAGCTGGAGGAATGAGGTAAATTCTGTTTACACCAAAGTTTAAACACAGGTGGTTTGAGTTTGGCTTGTTTTGTTTTGTTCTGTTTTGTTTTGTTTTGTTTTGTTTTTCTCCCTTGCATTTCTTTTCTGGCAGCAGTTCAAAGAATTGCATTTCTTCATTGCCGTAAGCCTTGCTCCTGCAAACAGTAAAAGGGGTAGAAAAGGAACCAGATTCTTTCTAAGATATTCAGCGAAGCTCATATTCCTGGTCCAGCTGAAGATGTCCCTGCTCGTTGCAGGGAGTTAGATCTTCCAAGGTCCCTTCCAAGCCATACCATTTGATGATTTTCTCCAGACAACATTAAGGTCTTCCCTGAATACAGCTTGTCCAAGAAAGGTGATTTGACGAGCTAAAACCACAAGATAGAGGCCGGTCCTGAAGATGCACAGCCCAAACCCTTTCAAGACACGCCATCAGGCCCCAGTGACAGCATGGAAATGGCAAAACTGGAATTACTGAAGCAGAGGTGACGAAGCAGCACTAAAACATGAAAGAGCAGAGGTTTGAGGAATTGATAAAAGATGATAGAATGGAAGTTTCCATGCAAACTGAACTTTTTTTTTTTTTAGTACAAACAAGTTTCTGTAATCGATCAGCAAAGATTGTCCATCCAAACATAAATGGGCAGAGACAAGTTTGTGCAGGGTATTGGATTCCTGTCTGCTCACTGGAGGTGTTCCCACCATACTTTCACTGTTCTATATGAATATTACTCGGCTTTGAATTTGGTGCAATTTTACAGCCTATTCTGGGCACTGCAATTCTCATCATGAAGTTATTAACAAGAAGGAATGAACAGTAATTGTGAGGGAACAACAAGGTTATAATCATAACTTGTTCCAAATTATACTCCTGTGATCTCCCTTTTGCTTCAACCGGGAGCTGCTTTTTAACTTGGGAAATTTTCAATAATGAAGCCAAGAAGGAAATTACTGGGCATTTCTTTGAACAGTAAACTTCCTAGAAATGCAGAGATTGTCATAATCTGCAGGTTCATGGGCTTCAAAGTGCTGTGTTCACCTGACAGTTCTTTCAATCATTCTTTAGTAAAATACATCTGTAGCCATCGAGGCATTGTGTAATCCCCCCACACACCTGTAAATTATAATGTGGGATGTCATGATTTATTTCATAGCATAAAAGCTGTTAAATGAATACTGACAGCACCATTAGCGTCCTGATCTTGAACTGAAGTGCAAGTCAGCTCTGCTTAAGTCATCATTCTCAGGAGCCACAAATAAATGTGCACTTTAAAAAGGTGCCATAGGTTAATCAGAGCCGAATTAGTCGACTGAGAAAAATCCATGAGGAAGGGAGCAGTTCAGGAAATGACAGCCTGAAGCTCTTATTCCAGCACTGGTTCTTGAAGCAGCTGATGCCAAAGACCCCAGAATACAAAAACATGGGCTGAAAACTCAATTAATTCTGAATTAACTGAGAGATATTGATATTGCTTCAGCACCTTGTGCTCTGACTGCTCCCACCCACACCTCACGACTTGTTCTCTCTCTTGGGAAGCAGAACCCCAATGGACTCCACTCCCTGGACTCCTCTTTGCCTTCTGCTTTCCAGGAAGAGTCCTGGTGAAAAGTAAAGTAGAGAGAACCAAATTAATTCAGCAAATAGTTAATTTATCCCACCGAGAATTATCAATTACTGTTGCTCTGCCTTAAATCCCAGATTCCTTCATATCAGCTTCTAGGAGAGAAAATGGCTCCTGTGTTTGCACTGAAATAAAATATTTCACTTCTAGTTTTAACCTTCTCTGAGCTAATGGTGATCTGTGACTGCTTGAAATACAAATCTACTTCTTTTAATGGAAATCATATTCTGTTTTGTTTGTTCCCTAATGTAATGCTGCCCATTTTTGTTCTTCTACACATTTAAGCCATTTTTTTCCCCTCATACAGATACTGTCATTTTTGGAGGTGAAAAGCTGGATTCCTGTCCTTAGAGCCTTATGAATTCTGATGTATTATAAATATTTATCACAACTCTTGTAATACCAACAGCTGTGCTCCTTTCACATGCAGAGCTGGTTTTATAAAGGGTCAAGCCCTCTGTACCTCTTCCCAGTTTCCACAAGATTTCAGATTGTTCCCATTTGGCCCTCCACTAACAGGACTCAACACGCCTCGAGGATGACAGCTCCTTCTTAATGGGGAATAATTGTTCTCTCTCCCAGTACAGATCTTATCCAAGTTTAGACGTTATTTCTACCTTTACTTGTATGTTTATCCCAGTCATTTTTCCCAATCTACTTGTCCATCTAAAGGGATCAAAGGCATTCAGACTAAAACACAAACCACTCAACCTCTCAGACAGGCAGGCTGGTTTGCTCTTAAGTCATCCCTAATAATTCACAGCTTCTGTGAGAATCTCCAGGTTCAAAAAGTTGTTTGAATATGATTATTTATAAAATTTTTCCCTTTGATGAACCCAGAACACCTCAAAAGGGGATTTTTTTTTCTTCAAACCAGAGTAAATGAAATTTATCTGCCTTTTTTCCCCTGTTACTTACAAAGGGTACATCAGTCATTCCAAACTAACACACTTAAGCTGAACAACTGTTAAATAAACCCAAATCATGCTTTACTGTGTGCTGAGGTGATTTCTCATTCTAAATTAAGTGTTTCTTTTCTCATTTAGAGCTCCAAATGGGACCCTGACTAGTGGAATAAGATGGCCAGTTTTCACTAGTACTGACCAAAAATATTTGACACTGAACACCAACACTTCCAAGGTACTGACGAAATTACGAGCCCAGCAGTGTCGGTTCTGGAAGTACTTTTTCCCCAAAGTTGTGGAAATGACAGGTAACAATTCTTTTCTAGATGCTTTAATATAAAACTTTTGTGCTAAGGTCGTTTGCTGGATGTTAATGTAGCACTTGAGTTCAGATCTTTGAGTTCCTGTCTGTAACTGACGTGTTCAGTTGGGTAAAACTGAATTGGTGTTGGAGAAATCTGCCCATGGGGTGGTGAGGGTGGACCCCAGAAGGTGCCCTGTGCTTCTGGCTTTGGGGTCATCACCCTGTTTTGTACCAGGACAAAACCTGGGGATGCACCAAGGGCCAGGACTTTGTGATACGGAATTTTTCTGTCCCAAAATGCAGATGAAGCCACAATGGAGACACTGAGTGCTGAAACCTCTGTTCTTTGGTACCCCTGCAAGAGTCTTGGTGCCACCAGGCTCTGGGTTCCTGGGTGCTGGAGAGATCAGGAAAAGCAGTGCTAAAGGAGCTCTTGCACTGGGAATTCTGGAGGCTTTAGATGTTCTGTATAAACTGTGGGACCTTATGGGATGTTATATTTGGATTATATTATCTATTATTTATGGGATTCTATTTTATGCAACTAATCCCCCGGGGATATGAAGTGCACTGCCGCTGCCAAGAGGGGATTGTGGTTTCCAGCTCACGTGAGAGCCCTGTGTTTTATTTCTGGAGTGTCACTGCTGACAACCCAGAGGCTGCAGGACTTGCCTATAGAAAACCAAACTGATTTGATCCTGGCCATGTATACGGTGGATTTATGAGCTTTCACTGCCAAGAAAAGTACAGTTGTTTGGAACTTTAAGGTCAGCTGAACACAGAAGACTCAGATTTTTTGAAGACCAATGGCACTGTTTTCCCAAAGCCCAGCAAGAGATGAAGCCTCTGTGCTTTGGATTTCAAAAGGAATTGATTTTATAAAGTGATTTCGCAGCTCTGGAATCACATTCTGCAGCTTGACTGGGGGAAAGTCTCGTTTCAAAAACGAGATACACTTTTAAGATGTTAATTAGTAATTTAAAATCTTTCTCTAAGACTCAGTTTGAATGCTCGTCTTAAAAACCACGTAAGCCTTAAAAATATGTAAACTGTCATGGTGCACAGATGATTCCTTCTGAAATAATTTATTCCTTCCTCATTTGAGTCTGTGACTGTATTACGGCTCAACTTTTATCCCCTCTCAATTCAACAGATGTTTTTCAATTAAATCAAGAGACGCGAAATCAGTAGGTAAAATGAATAATTTATGAAGCCTACTCTGTGATTTTAAAATCACAGCGTTCCCAATTACGGACGGATTTCAGGGAGGTTTCAAAGATTCTGACGAGTTTGTGCTGAGCCAGGAGAACTGAACACTTTTACACATTCCTTTAACCTGGCTGGGAAACCCTAGGGAAAACTGGATCCTACAAACGGGCTGAGCTTAACTAAGTCCATGTGGAGCAGGAGGGAGCAGATCACCGGAGTTCAACACGTCTTGGAGGAGAGCAGAGCTGCTCTGCCTGGTCCTGTGGGGTGAGGGATGATGAAGCAACACTCAGGATCTGCCAGCAGACGTAAATGCATCACCGTGACACATTCAGTAATCCACAACGTAAATTTACATAATTTAATTAAAAGAAATTCACGAGCGTATTCTTAGCAAAAAGAGAAGAATCGTCATGTCTGGATCCTAATATAGAACTGAGGCAAGAATGTTGGCAACAAGTGGCACTGCCTTGTCGTGGGTCATCTGTCAGTCCCTGAAGCATTGCAAATATAAAACCAGAGTATTTCCATTATGTTTCCTATAGAGTATTAGGCAATTCTGACAGAGAAGCATTTAAAATCCCATGTACAAATGTGATATAATAGCTTCTATTGCAATAATTCTCTTCACTGAAATATTATTTTGCATTTCCTTTCTCCTTTTATGCCCAAAGGACAGTGTACACCGTTAATACACAGATTTCCTCATGTTCTAAGGGCCTCTCATTTTTATTACTCCTTTCATCAAAATATTCTTAGAAAAATAAGGTTGCTTTAACAAGAGGTGATAGAAGATGACAGGGAACAAGTAAGGAATTTTTATCACGAGTTATTACAAGTCTCATTATTACAAGTTCGAGTAGGGTTCAGATTGGCAAAGTAGAATTCTATCAGGTAGAACCCAAAGAGGATAATCAAAACAATCCGTTTTGCAGAAATTATGATTTTTCAGCCTCAAGTGATCAGGATTTGCCATGGATGTGCTTGGTAACCCCTTGGTCAATTCCTGACCCACTCCTAGCCCAAGCCTTGCCACCCACAGAAGGATTTTAAAGGCTTTAAAGGCCAGCTCCAAATGTGTCCTGGTTCTGAACCAGCCTGTTCCCGTCACAGGCTGGGTAAGACAAGTTCCTTGAGGCGGTTAAATATATGAGAAATATATATCTTTATTGTTAGATAATTCACATTTTCCTCACGCAATCCTATCAGATATTTTTTTAAATTTAAATTTAAATTTAAATTTAAATTTTTTTTAAAATCCTTATGGTTGTGGGGTAGGAAAAGAAGGAAAAAATAAGGCTCTCACAGTAACACAAGAGTAACAGCCATATATAAAATATGGCCTTGATGTCTCTAGACTGTTTTGTATGATTTTGGAAGATTTCTCAGTGTCTTCTCCTCGAAGAAGAGAATTTAATAATTGAAGACATCAGTGAGAACCTGCAGTTCTGTGTCCAGCTTGATAATAATCACTGGATGAGTAAATTGGACACAGACAGGGGCTCTCAGTTCCAACCAGACACAATTCCTACACTGATTTTTAACCCAATTTCCAAGGCCCTGAACACAGCCTCCACCCTACCCAGCCCAAGACAAGCTGGGAGCACTCAGCATTTTCGATTTCATTCTGAAAGCAGAAGGGTTTCTGCTGGCTGCTGCTAGAAGAATCACATGGGAGGGACAGTAAACAGTAAGTGACTTTTAAGTAGCTTTTAGAGCAATCATATGTTAATTATAAAAGCATCTATGCTAGGCTTTACCTCCTCAGCACAACCTTTAATGCGTCTAAAGCCCTTCCTATTTATATGTGCCCGTTTCCTCTTGATTGTAGAACGCTGCAGGCAGCCAAACTTTCCATTTACTCTTCCATTACTATTTTAGTGTGCCTAATACATATTTTGCTATTTTATTTGCTATTACTGCATCATGTATCATCTATGAAGAAATTAAACTAGGTAATACAAATACATAACTTTTTAAAACCACCCTAAAAAGATTTTTTACGTGGAGGCAGAGGAACGTTCAACCTCTTGACCAATGAGTAACGAAAATTGTTGTATTTACTGGGATCCTCCAGCCGGTGTCTGGATTCTACAGAGCTAAATACTCAGGGTGGTAAGAATATTAAAAGTTTGACTAAACAGAAAATTGACCATCAGAATTAAATTAAACTTCCACAGAGCTGGATACGTGAAGAAATGGGAATTAATCACAAGTAACCTCACCTACGCCTCCTAACAAAGACTTTACTCATTGCACCTATGAGCAATAAGGTTCTGTACCCAAACAATCTGATTTCTTTCCAACATTTCCAACATGTCATAGGAAAGATAACAGCCCTTAGAATAATTCATCTTTCAGAGAACTCTGCTGACTTTTGGAAGAACTAAAAAAATAAAAGAAAGGAATCAGAAGTCCTTAAAAACACATGTGAAAATGAATATACTGCTGTGGCTAAAAAAGCTTTGATATCTACAGAGTGTGATTAAAGAATATTGTATATAGATATTATTTGTTTCCTCCTTTCTGAACCTTTGTGAAGAAACTCTCACCATGAGGATCTACAGCATAAACCTGTGGCATTTATCATACTAATGAACCCAGAAACTTGCAGGTACCTGCAATCATCAGCTCTGGAGGACAGAAAAATTGCTTCTATCTTGTCATCCCTTATTAATTAACAGTTTTACGGCCTTTATCCCGATCCTACATGTATTTTTGTGTGTTAACTTTAAGATTAGCGCTTTATTGGCACATCCAGCAGTTCAAAGGATGGGACGGTGATAATTTTAACTTTGCTGCAACACCATTAAAGCAAGAGATTGATGGAATGATAGGAAATTCCAGCTGATTGTACTGGCGTTGCTGAAGGATCAAAAAAAACCTTTTTTGTTTTGTTTTGCTTTTTGGTCTGTTAAACCTTTCAGAGCACCAATTCATTGCCTACAGAATCTCCCCTTTTCTCCTTGTCAACCTCACTGGGCTTTGCACGGGGCTAATGGGAATCAAGGCAAAGTTTGGGATTGCCCCAATAGCTGATGGAAAATTCCCTGTTTGTGTGCACTGTTGGCTGGCTCTGCAGGCACCCAGTGCTCTGAGCTGTAATTATCGGTCAGCTTGGGCTCTCTAATCTTTCTCTTTTCTGCCTCCCAGCTGTCAGCTCATCTAAGTCATGGGTGGTTGCTTCCCAGAGATTGATGATGTTGGTGATAATGGGATGCATTGACTTGTGACTTCAATTTGGATCTTATCACTGGGGGGGAAAAAAGCAAACAAATGGGAATTCAAGTTCTTATTTCAGTGTTTTCCATCCCCTTTTTGTCTCTTCGATTCGTAATGGTGGCTCCTCTGAATTTTTTGATGACTTCCTTCTCTAGCTGGGTCACTTCTTCACCATAATCTTTAGGAAGCACTAAAAAGCTCCGTAATTTATACTCCAGAGGAGTGACTTTTAATTCAAGATGTGTCTATGATAGAGATATTCCAGTGTCTAAAGTCTTTGGGCCGACTTCAAGCACCTCTACACCTGAATAATTAAAGAAGGGATGGTTTTGAGTTTCATTTTTAATTCATTAGTGGAGGTTTTGACTGAATAAATAAAACTAGATACCCAAAATCAAGAATAAAACAAGAAACACATTCCAGGCAGTTTTCTCCAAATAATACTGCTGCTGCTTCATACACTAAATTACCAATCCATTTGACTCAATGTGGAAAATTTGGCTTTGCCTGAGACCCTGACTACATCTTTAAATTAAATACGTGCCAAGGAGAGTTCTTAGAGTCAGGAAAGCAGAATGTTGTGCATGTTTTGTCCCCTTAGTCATGAGTTCTATCTGCATAGCTTAGCAGTGAAAATTAGGTTTTATTGTTACCAGCTCTTCCAAATCATCTCCAAGTTAACAGCAGTTGTGGCCTGCAGAAAAAAAAATTTCAAAACATCTGAACTTTCCTTTGATCTCTGTTGTAACCAAGCTTATTTACAACTTTGAGCTGAGGGAGAAGGATGTGGTTCATTTATTGACATTTTTTTCCATATTTGTTCTTCACATTTTCCCTTTCGACTGCATGTGAAAGTACAGGACTTCCCAAAGAAAAAGTATCTTGGTTTTATTTCTGGTCTCACTGGAACCAAGAAGTAAATCTCATTTCAAAGTCTCATTAAATTGCCATCTGGATTTCCAGACCAAAAAGGTTTGGAAACGTCGAGCTAAACTGCAGATAAGCGACCAAATTACTGGATGCTTCTGCAAGCTAAATCTCGGAATCAGTGAACTCTCTCTCCCGAATATTTTCTCTAGTGATGTGTAAAACACAGCGGTATTTCATTTTCACATCACCAGTTACACTTGCAGAGCTGGCAGATCATAAAAAAGGGGGAAGAGGTGTATTTATGGAGGGAAAGGGCCGAGGCTCTGCTGCAGCAGGAGAACATAAAGCCAAGGGAGCATAAAGAAAGCACGGAACTGTTGCCTCAGGAACAGCATTACCCAGTTTTTCTGGAAGCGAGCTGTGCCAGGGTGGGACACCACGAGGGTTAGGTCCAGAATGAATAAAGATCACAGATCATCAGTGGTTTCTGAACTTTATCCTAAAGTCTACAGCTGATACAAAACCCTGAGCCTCAGTGACTGATACAGCCTGCAGGTGTTCTTCACCTTTTTGGTGCTGTGTGGGATGTTCCTGCAAGGCCACTGCCTTTCTCCGTGGTTTTAACCACCTTTTGGGGCTGCAGGAGGGGATCCCTGTCCATAAAATACTCCGGGAACCCTGTGAAATGCTATATTTTTATGACTCTTCTCATCCTCACCCTCTGCTCCCATGCTTATAACAAATTTGGCAATAAATATTTCCTTGGGACACAGGATTACTTGGAAAATGCTTTAAAGGCGGGGATGAAAGAAAAGAGAAGACAGTTTCATGCTGTCCTGCTCCAAACCTGTGCCCTTTATGCTTTAAACTTGGGGATTTATTCCATGGGAGGGTGAAATCCTGGACATCCATTGAAATCCATTAAAGCAATGGAAATCCTGTTGTTGCCTTGAACAAAGCTGTGATTTCACCTTATCTTT
This sequence comes from Eulacestoma nigropectus, assembly GCA_013397775.1. Lineage (NCBI taxonomy): Eukaryota > Metazoa > Chordata > Aves > Passeriformes > Eulacestoma > Eulacestoma nigropectus. The sequence goes on from VZTE01003180.1 coordinate 882,271, forward strand.
GCAAGCGTCTCTCTCATTTTGCATTATTTAGTCTTCAGGATATGTAGGTTTCACTGCAGGGTGCATTGAACCAAAGGAATGTTTTGAGGATGAAAAAAAAGTGGCTTTAAAATGATGAATTTGATGGACAGAAGGATTATCCAAAATGTATATTAAATATATATATATAAAAAAAATAATCCAAAGTATATTTATTACCCTGGCAGAATGATATCTTTGCACTCCTTCCTTTCTGATGAAAAGACAAAATGCTAATCACTGAATTTTCAGTCATTCCAGGTTCGAGAAAAGAAGCAAAAGACCATCCCATAATGTATTCGGAGCAGATGACATTGATAATCAAAATTATTTTTCAATTAGCATACAAAGAGATTCAAATTTAGATTAATGTAACCCATTTCATGTTTTACAGGAAATATTGATGAAGCAGAACAAGAGTGGAAAGCAGGATTCCATCGCTGGAACAATTACATGTCAGACTGGAAAAATCAATTTAATGATTACACCAGCAAGAAGGAGCTGTGCAGTCTCTAATTAATATGTTTACTCTTTCCAGTTTGTCCCTAGAACTGTTCATCAGGCAAACATCCAGGTAGCTTCCCAACATGTCGAGCATTAAATACGTTATGCAGATTAAAAGGAAATGTTACGGATACAATTTTGATTCCAGATCTTTCATTTATATTTTACCTCCTCTCCCAATAAAAAAATACAAGGCACCCACACCCTTTGAAGCTTCACGGGGTTAAGTAGGACTGGAGAGATTAAAGGCTGGAAATTGATGATGCACATATTATAAAAAACTGATGCTTAAATTCGCCCTTCAAAGAAACAATGTAATCTGTGAGAGGAAAATGGTATTTTTTAAAACAGAAATAGAAGTTTTAGAGCATTGCCATGCAAAACACAATCAGATTTAATCTTTAACTGCAACGCCACCGCACTCAAACCTTGTTTCAGATGTAATTTCATCTACATAAACATAAAGAGACAATAGCTTTGCTGGACACACCGGGCAGTATTTGCTTGTTAGACCAAAAAGTTTTAAGGCTGCCATAAAAATGTGGATCACTGCTTCTTTCTGGCCAAATCTGTAGGACAAAGCCATGGTAGGAGAGGATTTGAGCTATGCATTGAAAGCCTCCATCAAGTGCTACAGTGAAACAAGCTGGGAAACTCGATGCCTTTTGCACAGTCCTCATTTTTCAGGGAGTAAAGAACTATAGATTCACAAATAATGAATTCACAGCTTTCCAGCTCAGGCACCCTGGGAAAAGTCCCTTCTATGGAGGCAAGCTCCAATGATGACATTTTTTGTCCACTGAGTTGCCTCCTGGTTGAGGGACACCCCACACTCACTGGAACACGAGGGGCAGGTTTTTACACCTGCAGAAGAGCCTCAGTCTCGATGTCAGCAGATTCTCAGCCCCAAAAACTGCCAGGAGAGTGGGGCCTGGCCAGAAATCTCCTGGGGGCAAGAATGGGAAGGGGATCCCTGCAGAGGGACGTTGTGACCTTGGTGGGAAGGAGCCGAAGGACTCTGCCATGGCCTGGTGAGCTCCCTGCCCTGTGAGCTGGCATCTCCCTCACTCCTTTCCACCTGCTTGAGCTGAACCTGTTAAAACCTTCTGAAGAAACCCATGGATAATTCTTCCTACTTCCCTGCTTCTGGATGGGGCTGGAATTTTTCTGCCTGAACACCACCTTAATTGGTTGCTTATCACTGGCCCAACTGGGAAGAATAAATGCCAAGGATTTGATGAATGTAAGTAGTATGTAAGAGCAACAAGCCATCTCATAAATAAATTATCCTGAAGCTTTCTGTAAATGCAGGAGCATTTCAGTGCATCTATTTTCTGTGCTAGTGATTGCAAAATGCCTCCTTGGATTGAGCTGAAGAACTCCAGATAATGAACTGAGAGTGTTCCCTTCCTGGCAATCAGTTTGACCACACAGGAACCCTGCTCTGAAAGGATTCATTTATACAGGAAGGCCAAACTCTGCAAGAGAGGATGGCTTATCATCTCTTTGGTTATTTCTAAGAGAACACAATTATTTCCCTGACTACATCATGGAAAACCACCTTTTAGCACAGGATTTTCAAAGGCTGCAGTCAAACCTGCACAGAGGAAAAAAAATCTGATCAGTTTTGAACACGCTGATCAAAACTTGAAATTATCTGGGATCCAAAAGCCCTCTTTATGTAGCACTGCATGTTTATACCACTGGTAATTAACTCATTACATGCATTTATCAAACATTCTCCATGCTAACAATGGGATACTGAAAATAAACACAAAAGGATGAACTTTCTGCCCATCCCTGAGCAGTTCTGTCCCCATTTTATTTCTGTGCTGTTCTTCACGGGTGTGTTGGGTGCTGCTCTGCCACAGTGAGCCTTGACAGCACCATCAAAGCAGCATTTGTTTCTTCAGCCATCCAATTCCCAGCAATATTTCCCTATCCATCTGTCTGATCAGCCTCATCAATGGGGGGAAAATATCCTACTCAATTAAAATGTAAAATAACCTTTGGAAAGGACAAGTGCTGAAGGAGTTTATAAAATATTTGGCTGTGAAGGTGGTTTTTGTTTGAGTAAAACAAAGGTTAAACCACTTTCTGAAGTGTGGTTTTACTGATTTTCTTGGTGTGACTTGCTAGCTTTGTGTTTATTCACCTGCTGGGAAATAATACCTCCATTTATCATTCAAGCGAAATCAATATATCAGGTAGTTATTCATGGCTCATATCTGCAAAAAAAAAAGGAAAGCCTGAAGTACTTGGGTGTTAATGGTTACGGTAATGAAGAGTGAAAAAAAGACTGTGACTGCTTAAAATGATGATTATATATTAGAGGGATATCTCACCCAGACCTTCCTGAAGGTGGAATGTTGTTAATTGATGTTTTATTTTGCTTCTGAGAGCCAAGAAACACAGGTTTCTCTGTGAAACCTGAGAAAATCTGTTGGTTCTTTCTTGCCATTCTTGATACTCAAAGCAAGAATTCTGAATTTAGTCACAGTGTTCATGAAAGATTAGAACAAAATGATCTGCAGTGCCAACAAAAATGTCAGCATTAAAACAGTTGTCATTGGGTTTATTATCTCCCAGGTTTGATGACAGATATTTCACACTTATTTTAGATATTGGCAAAGGAGGACTGAAGTCAGACATTTCCAGCAATAAAACCCACTGTTTTTTTCACATTTTAAATGTTTTGTCTGAAGAAATTTCTGTTAGATAAGCTTTCAGTAAAGTTAAGCATTATCTGTGTGAAATCCAATCTGTTCTCCTGCTGGAGCATCAAACTCAGAAGGAGTTGGGATGTTCATGGTACCTGATCCAGGGCTGGTCTGCAAAGATGGCCCAACCAATGCTGAAGATTTCTGGCTTTCAACAACGGCCAAAATTGTCTCTAATACGACTTAGACCCGTCCAGAATTTCCAGGCTTGCTCCCAACTCAGATTTTACCCTCATAACTTGTACCCCCTCATAGCTTTTTACCCCTCGTAGCCTGGATTTTTGGAATGGGTGCTCAGGCCTTGCCGTCCCAATCCTTGGCCATCACTCCAAAGTTACCACACTAAAAAAAAGGCCAATTTCTGTTGAAGTGGAAGCCTGAGTTTTGGCCTTCTTTGGTCACTGGAGGCTCAGGTTATTTATACAGCAGAGATTTCTGCTCTATAAACACATGGATATGTGTACCCAGCTAAATCTTCATGAAGAGACAGCTCATCCCCACCGGCTCAGAGCTGGAAAGGTGTCTTTTCAACAGAAGGAATCGAAGCGTTTTTTTAAAACAGAAAAACTATTATTTGAAAATTAGATTTTTGGGGAGAAAATTAGTTTATAAAATAGAATAGGCACTTCTAATGTTACTGTCCCAAATCATCACCGAGTGGTTTGGCTTCTATCACACGCAGATTCCACTTGGATTAATCTGAACTTAACTCGGACAGAGGTGGGATTTAAATTTGTCTCTATCAACATCATAACGTCGTCTTCTGGGGCTTGATTATGTTTTATTGTTTCTCCTGGCTCAGCACCAGTTCTGCACCATCAGCAGAGCTATTTAGAGGGACGTAACAAACGTCACCGTGCTTGAGTTACACCTGCAGCGTGTCCAGAGAGCGAGGAGCAGCCTGGGCTGTCACTGCCCCCTGACACTGTCACTGTCCTCCTCAGCTGGAGGGGGGAAAATTTCACAAGGGACAAGATAAACACCCCCCAAAAAAACCCCAAAACACAAGGAGAGGAAAATAAATAAGGAGGGGGAAAAAAAATAAAAAGAAGAAGAAAGGAAAAATAAAAATTAGAAAACTGAACACAACCCACATCAAACTAACAAAACAAAAAGCCCCCCCCCAAAAACAACAAAATGAACAAAAACACCCCCCCCATTAAAAAAAAAAATCACCAAAGAGGGGAATTAAAAAGAAGAAAAACAAACAAAAAACTAGGAACAAACAAGGAGGAAAGAAAAAATATATGCACAAAAAAATCAAAAGAGAAGGAAGGAAGGAAGGAAGGAAGGAAGGAAGGAAGGAAGGAAGGAAGCAAAGAGGAGAGA
>VZTE01003180.1:894845-910161 GCA_013397775.1 Eulacestoma nigropectus
GGGGGTAGGAACACACATTTACTGTGGGGGGTAGGAACACATGTACTGTGAGGGTAGGAACACACATTTACTGTGGGGGGTAGGAACACATGTACTGTGAGGGTAGGAACACACATTTACTGTGAGGGTGACCAAACCCTGGAACCAGCTGCCCGGGGAGGTTGTAGAGTCACCATTCTTGAAATTATTCAAAAGTTATTTGGACACAGTCATAGAATTTTGGAATATTTTGGGTTGGAAGGGACCTTAAAGAGCACCTCTCCAACCCCACTGCCACGGGCAGGGGTGTCACTCACTCGACCCAGTTTCCTGCAGTCCCACCCAAGCTGACCTTGGCAACTGGCTCTGGGTGGTTCTGCTTGAGCAGAAAGGTTGGACCAAGTGATCTCTGGCGGCTCCTTCCAACCTGAACCATCCTGAGATTCTATGAATGTGTCTGTTAGCCCAGAGCCTCAATGGGAAGCGCATCAAACCTGAAATGTGAGCATGTCAGGTGCCTCTGAGGCCACCCTGGAATGAAAATGTGCTGCCAAGAACGGTAAAAAAGAGGCAGAAGCCATATTAGATTAGGTTCCTCACATCCAGTGAGGTTCCTAAACTGCATAGCACTCCAAATATCATAATATTTAGATCAATTTTTTTGATGTCTTCGCTCATTTATGAAGCCTCTTGGCTCGTTCTTCTTTGTTCTCCTATTTCTGTAATAGGAAATAAACGTTTCTCTGCCTGGCCGATTTTTTTGAGCTGAAAAATAAACCTGTAACTTGGGGCATGCTTGGAAGTGTTTACAGATGCTCAGTAACCCCGTGAAGACTCTCCTGTCCCTTTGAATTTAATGGAAGCTGACACTGAATTCAATGAAGTGCGAATTTCCCTCTTGATTTCAGGAGCTCTTTCCCTGGATTTATTATGCCTGTGATTCCACAGAGTGTCTGTGCATGGTGTTAAAACACAGCCACCAACTCAGCCAGGGTATTCCAATTGAGAAGGTAGAGACCAAAATCTTTTGCCATCAGCTGCCTCCAGTCCTCATCTGGGGTGGATAAGCTGCGTTTAACACTCTTGAGATCTGCCTTTTAAAACTAATTGGTTTCATTTATTTTTGAGCGGTTTCTTATTATTAGAAAGGGTGAATCCTCTGCTTTGAAGGACATATCAAGTTCTGCGTGCCCCTGGATCCCTGGAAGTGTCCAAGGCCAGGCTGGAAGAGGCTTGGAGCAACCTGGGATAGTGGAAGGTGTCCCTGCCCATGGCAGGGGTGGAATGAGATGAGCTTTAAGGCTCCTTCCAACCCAACCCATTCTATGATATCAATAATACACTATAAGATGCTGCAGAAGGGTCTCACAAACCAGAGACACCTCAGCAGTTCCATCTCTCTCCTGAGGATTCGTGTCAGGAGTGGTGGATGGTAACAAACCCCGCGGTGGGACGATCCAGACTTCTCCCCATCTCACAAACAGGGACGTGTGCCACTGCCAAGCCCAGTGTGCCATGGAGATCACCTGCTGGGCTATGACTTCAAAATACGGATTTTTATTCATTCTTTTATTCATTTTTTATCTTGTGTGTGTGAGTAAATTGCCATCAGCGGGATTACTGCCATCCTGGATCGTGTGTGGGACAGAATATTTGGCCTGCAAGTTCCTCTTGCAGACCTGGCAGGGGAAGGTTCAGCTTGTTATCCCGCTAATCCCGCTTCAAGCAGGTGCCTGGAAGGAAATGGAGTCAGATATCTGATTTCTGTCCCCGCTGTGCTCCGAGGAGTGATGAGAGAGTTATCCTGGGATGGGGCAAGCGGGAAATGGGCGGGAATGGCAGAAATGCCATGCCTGGGTCACGTACCACGGAACATCTCCTCCTCCCCGGGCTGGCACAGTGACAGACCTGTCCCTTGGCCAGCAGATGGGCTCAGAGAGAGGCAAAGGCGCTGTGCTGGCAGGGAGCAGAGCCTCATCTCTGCTCCAGGGTGTGGAGAGGGGGGAGCGAATGTGAGAGCTGATGCCTCTGCCAGGAGAACTGGGTGGCCTTTGCTAAACTCTTCTCCTGGTTTTAGTTTCAGCAAACATCTAAGCAGCAGAGCCCTCTTGAAATCAACCGGCTTACGCTGGTGCTGAGAGCTGCCCACAGAAAGGCTGGACTTGAGCTGGAGCCCTTTGCTGCACCAAGTTCTGAGTCCGTACTTCAGCGGGGCTGTGCAGTTTGCCATGGTTTAATCTGAGGCACCTCCTCGTGCCTTCGGTTCCAAACAGCCCTGCACGTACCAGGAGCGCTGTGCTCATCCCATGCCTCGCTACATCTTATTATGAAATTATAATGCCACTCTCTAACCTTGCTGGAGGGAGAGTTCCGAGCTGAGGCAGGAGAGCTGGCCTCCCATACTGATGAACGGAGATTTTAAAGGAGATGTCTCCAAACCTCCACCTGGGTGCAGACAGCTGCAGTGGATTTCTCTTGGTTATCTTAAGAGAGCTGGAGTTCATGGCTTTAAATATCACCAGCCCCAATGTCTGCTCAGAATATTAGAAATTTAGTTCTTGGGGGTTTTGTCTTATATGGCGTTTCTTACGTTGCCTAATCACGTTGTTTGCACATTTCAGCTCCAAAATTATATAAAAGTATGGACTTCTGAGCAGTCTCTGGGAAACATTTTGTCTCTTTGTTTAGTTCTGATAAAAATTTGCCAAAAAAACCCCTTCGGCCCCACCAGTCAGAAAGCATTAAAATATAAAATTAAAGAATCAGGGCTTTTGAAAAGCCTAATCTGGCCTGAGCTGTTGGAGGCAGAACTTCCCCAGTGCAATAAACAGTGGGAACATTCCCTGTGAGCCTGATAAAACCCGCTGACGTCTGCAGGGAGCTGTGCTGCTGGAGAAATATTGTAACCACTCCATCACTGCTCGTGTTGCATATACAGTGCTGGAGCCAGCTTGGAAATGTTCAGGCAAGTTATTCCCAGTCTCGTTGACAATAACCACTTGTCTCATGTAAAATATCCACTCCTGTAGGCACAGCAGTTTCTTTCCCCAGGCTGGGATATTCAGGATGTCGCGTTGCCTGAGTGATTTCCAAACATGTGCGAGTGGAGGGAGAAGGAAAATCTATGGGAAGCTGAGAAGGAGTGCAGTCCCTGAAGCTGCCGAAATAATTCTGTGAAAATGATTCCCCCTTTCTTCGTGCAGTCCCAACCTTTCTATTTCAGTAGCCAAAAAAAGTATATTTGGAAAGCAGACTGGCATAATTACAGCACAGAGAAACTTGTGAGAAATGGCAAAATAACACTAAAAACAGCCACTGGGAATAACAAGCAAAGGCAAAAAAAAACCCAAAAAGGAAAATAATGTTATTTGTACCAAGTTTGTGTGTAACAAATGCAGAAAGGAGAACTCTGCTGAGTAAATTCAGAATTGTCCTGCTGGCCTGGGCTGTGCATGAGGCAGAGTTTAGTGAGGACACTCACAATGTGATCCATGGTATTGGCTCTGTAACTGCTCTCTGGGTGTGTAAAATTTATGGAAGAGTTTAGATTTTGCCCAGAAGTTGGTTGAAATAATCTGGGTTATTTTCAGGGCTGAGCACGATGACAGTGTGAGGTTTGGACTTTGCAGAGGTGTTGGAAAGGGGCTCCCCAGAGCAGATCAGCAGATGGGCTTTAAAATCCTTGGAGTTTGTACAGCTCCAGCTCTCATTCCGTGCTTCCCTTACTTAAGCAATAGGACACACCGGAGAAGAGGAGAAGAAATATTTTCCAGTGCTGGTAATGTGTGTACCTGGGTAATTCCCATCCCGTTTTCCAAGGATTTGCCTTGGCATGGAGCTGAGGAGCCGCTGTCCTCTCTGTCACCACTGATCCAGTAACTTGAGCAGTTGCAAGTTTTCTTTAAGTCCTTTCCAGTGGAGCTCTGTTCTCCTCACACCTCATTTCTGGAGTGGTTCCTGCTCCCTCCACATGCCACTGGGAAGCAGCTGCAGCATTCCTGCTCCTCTCCTGGAGATTCCCTCAGTGCCCTCCCTCCGTCCCAGGGCGTTTGACAAGGGACACTGAGACACAGGAATGGCACGTCTCGAAGTGCAGCAGGAAATCTGGGCCATCCTGCCTGATCTGTTACACCATCCCCACCGACACCCCCCTGCTCTGACCCAGAGGGAGGAGCGGAAGGAATGAAAATCCCATTTATCCTGCCTGCAGGGAGGAATGCTGTGCACACAGCTGGAACACAGCAGGTTCAGCCCCAGCCTCCTGAATTTCAACATCAGAGAGAGCAGTGAGCTGAACAAGTTCCTTATTGGAGATGTTGTAAGCTGGGCTTTGCAATTAATTTTCCCTTTTTCTCGCACAAACCCTGGCTTACTTGACCTGTGTTGCACTGCACTTTCTCTGACAGAAACACCACAGATAAGCCTCTCATCAGCAGTGGCCTTGGTTATCTGGGTCTGTTTGGGAACAGAAATGTGCTATCGGGATCTATAAGAAAAGGTCTGCTTACTGTCAGGTTCTATGCCAAACTATGGCGTGAGAAAAGGAGTATGTGTCTGACATGATTTTCTTTTTTCGAATAAACTAAAGCAGGAGAGATAAAAAGCTGTTCCATGAACATAAATGCAGAAATAAAATTTTGCTGGCCATGAAGATCACAGAATAACTGAGTCTTAAAGGGTGGAAAAGCCCTCTGAGATCATGGAGTTCAAGCTGTGCCCCATCCCCATCTTGTCCCCAGCCCAGGGCACTGAGTGGCACATCCAGGCCTTCCTTGGACACTTCCAGGGATGGGGACTCCAAACCTCCCTGGGCAGCCCCTGCCAATGTTTATTCATCCTTTCCATGGGGAAATTCCTGCTGATGTCCAACCTGAGCCTCCCCTGGCCCAGCCTGAGGCCGTTCCCTCTCCTCCTGTCCCTGTTCCCTGGGAGCAGAGCCCTCCCCTCCTGTCAGGGAGTTGTGCAGAGCCACAAGGTCCCCCCGAGCCTCCTTTTCTCCAGGCTGAGCCCCTTTCCCAGCTGCTCCTGGTGCTCCCCATAGGACTGTGAATGGTCTGGGCCCAAGACCTGGTGACTCTTTTGGACTCATGCTCTGTGCAGGGTTGGTTTTGAGAGGGTAAATATTGACCAAGCTGCAGAGAGAGGGGAGCAGAACAAGGAGGGCTTTGCCTTTCAGATGTGCATCAAATTGAACTTTCCATGACGTTTTCCAGATGGGCAGAATCTTCGTCGTTCACAAATTATCCCCGTGTTTTCTGGGCCCAATTCCCCCGACAAACTCCTGTTTCCAGGCATCCTGAGATCTGTTCCTGTCTCCCCTTCACGCATTTCATTTTCTATAAGATTTTTACATTACAGATGAGATAACTGTAATCAGTGAAGGCATAGCGAGATCAAGAGAAGGATGAGATTATTCTCTTTGCTTGTCAAAACAAACAGAAATAGCATTTCTTCTTCTCTGCAATGGGTGATAGGAACAGAAACACAGCAAATATATTCATTTTTCTGCCTCTTGAAGCTGGATATGGTTCTTATGAAAAGTTCTCGGTGGCTTCTAGCTGGTAGAAGAGTTTGGTCTAAAATATATTAGAGTCACTTGTAACCATTAAAGGGAAAAAAAGAAAAAGCAGTGGCAGCAATAAAAATGCTGACAATAACATAGTGTCTTAGTCTATGGAGATTTGCAATAATCAATACATGATGCCCTCTCTAAAAATACTTTGGCTCTTGGCAGCTTTAAAAGTTTTCCTCCCCATAGGTGGAGATCAGACAAGTTGAAAAACTCAGGGTAATTTTGAGAAATTACTGAAAGAGCAATAAATATTTAAATCTCGGAAATTCACTGAACACCTCCAGCTGGGCAGGAGCAGACAATATTCCCGATCTGCAGCAGCATGGAAAATCAATAGGATAGAGACCATGGCTGTTCCTGCTGCAAATGTAATACTGGCTGCTTTGTCTTCAGGCAAAAAGCAAAGTTTACTGCAAGCACTGTGGGCCTTCCTTTGTCTCAAGCGTGTGAATAAGGAGTGTCTCCACTGAACCCGAGAAAATTATCCCAGTTAGTGGGAAACCAGCTCCTGTTTTTTGCAGGGATGGGGTGTCTCCAACGTGTGTGTTCAACTCCAGCAGCTCCGCTGAAGCACAACACGGCATCGGTTTTGCCCTTCCCGTTGGGTACAAAGGGTCAGAGAGCAGCACCAGAGATGTCTAAAGTCCTCTATTTATGAAAACTACCAAGAGAAATCAAATGTCTGGTTTATTTCCTTGCTATAATTTAATCATTGTTTACAAAGCAGGGTTGTTTGAAGTATTTAGAATAATTTATCAAAAACCACTTCTCTTCATCCTGTGGAACCTCAATATAATCCTCACTTTTGGAGCACCAGAATATTTTCCTCACAGTATTTTTCCTATGGCTCTTCACTTCCAACTTGAACTATCACAACAAGAATCATCATAAGACTCTCAGTCCATCTAAAACCTAAATCCTGTGCCAGAGGGTGAAGTTCAAGTCCAAATCCTTGACAGCTTGGGGCTCATTTTCTTCAGGATTATTATCCCCAGGATACCATGGCCATTCATGCCTGTGCTTGATTAACTGTAATTACCTTTGCCATGTTAACCAGTTCATAAAAAGCACATCCTTTAGCTCACGGAGCATCCAACCTTTGGGATCTCTCTTTGTTTAAAAAACCACAATATTTTTAGGAATTCCCCCCTCACACTTAAAGAGCTCCTGTGTAGATGTGAAGAGAAAAACTATCTTGCAGGGCAGTTGCAAAGTGTTTATGGGAATGTTTTGCTGCACAACCTCAACAGAGCTTCAGGAATTGCCCAAAAACAGTGTTTGGTGCAGAGCTCACAAGTGAAGAGATGGCTTTTTGTCTTCCTGTGTTTAAGAAACAAATATCATGTTTATGTAAACAATGAGGATGGAAAAACATTATCCAAGAGTAGGAAATTTAGACAAATATTTCTTAGTGTGATATCGGATTTTAGATTCCAAAACGATGACTGTAGAAAGGACGTGGTTGTTTGTTCCTATTAAATATGTCAATCTTTTTCGTGGTGGGGTGGAACAGCAAAAGTTTTTAATATTCAGCAAATCTCTTGGTGGCCGTAGAGCGTTCATGACTAATCGAAAGTTCCTTAATGAAGCATTTGTGTGAAGTTCTTTAGAGCATGGTTAGTCACAAAAATACAAAATATGAGGGGTATGTTGGCAATAACAGCGATCTGTGTGATGGAAATGGTTCCACTGTGGGCCAGGCAGCAGCACTGCTGCTTCAGATCCTGTTGTTTTACATTTACAGCCAGTGTTTGTTTTCATCAGATAAATGTAAGTAACACAATCATGAGGCGGGGAAGGCAGCAGCTTGGAATTTTCCTTTTTTTATTTTTTTTTTATTTTTTTTTTTTATTGCAACAGTTTTTTACCCTTTTTTGCCGTCTCAGAGGATCAGCTTGGGAATTCTGACTGTGAGGAATTTTCTCCTCTCCCTGACTAATGGCACTAGTGGTTAATAAAGACCTGAAAAGCTTTCATTAATGAAATATCTTTTATTGCACGGCTTTTATTCATTTTTCGTGCACACGTAAAAGACAGCAAAGAGGAAAAAAAGCCACCAAAACCTACAAGCAAACAGCAATAACCAGCAAAGCCTTAAAAAAAGATTGTTGAGGTAATAGAGACAACATTTTTAGACTGCAAGGATGGAAGGTGAAGAAACATAGATCCTTTGGGAAAGCAAAGATCCCTTTAAACCTTTTCCTACACTTCCTGTAGCACAATGAACTTTGGGTTGTAACATTATTTAGCCGTAACATAACTTACCCTGGCAGAAACACCAGCTCTGCTGTCTCAGGGGCCATATAATTCCTGGGATACAACATCCAATAAATATTTTGGGCCAGGTGTAGTTGTACCAAGCACAGAAGAGGAACCATATGGATGCTCTGCAATCACCTCTGCATGGCTGAAGTACAAGAAAATAGGTCCTTGTTCGTATCTTGATACTCCCCCTGTTAATAAAGGTGACCTGACAACACTTGGAATTAATACAAATCTTGGAGGACTCTGGTAAAGAACATATCAAAAAATCATGGAGTGTTTTGTGTTGGAAGGGATCTTAAAAATCATCTTGTTCCAGCCTGCTGACATGGGCAGGGAACGTGGTTGAGCTTCTCTTTCAAGCTTGCAAGGATTCTTCCTCGTGGCTCAATCCCAGTGCGTTTAGGAGAAATTTTGGATCACGTCCTACCTGCAGCCCACCTCTCCTAAACAGCTTGGGAGATTTACAGCTGTATTGGGCACCTAAAGTGCCTGCAGCTCATTTGGGGAAGCAAATGAGGAGGGCAAGCAATGGATTACTCCCCTGGGGATTGTGTGTTCCTGCTCAGGTAAGTTCATTTAAAGGAAAATTAATTGGCCTGCAGTTATGCAAAGTAAAGAGAACAGGAACAGGGTTTATGAGGCCAAAAACACCGAGTGGCAATGGCTGTGTGCAGACATTTCCCAAAAACTTCTACAATCGGGTGTTTTATTGCGAGCTGAAGTGCAGGAGAGACCATAATTGCTACTTTTAAAAGAGATACGGGAAACGCTTTGCCGCCGCTTTGTCAGAAACGGGGGCTATAGAGCTCTGCAGCTCCACGTTTCCATGGGCACCATCTTTGCAGGGATGTTCTCGGGCTCTGGGGTGCACGAGAGGTACTGCCCGTGGTAATTAATTCCCCATCTCCAAACAGCTGTGATGGAGCAGGGACCTCATCTGTGGGGTGCCTCTGTTGAGAGCATCTGTGGGGAAAGGGACAAAGGGATGTTGCCAGTGGGTCACGGGGCCCATGGTCATTGGGGGAGCTGAAATTTGGGATCTGCCTGTGGCCTGGAGGTTGAGCACCTCCTGCAGGTCCCTTGGAGAGCACCCCCAGCCTGGATAATCTCCATCCAAGCCTCTTTTGATGTATTCACATATAAAATCAGTGAGTTTTATTGTTTCGTTGCATTCAACTCAGTGTTTTGGTCATTTCTTGCATCTTTATTGGGTAAAAAATAACCCCTGCCCTCGGGATGCTGTAAAATCTTGCAGTTGTCCACTTGCCAACCTTGTTTTCCTTCTCCTGCTCCTCAATTTGCCTGCAGGTGTGCACCTATGGATCTGATCCAGTATTCCACACGTTTTAAAAAATATATAATAAATCACAAAGGATTCCATAAATACACCCCTTTCATCCCACCTCCTTTTGAAAAAGTGATGGGAATGATGAGTGGGGAAAAGAAGACTCTGCAACCAACCCAGAGCAAGAGGGAATAAATGAGGGCATAAACTCCTCCTGAATTTGAAAGTTCAACAAGACGAACTGGTGCAAGAAATAGAAAAGAAACAGGAGTAGAAGTAGGTCTCATTTAAAAGCACATTCCAGTCAAAAATACCTCCCAAGTTTCATGTCAACCTTGTAGTTTTCCTCTAAAAAAAGAAATCAAGCAAGCAATAGTTATTTAATAACAAAGAGTGACCTATTTTGGAAGGAAAATTAATATGGAAGTGTTCTTCTGAGAATAGGAACCGTTTTTGTGAAGTTTTCTCCACTGCTTTATGGACCAGTTCTATGATGAGTGTTTAATAATTCTTATTTTGACTCTCTTTGTGTATCTCAGAATCCAAACTAAATTTCTGGTATCTCGGCTGAAACCCACTTGATTATGTACTAAGCATTAAATTCCTGTGAAAAGCATTTCCATATAACATATAGTATTTTTTGAATGAATTCCTGCACACACTTCCCTTTAAGAATTTCAGAACTTTAGAAGTGTTTGAATTTAATAAAAATGGTGCAGCTCCAAAGGAGTTTATGAGGCAGACTGAGGAGAGCTCCTGATTTAGCTCGCCCAGCTTTTGAGTGATGACATCAGAGAGTCTGGCCAGTGAAAAACAGCAAAAAAAAAATTAATAACGATTGACTTCCCTAAAAGGATGGTCTCATGGAATCTCCTAAGAGATTAATGACTGATTGGCTTTGTCAGATAATTAGCTGCTATACCAAATTATTTGTAAGCTTTGCAGAAGAGACGCCAGCACCAAATGTTATTCTCATCCATTGCTGGAGGTCGGCTGTTTTCCAAAATAGAAGTGCAATTAATCATTATTAGCATAAAGAAGCTGCTGATATTGTTCATTAATAATTTGATTTTAATGTTAATAAAACAATCACTGCAGCGTTGATCTACTGAGTGCAGTGTGGGGGATTTTCTGTGCCTTGCATAAGCAATGGCTGTGATTTACCAATCTTTGTGTACAGCAAAGTGTTTGGGGATAAAACCAACACAGTTAGAGAATGGAAAATTTCCCGAGGTGAAATTTCCAGCATTTCCTTTGCCTTCTTTCAGAAAAATCAAGAACAGACAGATTCATCTTTTTTGGTACTAAAGGATGGCTAGCAACAAGAAAAAGTGCAGCTGTGTTGTGTCTTTCCTGTCCAATAATGCAGTGTTTCTCATAAAAACTTTAAAAATGTACCTAGGACTGTTTATAAAGGAGATCCTGAATAAAAACACTATTTGGGCTTGTTTGCCTTTATCTCTGCCTTTTTCTAGCAGTTGTATGCTTCTTCCTGATTAGCCTGAGTGCACAAAAGCATCTCGTCCCTGGACGATCCCTCCTTTTATCTCCGAGCAGGTTTCCTGAACACCGGTAATTTAAAACCTGTTTCCGTGCACATTTGTCTTAATAAAACATTGCTCACGCACCTCCAGCCCCAGTCCTAAAAAAAATGAGTGCTGAGGCAAAGTGACCCTGTGTGACTCCAGCTCTTCACAGAGCACTTGCCACCCATTTAACACCGTTTGCAGGGGTCGTGGTTCCACGGCGCAGCCCTGACTCATCATTACCACCTGTGGGATTTAATGATAGCAAATGGTGGCGAAGCTTTGCTTTAAGCAAGGGTCCTTCATCAAATGCACAGATTCAAGAGGAGGCACAGATGGGGCTGGAATTGTAGGAGGAGGAAGGGCCCTAAGGTGGAAACAGCAGACACTGAACTTTAATTTAGTTCTAAGTTTTGCTAAGTAATTTTTTAAAATCTCGTATTTAAAATTGTTTCTTCCCCTTTTTCTCCCCAGTCATGCTTATTTCAGATAATCGTGCAATGGTTTGGGTTGGAAGGGACCGTAAATGTCCCACCCCCTGCCATGGGCAGGGACACCTTCCACTGTCCCAGGCTGCTCCAAGCCCCATCCAACCTTGGACACTGCCAGGGATCCAGGGACAGCCACAGCTTCTCTTGGCACCTGTGCTAGGGCCTCCCCACCCTCACAGGTTAAGAATTTCTTCCTAATATCCCATCTAAATCTCTCAGTTTGAAGCCATTTCCCCTCATCCTGTCCCTCCACTCTCTTGTAAATTGTCTCTCTAAATGACTGTATGATAAAGATAATATACATAAACTGCATATCCTAAAAACCCAGAGCAAGCAAAAAAATTTAAAAAGCGGGTGGGCTTTGTTTTAGCAGTTTATCCTTTGATAATAAGGGTGAGGAATAGGATTTGCCAGATAAGCTGTTGTAGGCTCACACTTGGTTGCTGTGCTGCACGTGACGTGGAAAGATTTGATCATTTTTTAGTAATCAGGTTTGTGAGAATCGCGTGGGAGGACCTGCAATCTCCAGCCCAACGCTGGTGAGTGCCAGAGATGCCAAAGGGCTCTGGCTTCACATCTATTACACTTAGAGACAATGTTTGGGTTCAAAATAATTTCTGTGCTTCGTGCATAATCTCCTGACATGGAGAGGATTGGAAGTTCAAAAGCCTCCATTCTCTTGCATTGTTTAGCCAAAAGATTCCTTAAAGCATAGTGGAGCCAGTGGGTAAAAACACCATGACAAATCCATCAATATCCTCCAAAGTTTTATAACACTCTTCTTAAACAGAAAATGAAAAAAAGAGGAAATTAATTAGCTGATGGGCCAGATGAGGAGAACCACATAAATATGTCTTTTTAAATCTCCGTGCTTGGACAGCAGTGGTTTCTGCTGCAAAATACAAACATATGTCACTCCATGACGTTTTGAGGAGTGCGGGGTGGAAAGCAGCCTCTGTGCTTGTGCCAGATTTTATTTCATGTGGGCCCATTTCTGAGGGTGCTGACTACGGATTAAGCAGTGTTGACAGATAAATACTGATGCTTTATTTTCGTGGAGATTAGAGAGTGGCATGCTCCAAAGTCTGGTGGAGTAGATTACTTAATACACTATTACTTCTCATGGATTTTGATTATTAGTTGGATTTTCCAGAGTCATCATCTTGCGTCTGCTGTTCTCACCCTTCTGCCAACTCTGGCAAAAACTGATAGCCAGGTGGTTTGTCTGAATAAAATAAGTTTTTCTCTTCTTAAGGTATCATTTCACTCCAGCCTCGTGCTTATGAAAAGATGAGGAGTTTGGGTCGTGGTTTTTGGCCATGGAAGCTGTTCTGGACTTTTTCAAGAACATGTAGTGAAGAGGGACTATTTACGAGAGCACATTGTGCTTTTCTTATAGAACAGTTTGGGTTGGAAGGGATCTTTACATCCCTCAAGTCCAACCCCCCTGCAAGGAACACCTTCAACTACAGCAGGTTGTTCAGTAGCATCATCATTGCCTTTTATTTGTGTTTTCCCTTTCCGGCCCCACCTGAAAAGGGGAAAAACCATGCCAAAACACTGTGATAAAAGTATTTCCCATGTTCTCTTTGGTGGAAATGTTCACATTCTGAACAAATCCTCCGGCTGCAATCCAGCTTTCAACCAAATTGATAAACATTGGAAATGCTTTTATCTGGTTAAGGAAGCATTGGTATAAATTTTGATAAGGAAAAAAAAGCTCTAAATCTGGGCTTGTGTCTTTGTTGTCCTCACAAAAACAATTTTCCTTCCAAGTCTGGGGGAACAAAGCTTGTGCAGCCACCTCTGTGTTTAACAGGCCCAGGATCTCACAGGTGGCTGTGGAGGTGTTTGGTTATTTTACTTTCTCTGAGCTCAGTTAAATTGATGGTTTGTGACGATATTGTCCCTTCCATCCAAGCCTTAGCATTCAAGGACTGTGCTGAAGGACTTGCCTCCAAACCAGAGAGATATAGAGAGCCAAAAAAAATGGTAAATACAATAGCAGATGGTTTATATCAGCTTGACAGCATCGTTTTTGGCCAGCACCCAAAGCTACAAACTTCTGAGCTGGAAGTTTGAGCTGTTGTTTGAAGTTGGGAGAGGAGGCTCAGGAATGCTCCAAAGCTGGTCCACACGTACGTGGCTCTCCATGAGGTCAGAACAGCGCTCCAGGCAGGTCAGGGCCAGAAAAACACGAAGAACAACCCAGGAAAGCAACATGTAGTCACTCAAAGTGATGGGAGTGATTTTGAAAATCAAACAACTGTGTGCAAAATAAAAGGAGTGGGCTGATCATGCAGAAATGTCCAAAGAAACTTTATTTACACAGATCTTTTGAGGAAGGGTGGTGAGAGACTCCAGCTCTAATCACACTTTTGCAGAAATGATTTTCACTTGCTCCCAAGGGATTAAAACATTTTAGACATGCAACAAGTGTGAGTTGCTGGGGTTAGAAGTTTTTACAAGCACAGCCGCGAGCTCCTTAGATGGTTATAATTTATTGATGACCTGTCTGATGGAGATCTGAAATTCTGACATTTCAGCTCGCCACGAATATAAAAACTAAACCCAGAATGCTCAAAAAGAACGTAGGTCAAGGAAAAGCAACCCCCTTTTCCAGCTGTCTGTACGGGCAGGTCTTGTAAAGGCATTAAAAGGTTCTGAATCAGGCCCATGCCAGCAATTTAAATTTACTGGTAGTTTTTACTTCAGCGGCCACAAACACAGCCTGGGTTTACTGGCTTGCAGCATTTGTCATGCACAGATTGAAAAATGTCCCTGAAACTCCTCAGCTGCCACAGGAGCACCGTCTATCCCTTCCCTTCAATAAGACGAGGCCATTAGAAACTAATGGGGCCTTCAGGAATTGGAGATTCCCCCCTTTTTCCCCAGGTGTTCCTTCACCCCCCTCAAAGGGGTTTTTCTCTGCTCTGCAAATTCATAATGTCCTTGTAAATGACATTTTGCTGCACAGCTGAAGCAAGCTACCTCAAGGAAAAATGAAGATGAAAATGGGATTTAATTTTCTTTTCCTCGTGCAAGTCCATCAGAGCAGTCAGTCACAGCTGGATGGCCCAGCAGAAAGCCTGGGAAATGAGGATCCTTTAAGTTCCCCACACAGGAGGAACTGTGAAGGTACCTTTTAAGTGTCCTTCCGTGAGCTCCACGTTGCAGCCACGGGCTGGACAAATTCATCACTTGATTTAAATTATGTGAGATTAAGAGTCCTGTGGGTGATGTGGTCAAAAGACAAAGAAATTTTATGCTACCCACAAAATTTTTTAGTATTGAATTTAGGAACTGATGAGCTTTAATCATAGATTGCTGGTCATCTCTAAATGGACCTTCGGCCTTTTTTTGACTGTTGGGTACAACAAATACTGAATTTGGAATATGGGCAGTTTCCAAGGATTCCTTGATATCTTGGTGCCCAAAGGAAGATTCAGTTTTGAGATCCTTGTGTGGGGTACAGATACCCACATCCTCTGGAGAGAAGGGAATTTCCTCTTCTGCCAGGTTTGATCTTCGTCCTTGGACAGCGCATGGTACCAGAGGGGGATTATCTTTCACCTAAATTCTCCTCCAGAACAGTTTTATCAAGATAGATGGTAAAACCATAGAGAAAAATCCAGGTTCAAGGGAAATTTATAAAGGAAGGCAATTGCCAGTCTCAAATTCATGAGAGAAGTGGTTTTTCCATAGGAAAATTAGGACTTTGTCTTCAATTCTGAGACCCTCTGTTGCTGAGTTACCTCAAACAAGCCTCATCACTCATAGTGTACCACTAATGAATTCTGTGCTGAAGCTTCACTCAAGATGGAGGGACCAACAAATGCCTGAACTGTAATTCTGAAGAAATATCTCTGCTTAATCCTTAGATCTCAGTGTTTATGTCTGATTAGAAAAATTCAATTTTCTAAATTGTTGTGAAAAATCCAAATTTCAAAATCCTCTATTCCAAGAATCTTTTCTGCTCCTCTTTGGATTTCGTCTACTATTTCACCTAATTTCACCTATTTTTAAATTTTTTTGGAAGTGCTTTAGGATATAAATAAATAACAAAGCACTTGGGATTTTAAAATTTTCATATCTTCCATCCCAGGTATTGTTTTGCTCCCATTTCCTCCCCGCAGCAATTGAGGACTTGTACAAAACACAGCCAACACAATTCTATTCTTTTTCTTTTCTTTTTTTT
>VZTE01003180.1:910204-982289 GCA_013397775.1 Eulacestoma nigropectus
TTTTTTCTTAAGAGATCAGTGAGCCAAGGAGTTTCTAACAAACATCTGCTTAAATTTATCATATATCCAACTCACCAGGAACTGAGCAGTGCTTCATGCTGCCAGGTTTGGAGCAGCCCGTGCTCCAGGCTGCAGTGAAATCCGTTGTTTTCCCAGGGAAGCAAAGTGGTATTAAAGTTCCTAACTGGGCCCGATATCAGCTGTGAGCAAGATAATCTCCAAACCTTTCTCTGAAGTCCATTCTAGAGCATGATTTGTACTTGACTCCTCTCTGGTGAGCAGTGAGGTTCTGAACTCTGAGCTAATACCAATTAAGAGGCATGGTCATCAAGGGAGCAAAGAACTGAAAATAAATTGAGCTTTTCCAGGCAGCAAATTTGTCTTGGGTGAACCAGAAGAAACCAAACTTGTCTTCCACTGCTCAGTAAGAGACCCCCTAAAATTCAGAGACACAAACCAGTAAAATTAACATTTACAGGTCCACAGCATAAATGTAACATTATTGTTTTCAATTTCAAATGTAAATAAAGAACAAATTAGCTCTGACTGTTTGAGTTAGGGACGTGTTTGGAATTGTTGCTGTTGCCAGGGTTTATTGACCCGTGCTCTGGAGCTGGAGTGGGAAATGACTGCTAAGGCTGTTAGAATAAGTTCTACACTGCAGGATTTGGGGATGCATTGTGTTTCAATTAATTCCACCTCTGTAAAAACCTCTTTTCTTGTTTGCTTTATCCTTTTCTTTCTACTTTTATTTTTATAGTGAGCCAGCAATTAATTTTTTAGTCAAGATTCAGATAGAGTGTCATTACTGCTTCAGGTCTAATAATGAGCATTCTGTGATTCCCAAGGAAAGTGGGTGTTTGCTTGGCTTTTTGTTCTTTCCCATTCACACTTGCCAGGTTAATATTGTGTTTGCAGATTTGCATTTGGACCATATTAGTGCACAATCTTGAAGTTAAAAAGCCAGAATATTTCGAATTCCAGTAATCCTCAACAGCCCCAAACACAATAGGCTTTCTCCTTCTACTTTAACTAATTATCTCTCTGCAGCACTCCAGGTGAATTTCAACACAAGCACTCTAATAATGTAATTAAAAATGCATAAAGGAATTAAAAATGAATTAAAAGGATATCCTGCAAAAAACTTTCAAATCTGGACTAAACTAAATGGCAAGACTTAAACCCCTCTGTTTTAAAGGACCTGCAGTCAGTAGATTAAGAATGCTGGGGTACCACCAGGACCTCATGCAAAACAACATAAACTTCAAACTGAGCAGAAACAAAGGAATCTTCCAATCTCATGGGTCTCATTCCCTTAAAAGCCGCTTGTAGCTCACAAATAGAAATGTTGTGCCAAAAAATCTTGCCACCAGCAACGATATTCCCTAACTAACAAGCATTCGAAGGTGGTGAGAGAGAAGCCGAGTTCCCAGTCTATGGAAGGTGTCCCTGCCTGTGGTGGTGGAAGAAGATGGGTTTGAAGGTCCCTTCCAACCCAAACCATTCCATGATTCCATTATTCTCTGATATCCTGCGTGTGAGTCTTGGGACAGGACAGGGTTTGGCTGCTGTTTTGCCCCAGTTTTGGGGGGATTTGGGGTACATTCAGCAAGGACTTGCTGACTCTGGCTCTCTTTCACACAGCCAGGAGGACACAGAGCTCCATGAAGGGCAGCACCCAGCAAAGCCAGCCCTGTCCATCCCTCCCATCATTTCCAGCTCTTCACACAAGCTCCAGCCCAGGCACACCCACGCTTGCACAAAAGCATCAACCATAGAATCATCGAATCGTTAAGGTTGGAAAAGGCCTCCAAAATCATCAAGTCCAACCTTTGCCTGAATCTCCCCCTGCCCGCTAAACCGTATCACCGAAATACTCAACTCAGTGGGCCATTCACTGAAGAGATGGATTTGATGATCCTGGTGGGTTTCTTTCAACTCAGAATATTCCATGATCTGTGGCTGAGTGGTCTTTTAACACTCCCAGGGATGGTGACTCCACCTCTGCCCTGGGGAGGCTCCTCCAAAGCATAACCGGCCCTCCAGTGAAGAAATGAAGCTTTAGCTCATCCTGCCATCTATTCAGACTTCCAGGCAATTTTCAGGAGCCGAGGCAACCCTGGCTCATCCTGTGTCCTGAGAATGGCTTTGGGAAGCGCAGGCAGAGCATCCCAGACTCTGCACATCCATGGATGGAGGCACAGAGGTCACTCGGATCCGGAGGGACGTTTGGTGCCAGGGGAGGCCATCAGGAACGTGGGACCTGCTCTGCCTTGACACTGATTGCTGAGGACACCTGGCTGCCCAGCAAAGGCTCTGCACAGTGAAATAATTAAATCAGGACAGGTCAACTAAGCTAAAGTGTCTGTTTTTGTAATCACATTATCAAACTTATTCCTCAAGTAAACACAGAGACCAGCCCCCATTAGGGCTCCTTTAATCTGCGATAAGTCAGACAAGTCTGTTTTGGACAAAACCCTAAAAAGCTGTCTCTGAGCTGTGCCAGACTTCTGTCTCAGGGCTGTGCACTTCCTTTCAGTGCTGCGAGGGACTGGTTTCTGAACTGGGACAGCAAACGACCTAACGCAGCATCATCACAGAAAAACCAAGGGTGCAGCCCCTGGAATGCAGCGGGAGACCGGCAATAATCACAAGTAAATCTCTGTAATAAAACATCAAAGTCAAAAGGCACTTGAAGTGATGTGTGCATGGAGAACTGATGGCTAATACTGAGTGATGTTTATCACATTGGACATCTGCATTTTTCTGTTACTTCTCCCTTCCTTCAGGTATTTATGGTTCCAGCTGTACATTTTGTTTATATTTTTGTTTTCGGGCTTTTATTTTTTGCAGCAAGTTATTTACTCCTCCTTTTGAGAATGTTAATACATGAAATATCTCTAGAAAAATCATATTCCTGAAAGTCTGGCACAAGAAATAACCCAAGCATCATGTAAACAGGAGGAACTTAAATATCCTGAGTCCAGAAATTCCTTCTGAAGCCACTCAGGCTGTTTAAAAATAATGATAGAAATTGTAATACTGTATGGAGATATAAACACATATAAGTTGAAAGTCTTTCTTTAAGCTGTTTGTTTCAGTTTGCTTATTTTAGTTCATAAATTAGTGATTATGAGGATTTTGTGTTTTGAGCTCAGGGTGATATCCAAGGAGGGTTTTTCTAGCTAAAGGCACCGCAAGGAAAATGCTTTCTCCAGGCTCCCATGAAACCCAGGCCAGTCCCTATCACCTCTGAAGAGTGGGAGCAGAAACCCTGCTAAACCCAGGGCAAGTTTTTTTCAAAGCAAAAAGGTGTTTTGCCACCCACTTCTTCTTTTTGTCTCCTGGGGGTTTTCTTCAATGCAGGGTTCCCAACGCAAACTGAATGCCAGGATTTTCCAAAGGAGAAAGAAAGCATTAAAAAACAAAACAGATTTTGGGCAAGAATTTTAAGAGGGAAGTGCTTAAAGCCAACAGAAACTAATGGAGCTGTGGAGGGCAATTAATTAGTCTGGACTGTGTCTGGATCTCAGATTTATTCAGGACCTGGACAGAGTCAGATTCTGATTTCTCTCCTTTTGTTTCTCCTCTCACCTCTGTGTGCCCCGTGCAGGCTCAGAGAGTCTTACTCCAGAGTCTTCTTCTCCTTCTGGGGTTGGGATGCACCTGGTTGGGTTGGGACATGGGGATACATTTATCTATAATCCCCTTTGGAGCAAGAGGATTAAAGAATATCCAGAGACAGCAGCTTTAAAACACTGCAAATCAGTGCTCTGTAGCAGATCTGTTCCTGTGGAGTGATCCCAGTGTGGATTCACAACTTCCTCTCTCCAACAGCATTCCTGGCCTGGATGTTGGTAACTGGCCCTTCCCACACAGCTTTTCCTTGTTGTCCCTTTGAAGACTCCGTGGCTTCCTCTGTACTTCCAATTGGGATCCCTGCATACACAAAATAAAATTAATTTATTAAACTGCAGGCTCCTCACCTTGGAGAATCCACCCCAGCAACACAAAAGGAGCCATTCCTCACGTCAAACCCTTCCTGAGGACAAAAATCCCACAAGTACGCCTAGAACTCTCCCTAATCTGATAAAATGGTCCTGTCTCAGACTCGATTTTGCATTTTAGCCAGGAAAGAGAGCTCCAGATGGGAAAGCATCGCTAAATTGCCTTACTTAGAATAATGATAGGGATAATGAGGCCTCGCCTCACCTGGAGGAGAACGCCCCACTGCAGAGGTGTCAGACAAGCAGCAGGCAGATCGTGGAGCAATTTTAGGTTATCTACACACAGACAGTGACCTTTGAAGACTTTGCCCACAGGGAGAAGTTATGGAGCTAAGCAAGCAGGGAAAACACACGAACCTGGAGAATGATTTCCTCTGGAAACAGCTCATCCATTACTGGCAAAATAGACCCACCACGCTTCAGAACATAATTCTGAGCGTGTTCACAGTTGCTGGCGAAGTTAAAATCAGCCTGCCACACGTTAAAACAAAGTGTGACACAGATCTCCACCAGGAAAGGATGTGATTGTGCAGGCAGAACCGAACTTGCTTTGAAGATATCAAATTGGCTGAAGCACAGGGTGGAGGGACGAGGTTTTATGTAACCTTCTGGCCAGGTGTAAGACCTGGGATAAAACCTGGAAGATCAAAAAGGGGTTGTGCACATTCCTGCAAACCTATGAGGGATCCCCCTGGCCTCCCCATCTCTCTTCTGATTTGGGTGCAGAAACAGCAATTTTTGTGTGTCTTGATGAGGATTTCTGCCATAAAGCCAAGGACAAATGTTCGTTAGTGGATGAGCTGAAAAGAGGGAAAAGCTCCTAGGAGGGAAATCCCACTGAGTAAGGCTCTGTCTCGCCAAACTTCCTCCACTGACAGCGCAGACATCTGCATTTGAGCTGATCACTGAAATTAATGACTACTAAGTGCTGCAACTTACAATTCCTTGACCTATTTTAAGTGTCTGGTTTAGGCTGACTGAACTGATCCTGCAAAAATACGTTTCTTCCTGTCATCTCAAAGGTGCTGATAACAGAACATGCTGTGATACAGCACATGCTGGAGCTTTACAGCCTTGTTACAACACTCACCAGCCACAGACAGTTCAAGGTCAGGATTTTCCCAGAGTATCTGTAAATTTCTCTAATTTGCTTGGTTTTAATGTACGTGTTCCTCGCTGATGTGCATTTACAGTCTGCATCCAGGTGCTACAGATCATTTTGCCCTCATGAAAGTCTAATCTGGCCAAATATTGTTGTGTATGCCAAATGCAGAAAAAGGTTTTGAGGAAGCTGTGCAGAATATTTCTGCAGTTAAAAAATAATTAGACCTGCAAAAGGATGTCAGCAGCGGAAGAACTAGCAGTGAAATATTTGTGCAAAAGATTTTATATATTTGGATGTTCTAGAGGGGAGAAAACAAAATAATTCCAAGCATGAAGAAGCAGAGAGACACATGGAGATATCACAAATACCTCCACAGGTATACAGACTGTGGAGTTGTGAAAAGCTGAGGTAGAGGGAGACTTGAGAGTGATCAGAAGCAGAAATGTAAGTGAAATCTCTGTTCTTAGCTGTGATCAAATCTGGGCAACGTGTCTTGGCAAAGGAGCAGCAGGCAAAGAGCTGAGGCTGCAGGAGCCGGCTCAGGCAAACAAGGAGGAAGGATAAACACAAGAAACAACCAGAGATGGAACATCTCAGACTCAAGTAGAATTTCTAGGACAAAAAACACTAGAAAACGGTGAACATTTGTAATTTTTCTTTATTTTTTAATGTGCATTTTGAATTTGAGGGTATGATTTCTGGATGAGTTCAGATGTTGAACATGTCCTTTCCTTAGCAGGGTGCTCTGTTTCCCTCTGATGCTGGGTTTTAGATATAAGGAACTGTTGACAACCGTGATCCCAGCATGGAGAGCTTCTTCCTTTCTCAGGGAGAACTTCTTCCTTTCTCTCATGAAGCAGCACTTCATGATTTCCCCTCCCTGCTCGCAGAGAACTCATGAGTCACGATTATGCAAAGATACAGCCCTTGCTGCTTGCAACTTTTATTTGTGCACCAGGCATCATTTGAACTTTATTGCTGCCATTTCCTTTCTGTCTCTAATACCAGGCCTGCCCACAAACCCCCCAGAATCCTTTAAAACACACAGTTCATTAGTTCTGTTTTGAAAAGCATTGTAAACACCAAAAATACATCTCAGACGGGGATGTCTGGAACTGATAATGAAATTATGGCTCATTCTGAGGCAGAGGGAACCATAAAACAGATATTAATGTGGAACTCGAGCCCTTGGATGCTGCAATAAGAAGAAAACTCTCGGATAAAGGGCCATTAATGGCATCAATATGTGGCTTCCATTTTAATTTTACTGTAGAAGATCCTCAGAGCCCTTCTGTTTATCCCACATTAGGATGTTTTCCCCCCTTTTCAGCTTTGAAAGCCCTGCAGTTTGGATTGGATTACATCCCCAGCAGAGTGGTACCATGCTGGTGGAACATCAGGAATTCATTTCTACCCCTTGCTGCCTATTTTTCTAAAGGTTTCTACACACTGCTGTGTGTTTGATGCAGGTGCTTCTGGCTCGGGGTACAAGGGAGGTGCAGAACTAATTTAGGCCATGCTGAGTGAACAGACCAGGAGGGAATTCACTCATTACCTGAACACGTCATTTCCAAACTGCTGGTGCTTCACCTGTACAAAATGTGGGCTTTGTCATTTGGAGAATGAGTCTGAGACAAAATTAGCTTTAATTGCACTTGCTGCTAGTGAGGATTTTACTTTCTAATGTTGCTGGAGTAGGAGGAAAAGATTGGAAATGTGGCCAAGACGAAATTTATTTTTAGATACGTATGAGCTACAGATATAAGGTCTGTATATATCATATATATATATAGAAGTGATTGCACACTTGTGCCTGTTTACCTCTCCAGGTATCTGTACTAATGGGTTTTTAGGCCATGAAGTATTTACAATGAAAGCTAACAAAGAGATGGAGATCATGGAAAGATTAAATTCCTGCCATTTTTTTAAAAGTCAGAAGCTGGAGGAGAGGGAGGGTTTTAGTGCTGCCACCGATAATAAAAATAAGTTCACCTTTTATTGGAGACCAGAGAATCCAGATGAGTGCACCCCTGGGGTACTGCTGCAGGCCTTGGGCTGTGCTCCAGGAGAATTCCCACTCAGGAATGGTGGGATGGAGAATGTGACCCAGAGTGGCCTTGGTTTACTGAGGAATTTCTTTAAATCCAAGCATTAAAGCTCTACACACTTTACTGCGATTGGCCGCTTTCTGCCTTGAAACAACCTTAAGCAAACTGGTTGAATTAATATCATTTCAGTACTAAAACAGTGTCAAAAATCTGGCTGGAGCACTCTGAAGGCTGCAGGTTGCTTTTCCATGCCCTTTACAGTGCAGCGTGTCTGTATTTCAGTGAGAAGGGTTTCACGCCCCTTTTCACTTCAGCACATTCACATCTCCTCACCACAGCGCTGCCACAGAAAGCAGTGGCTGGTCTCTACCCGTGTTACTTAGTCCTATATTCCCAAATATTTTTCCCCCAGTGGATTAATGTGTCTTACAACAGTCCCAGACCAGCCCAACTGGACGGGTCTGGCTTTGTGGAGTGAGCAGTCCATGAGCCTGGACTCCCATTAACCTCCCAGGAATACCCAAATTTTCCAGCAGAGTCTCACCAAACAGGGGAAACAATTCTCCTTGTTTGATCCTTTGGTTATTGTCTTGCTCTCTGCATGGAGTAATTAACTGTAAGGTATGGTCAAAAAAATAAATTTCACGGGGCTTTTTGGAGAAAACTCTCATTAGAAAAATGAGTTTGGTTGTCTCAGCTCATATGGCATCGATCAATGCTCTCCTTAGTAAAATAAATACAACTCGGGGAAAGCTGGGATCAATCTCTGCCCAGAAAAGATAAATGAGGAGGCAGCAGGGAGAGCCACTGCGAGCACATTTAAGTAATAAGACCCAGCAGGACCTGCCATTGTTAGGGCAGACGCCCTGAAGTGTCTTAATGTGATTATAATGTGGCTTCCTGAAAGAAACCAATTATAACTATCTTAGATAAAACATTATTATCAATATTCCGCGGGGCGAACCGCAAGCCAAACAATTAAAATTTTATTTTTCAACTTCTAGGCACAGTTTTGAAATGCATTTCCAAAGACACTTTGCCAAAAGCACCTTTTTTCTGGGTGGTGATAGCAGAAAGTAGAGCTGGTCCCTGGGCTTAGCACAGGCACAGAGGTCAACACAACCCAGATTTAATTTCCAAAACACATTGTTAAAAATTTATATGTAAATTCTTTTTTGCTCGGTTAGTTGGCTAACAAATTGAATGTTCCTTCCTGATAGTTTAAAAAGAGATTGAATATATTTTGAGGGATATTTAGAGCTTGTTTTCAAGATGCAAAACCCTTATTTGAATATATTAATTTTGTTTCTGAAGGTGCACTTGTGTTCTATTCTGTAGCGCCAGTGAGGGGGAAAATGGAGAAAGGTTGTGCTCCATTTTCATTTAATGAACACTTATCTCCTGTAGAAATCTAATTTATTATATCTGAGGGTACAGCAGGTTCTTCCCTTGCTACAGACATTGTTTAACCTCCTCGTTAGCGACTTGGGAGGGGCAAAACACAGCCTCAGCAGGTCTGCAGGTGACACAGCACTGGGAGGAGTGGCTGCCATCCTGCAGGGCCTGGAAGTGCTGGAGAAACCAACTGGAACCTCATGAAGCCCATCAAAGGTCCGGTGCTGGTGTCCCAAGCACAGGACAAGGACATGCTGGAGCAATTCCAGCAAAGGGCCAAGCAGGTGATTCAGGGGTTGGAGCAAGAGGCTGAGGGAGCTGGGATGCTCCAGAGGTCCTTCTCAGCGGTGGCCGAGAGCCACCAAGCACAAGGTGAAATATGAAGTTGTGTTTCAGCCCAAGACAAGGAGGTCAAGCCCAGGATCAGACTGCCCAGAGAGGTGGTGGAGTCTCCATCCTTGGAGATTTTCAAAGCCCAGCCCTTACTCCAGCAGGGATTGGGCTGGAAAACCTCCAGAGGTGCCTCCAACCCCAGCCTCTCTGGGGCTCTGACACATCAAAGAAAATGAACCCCCTGAGTGAGCTCATTTTCACGGGAGAGACTGGAAAAATATTTTCTGTGAAATGTTCCCCTTGTTTTCCTCATGTCTGATGGCTTTGCTCTCAGTATTTGCAGTGAAAGAGCAGCCTGTGACTTACTGAGCCTTCTGTTTCCACTTGTAGTTTGTGTAGCTCTGCCTTTTTCTCCCTTCAAGGTTAATTTGGCCTATTTAAGATCTTGTCTGTCTTGCAATACTTTTTTTATCTCTGTTGCTGAACAGATCATATATTCTTAAAAGAATAACAAAGCCAGGAATTCAATATCCACAAGTTTTATTCTGGTAATTTTGTTTAAACTTTATATTAAAACCTGTCACAAAAGCTTTAAAAATGCATCTGTGAATCATTTTTAGCTGAATGTTTACTCTATGTGTTTATACATTTTAAACATGTTTTCATTAAAGAAACCCAGGATGACTAAACTTGCTGGATCATTTTTTCTTAATAAATTTTTAAAGCTTACATTCCACAAAATTGCTGGGAGCCTTAACTCCTCCATCACCACCAACAGGGACCAGCTGAGCATTTTCACAGCCTGAGCAGATAAATTCAATCCACACCTGGTATTTCAGGTATAAATATCTGCCCAAGGATGTTCTTGAAGTTGGCAGGCTCACAGCAGTAAAATGAAGCTGACAAGAGTTCCAAATGACCAATGATTCAAAATTTGGAGAAAATAATAAGACAACTTATTTGCAGAGCCCATGCAGGCTGCTGGTGAGGTTTTTCACAGCAGGTTACTTATCAGCCTAATAGAAATGCTGACATGCACAACCTTAACTCCTGGATCACCCAGGCACGGCTCTAATCCAATTGATTTGTGGTTGTTTCCTTGGATGAAGACATAAAGTGGATGTGCTTTCCAAAATATGCTCAGTTCTTCTTTAGGACAAAGAGGCTGTCCCGGAGGTACCTGTGATTACATGATTCAAAGGGATTTTTATGGTTTTTTGGTGCCTGGTAAATGACAGTGCGTCATATTTTACCCCAGCTGAACCGCAGCCCTCTGAATAATGACACAATTTTCAGCTGGTAACACCCTGCCCTGACCTCTCAGCCAAAAGGTGTTCCCAAATTTAAGCACTTTTTAAGTTCAAGCCGCAGTAGCAGCATTTTGTTTTTAATGAACTATGTCCGATAATTACGTTGTCTTGCGATTTTCGATTATCAAAATTAACAGATAACGTTTGCAGCAAGGGCTGTGTCACGCTGCATTTTCTCCTCAAGTTCTTGTTTTCCAAACTCTAAAAAAATTGAGTTATTAAATTTCTTCCTTTTCATTCAACTTCAGGATGCTGAGAAAAACAATCTGTTCTATTGCAGAGTAAAAACAGAACGGAAGAGTAAATCTAACAATAACTTTATTTAAATATGCAGGGTTTTGCTGCTACTAAGATTTGTTCATCATTGTCTGGCCAGGTGGGGCTTGGAGCAACCTGGGATAGTGGAAGGTTCCCTGCCCATGGAAAGGGGGTGGAACAAGGTGATCTTTAAGGTCCTTTCCAACCCAAACCATTCTGGGATTCCATGATTTCATGGATGTAAGTGCAATTTTGGTGATGCTCTGTCGGTCTTGGCCTCATTCAAGCTCTGTTTCACCTGGGCTCTGGGTAGGCAGCTCTTTTTATCCTGGAGGAGGAGTGGTAGCTCTACATTATTCCAATTATCCAGAGAGATTTTGGCCGCAGGACATGGCCCCACAGGCACTTTTTTGTAGATATTGTTCAAATAAAGGATTTTAAATTTACCTTTTAATTAGGAGCTCCTCCACCTTTCCTAACCTGAGCTGTCCTAACCAGCACCTGATCCTGCACCACAACCACGGCAGGATTCCTCTTCCCCACCCAGGAAGGCTGGGATGGGTGAATTTTCAGCGAGACCACAGGGATTTCTTGTGGCAGACTCAGCCCCTCGCAAGCTGCTGGTGCTGGTACTGACTTCTGGGCCAAGTCCTAACAGGATCTACGATTCCAGGATCTGAAAAACACTGGAGGCAGGAATTGACACGGAAACACGGGCTTGGCCGGAAGGGTCTTGTCAGGAGTTCAGACTCATGGTGGGTATTTGCTACCCAGGCAGCAAAGTCTTGTTCCTGCATTGGGTTAATGCTGGCACTTTGGGTTTCCTCAATTAAGCACGAGATTTGGAGCCAAGAGACATTTTATAGGCGGCGTCGCTTTCTATAGCAAAGAGAGATTTTCTAGTCGGCGTTACTTTCTGTAGCAAACATTTATGGGAGTCTGAAACTTGATACACAAATATTTGAACATTTTCCCACATCCGTATGGTGAATCACTTACATAAATACATTCTGCAGCCTTAGCAAGTAAGGATCCGTTTCAGTAAATCTCCCTTTTAGAAAATCTCTGTCATTCTCTAATCAGCTTTCTCTTTTTAGTTTCCATCCATATGTACACTGGGAAGTTCAGTCAATAACGAGTTCAGGAATGTAACTCGAAAATTAGTTTCCAAAATAATTTAAAAATATTCTTCATCAAAACCATACCAGAATCATAATCAATTTGTCTTATGGACTTTTTTCATTAAACTGATTTTTATTTGTAAATTACATTCTTGTTTGCTTCCCCTTTGAAAAGGCTTGAAATGAGATGCTTAAGGGCAATCAATAATTTAAAGCCACAAAAAGAATTGTTCCACTCATCACTTTTCTAGGAATAAGGTTATTAATTCCTTTTTTATTTTATTTTATTTTAGCGAGTGAAGGTTGTTAAAACTGATGGGTCTGGACTGGCTGCAGCTCAGAGATGTTTCTGTTTGACAAGATCTGTGCTGAGGAGAGGAATCACATTTGAAGTGTTTGGGGATCAAAGGGAGGGAAGGCAATCACGTAAGCTCCAAATTGGATTGCTCTGGCATATTTTATTTATGCAAACATTGCTCAAGGAATCGAATCACTGGCATTGAAATACCTGACTCAAAGGGCTACCTTGTGGAAATAACAGCAGATTATAGGGTTGGCAAAGGATGAAACTCTACACCTGCTCGTTTGGTGGCAGCGAGGGAAGGAAATGAGCAATATTCCAGGCTGAAAAGCAGTTCTCCAAAGATGGAAGTCATCACTGAAAGAAGTGCACCTCTCAATTACCACGCTCAGGTATGATTTGCTCTGGGAGAGCGCAGAGGTTTGCTGTGATCCCCCTGTCAAAATAACCACGATCTAGCCCGGCCTCCGCGCTTCCAGAGCTGCTGGGTGACGAGGTGAAAGGATCCAGGCTCTAATTTAGAGCTTGTGGAAAAGGCAGCAAACGACGGTGGGTCTGATTAAACAGACTGGCAGCTGGGGCTGGGGGAGGCCGCACTGATCTGTACCAACTTTCCAGCAACGGGATGCGTGATGGTGCCAAACCCCTCTGCAACCGGCGCGGGATTTCTGCCACGCGCCCACAGCGGTCTCACCCCAAATAGACGGGAATCATTGCAATCAGCTTAAAATTACACACTGGGGGTGTCTCCTTTAATGATAAACTCAAAATCCTGCAGGAAATGATGCCTTTTCCTGCCTTTGAGGGCAGTTTTTCCCACAGCACTGGTTTTTGTGACCCTGGGGCACAGGTTACCCCAAAGCAGAGGTTCTCTGTGTTGGGTGATGGGATAGTGTCAGAGAAGCCCTGATCTCGTGATCATCTCAGTTCCTACAGCATTCAATTTTAGGGTTTTTTGTTTCTGTTTGCTGCAGTGATGCTGAATATCGTGGATAAAACCTGATTATAGCAACCATCAGTGCCCTGCTCCAGAGGAACACAAGGAAACACAGCCTCGTTTTGCTGTTGTAACTCGGCAATAGCACATTTCGTGTTTGCATTGATGGCAGATTTCTCTTTTCAGCAGAGACAAAGTTGCTCTGTGCTAGGTGCAGCCAACACCTTCACTTAGCCCATGGATTTCCTTCTATGATCTCTGATGTTTTTTGGATTGAAGACTGGAAGACTTTTGGTGATGGCCAATTCACGGCTTACATTGTTATCAGAAAGTTGTGTGCAGCCTGGCACTATTTCAAAAACTACCTGGGGCAGGGAGGAAGCAGGTCTCAGTGCCCCAGATGTGTGTGCCACAAAATCAGATTTCCCAGTAACTCCCTGTATCCCTCAGCACATCACAAATTATTCACTGGTGTCTGTAGGACCCCTTTGCCAGTTAAAGATTTTCTGATCTGTTGCAAGACTGGATGTCCTCAGCAGATTTGTTTTCTTTCAGGATGGTCTCTCTGAAAATTTGGGTCTTGCTTAGATAAGACAAGATAATTTATCTACTTCCCTTTTCATTGGTCTTGGCCTGTGATACAACAAATAGCTGCTGGGGACAGGACAAACAGGTTAATGTGTGATGGGATTCCTCCTTTTCTCCTTTTCCTGTCTACCCCACAAACAGGAAAAGCACTAAATATGTACTAAAATGTTTCTAGGGGCGGGCTGGGGCAATATTTCAGCATTTAGTCCGTGCCACTGGGGCAGGGGCAGGAGGAAGCCTCTCCCTGTGCAGGGTGACAGCGCCAGGCAGGCGGGGGCAGGACGGTGTCACAGATTAGGCTCTGGCTGGGACCCCTCCTGGCGGCGCTGTGATCTGCTGAGGAGTTTTCCCCTGGAATCTAAGCATCGATTTGTTTGAAAATCCATCACCGTCACCGAGGAATTGCAAAGCAGCAGCAGCCACCATCAGCGCTGACCCTGCAGTATTTTGTTCTTGCTGCCGGTGGAGGCAGATGTCTCACACACAGAGCACGCATCAGCTGGCAAGCAGCAGCCTCCAGTTCAGAAATCCTTCCTTAAAATCCCTGTAACAGTTCCCAGTTTTTATGTCTAGCTTTATTGAACAATTTAACATATTCGTAGAGAACGAATGAGCAGCAGGTTGGGCAGTCCTTAGCCCGCACGATAGAAAAATCAGAATTAATTTCTCAAATTAAAAAAAAAAAAAAAAAAGAGGCAGAAGAAATGAGGTAATAACGGGTTCTTTAGTCTGCTCTGCTTGATTTACAAATATTTGGGGTGAGGAACTGTATCTCAGGTATAAATGCAGTGCTTTAACTCCTAGAGAAACTTCCCAATGTGACAGCACGGAGTCTCCCAGGGGAGAACGGTGCCAAAGGAGACTCCAACGCTACTTGGAACCGATGGTTTGGAGCTTTCCCTGTCATAATCAAAAGCAAGCAGCACAACCACTGTTTTTGTCAACAACAAGGCCTTTTTTTCCCAAGAGATTTCAGGGCTATTTTTGCAGATTTGAGTTTCTGATAGTTCAAATAATGTTTTGATAAACACCAAGGAGGAGTTTTCCAGAGGAGAGCAGCACCAGGCTGGTTCTTCCATGTGTTTCTGTTGACTCCCAAAATGCGACCTGCCTTTCCCATGTTCCTGATGGTCACTGATGTCTTAAGTAGAACTTCAAAAAACCTGCTTAAAATTATAACTGAGAGCTTTGCATGAGAATAAAAGGACCCTGATAGGTACCACTGTAAAGTGAAATATGCTCATTTTAATGGCTCAAGAACGAGCTGAAGGCCTCCCACTTGTTTTAGGACATTCCTTTGTCAATTACTCCTTCACCTTCACAGCCAAATTTAACTTAATTTAACCTAAATAATCTAGATTAACCTCATAAAATGCTTCTGGATATGTGTAACTTCTCTGCACTTTAAATATCTTTATTGCCAACAGTAATGCAGCCTCAAGTATTTAAACTCTGCAGGAGTAAATTTGGACAGTCAGCAACATCAATATATCGACTAATAGTTATATTTTAATAATGTTGGATGCATTAATATTGTCTTCAGTGATAACAATGTGGCCAAGAATAACATTTTTATTCCTTTCATGCAGCTTGGGAGTGTTTATATAACACCACTTTCTTTTCTGATCTTTTTTCAAAGCCAAGCTGCAAAATCCTAATTACAGACCTGGGGAAGGCAGAAGAGGGTTTTTTAATTTCAAGGCAACACCTGCAAAATTAATTGCATACCCTGAAATATTCTTCCTTTCAACAACATGGATATTTACCATTGGTTATAAGAAGTTTATATAAAACTGAAAAGCGATAATCATATTCAAACAATTTGTAGTTGTCTGTGCATCCATCCATCCATCCATCCATCCATCCATCCATCCATCCATCCATCCATCCATCCATTCGTTAACTCATTTTCTTTTCTATTCTACATCAGTTACCAGTGGCTAAGAGAAGAAAAAATTCCCAGGCATTGCCAAGCAATTCAGGAAGAGTGGTCAACACATCTGAAACACATTTACCATCTGCTGACTTTTTTCATGTTAAAGAGATAGCAGAGGAGGCAATTTGGAATGTATTTAATGCTTGAAATCAGGAAAAATATAGGAAATTTATATATTTTTTTGTTTGTTTCAATGAGAGTTAAAGTGGAAACCTTGAATTGGGAACAAAGCTCTGATGTGAACCTTGGGTTGGGAGATTTTGTAGGTGACTCTGAGGGCTGGTCCTGAAAGCACAGGTTGGGCGATCCGTGTGGACCTGCGAGGGATAGAACAATGAACACGGGAAAGCAGGAATGGAAGCAAATGCTGGTTTCTGGTCAATCTCCTGCCAGGGCCCTGGGGCTGGAATTAGCAGAGAAATGCAGCCCTGGACCTTGTCCCCAAGCTCCCAGACACACGCCCATGGCACCTGCTCCCTGTTCCTACCCAAACCCAGGGTGTCTCCGCCCACGCTGAGCAACAAAACCAACCAGCCCAAACCCACTCCATATTTAGTCACCTACAGTGGTTGGAAGGAGGAAAAGTGATGGATTTTCCCAGCTAATGGCACCAACAGCAGGAGCTCCCTGTGCAGCAGTCTGGGACACAAACACCACCTCCAGCTCCAGGACTTTGGGGTGGAAAAAATGCAGAATTCCTTCTTTCACTCTGCTGCTCAGACTTTGGGGTTTGAAGCAAGCAGGGCTGGCAGGTTTTGGGACAATATTTCTTGTGTTAGGTGGCCTCGAGTCCTTCAGCCTCAGGGTTTGAGATCAAGTGGATACTCCCTGTCACTCATTCCCACGCCTTGTCCCAGCCTGCAGTCACCCACCTTCTTCCATCAGGCAGAAAAGAGACTTTCTCATCCCTACAATGCAATATTGCCTTTCTCATTTTGCAGGGTTTTGCCTAAAACCCAGGATTTACAGGATTCTGTAAATTAGCAGGAAGGAGGCAACAGTTTCCGTACATTTTCTCCGAGGCTGAATTTTTTAAGAAGTTTTTTCCCCCTCCATGTGTTAAAAAGATTCCAGAAAAGTCTAGCTTAGCCCAAGCAATCTCTAATTAATGTGCAGTGGGTTAACTTTGAGTAATTCCGGGTTTAACAGTGCCTATGAGCAATGCTGAGAAATTACAGTGGGGTTTTTTTTCCAGTAGAAATGCGAAATAATAGCTGCTCTATAAAACCCCCTCATCTCCACCACTTCCCACCTCATTTGTTTGAAGCCTGGTGGTTTTATGGCTTGTCTGCACCTCTCCTGGAATGGGACTAATAAGTGGAAACGATGTGACTTGTCCACTGCTTTCAGCATAAAAAAATCCCCTCGAGTTTCTGCTACAACCACCCACAACAGGCACACGCCTTTAAAAAATACAACAGCAAATTAATCAAGAGCAAACACAAGTCTCTTCTGCCTAAGGGGTCTGTGGGAAAGGGTAAATAATCAAAAGGAAGGCTACAGCTGATTTATATTTCTTTATGATGATCAAAGGCAAATGGACTCCAATTCAGCAAGGAATATAAATTCTGTGTGAAAACTCACTTTTTCTGCTGCATATAAAATTGAAAAGCCTTCTCCACTGAGCTATATCTAGTTTAAAATCCATTAGCTAATACTGCATGCCCTAAGGTTAGAAAAGGAGCAAAAATCCAATGGTGGACTCGACAGAGTCTCTGCAGAGACTTTTTATGTGTCCCCCAAGTTTTATGTGTCTTTCTTGCTTCCTAGCTGGAGATGAA
This sequence comes from Eulacestoma nigropectus, assembly GCA_013397775.1. Lineage (NCBI taxonomy): Eukaryota > Metazoa > Chordata > Aves > Passeriformes > Eulacestoma > Eulacestoma nigropectus. Next base: position 927,325 of record VZTE01003180.1, read on the forward strand.
TAGATTTTTAGAAAACTGAGTTGTTTAAATAATTGTTGTTGTCGCAAAGTTTCTTATACATAACCAGCTAATGAAGCGTTTTCCTCTATTAAAAACAAATCAGCATCCAAAAAACCCCAAACCCACCAACCCTACCCTGAAATGGGTGGTGGCTTTGGTGAATTTTGAGTGGTGGGAGAGAAGAGAGGAGCCCTGAGCCCCCATGGGATCCCAGCTGTGGGGATTTTGGGATGGATCCATAGGCAGGGTGATGTGATCTTATTCATGGATTGTTCACTGGGATGGAGGTTTGGATCCTAGATTAAACAGCCTGGAACAGCCAGCACAGCTCCAGAGAAGCCAAAGAGCTCTCTTTTAGACCTCAGTGATTTTTATGGTTTTTAGATTTTGGGGGCAGTGGAAAGATGCTACTGAACCTGATGATTAGAGGAAAATAAAACTGGTGAAATGGAAAGGTGCATCCTCCTCCAGTGCTGGATGTTGGTTGGGTTTAAAACTTTTATGACCAGGAAAACAAAGCCAAAATATTCCATAAAAGTTTCTACAACAGTTTCAAAAAGTAAAATTGTCAGTCCAATCTGTCACTATTTTACACTTTCTGTATCTCTTCTCTTCTCTTCTCTTCTCTTCTCTTCTCTTCTCTTCTCTTCTCTTCTCTTCTCTTCTCTTCTCTTCTCTTCTCTTCTCTTCTCTTCTCTTCTCTCCTCTCCTCTCCTCTCCTCTCCTCTCCTCTCCTCTCCTCTCTCTCCATTTTTATTCCATTCTGTATTCTATTTTTAATTTTCCATTTCAATTTTCTACTTTCTCTGTTCTTTTCTGCTCTATTTAACCTTAAACATCCAAACCCCCAAATTTTCTACCAACATTTTTTTTTCTAGGATCTCGAAGTCCTCTGTCCTTGACAGCTTTACACCTTGCACGACCCTGCACCATCTTGCAAGGCAGTGTTCTACCTCTAAAATATTTCTGCAGCTTTTGAATAACATCATTTATAAATGGCACAAAACTATTTGAAGGGCGATAGGAATCACAGGAATACTTTTATTTAGCTTTTAAGCTCTTTAGCAACAGAAATGCTCTTCTCTAATTTTGTTTCACCACTAATAAAGGGATTATATTGGTTTAGAAAGAAGGGGGTTGTGAGGTTGTATGAGGCAACCTGGCTGGATGGGATTCAAATCTTGATTGTTTTTAGCTATACACTGGAAATAGTGTATTTGATAATTCGTAGTTTAGACAATTCACTGGACAAGAAATTATGCTGAATGAGGTCAAGAGACCTTCAAAATTAGGGCTTCATGTTCTGAGATGTGGATGTTTTTGTCAGAAAACTCTCCTCACACTGTTATCAGTCCATCCTTTTCTAGAGGGTGACGTTATCCGAAGTCACTGCACTGCCCTAATTCTGCTCCCACCAAAATCAAGTGGTTTTTCATTTGGATTGGGAGCAGACCAAGGAAAATTCTGGGATCTCTAGGAAAATCTCATCTGCAAGGTGTATGGGGGTTTCCAAGAATTTATCAGTGGATCAGAGACTTGATTTGGTTTGAAACCCTCAAGCAAAGCACCACCAAGTGAAATCCTTCTAGTGGAATGGTCACTTCCCATGGCAGAGGTTTGGAATGAGATGACCTTTGAGGTGCCTTCAAACCCGAACCTTCATTCCGTGATTCTGTGAAATTCCTGAGTACAAATGCATTCCATGTTCAAAATTCCCGTGCAGGAAAAGCATGGAAGCCATCCAGGCCGGACAACCACAGTGCGCAGCTCCAGGGTTCAGTTGCCAACTGCACTGTGCATATTTAATCAAGTGCACTATTGTTTCGAGTGCCTCATTTAAATTCCTCAATTAATTAAAAAAAATCATAAATAACTCTTATAGAATTGTTCTGTCTCTGCCAAGAATAATTAAAACAATTTAGCAGAATGAACCTCCTAATTGTCCGTGTTCAGCATTCCTAATTCACCATAAAGCTGGATGTTTCTACATGGAGCAAGACACTGATATATCTCCTGTATTTTATATTTTGGTGGATGAAACTTGGAGCACTTTGCTCACATCTTCTCTGACCTTTCTGGGATTGCCTCACACACTTTTTCAACAAGTTAAAGACTTTGTTTTGCCCAATCTGTGTTTATAACAGATCCATTTCTCCGGGAGATATTAATTGGTTCATCTTTTCCCTCTTTCATTTTTCATGCTTTAGGATGAAGGGAAATGGGAACAGTGATTGGATGTGGAAAAATACCGTTCTTTAGGTATTGTGCTACCTTAAAGAGACAAATATCTCAAAAATGAGATACTCATAATGCTGGTCTCACTTTCGAAATGCAAGATATTGTCTCGTTTTCAGCAGGAGCCCTGGAATGCAGATCCATGGCTGCTTGGGATATGCAAAGGATGCTGAAGGTGGCATCTGCCAATGCCTTGGAGAAGAAATATCTGCAGGAATGGTGACCAATATCCAAGGAGAGAATTTCCCGTAAGGCTGGAGCGACTTTAACTTCCTTTTAATCTGTGCCTTCTCAAATGGCTCCTGACACGTCTGCGACTGTACCTGTAAATAAAACATGAGCTCCCTGAGGTCGAGAGGAAAATTATTGATTGCAGGGACTTTGTGTCTGATCCTCATCCTGCTCCTTTCCAACCCCTTCCAAAAACGGCTCAAGCCGCAAATCCCAGGAGCAGGAGCTGTGGTCAGCAAAGGGAGGCCACTCAAGGAGAAAAGTATGGGAGAACTCACCATCCTCTGAGGATTTTGGACACATTTCCACCTTGTTCGCCCTACCCAGGGCAAAACTGCCTTCAGTGGCAATAATTCTGCTGTTCTAAAATAATCTAAATATAATAATATTTAAAAAATCCTATAAACCACATTTCAAAGGACACAGGGCCTTGTCCCTTTATGAACTTTTGTTGCTTATAGACAACTATTTACTGAATACCTAAGATTTAATTTTTTTTTTCATTTCTGACCTATTTTGTCTGCTTTTCATGGGTCATCTCAAAATTAGCAGACTTTATCAGTCCAATCTTTCAACAATTTACACAGAGTGCAGAGGGATCCCTTAGCAAAATGGTAAGAAAGACCTCAAAATGTTATTTTGTATCTAGATCATAAAATCAGTTTTTCTTTGGTTTCCCTTTTTTAGTGCCCTTTTTTTAATGATGAACTGGACATTTTCTGCCTACAAACCCTTCGGCTTCCTAGAGGTAATTTGGCATCACATATTGGGGAAAAAAAATGAGTTCAAGGGCATCACTTAGGGAAATGTCACACAATCAAGAGTCATCAAGTCCATCGCTCTTTCCTAAACATCCTTCCTTGTTTATGGAGCTCCTACTTCACAAAAATTCCATCATGCCTGAGCAGAATCATCTTCCCGATGATTTAATCTCGATACCTCTTGTCCTGACAAAACAAACAAGTTTTTTTCCTCCTTTTCAAGAGCATAAAAAAAATAGTAATTCAGCGTGGTTGTTTTTTTAAACGTTTGGGTTTTTTTTTTGGCCTGCTTTAGGAAAGGGTAATGCAGATGATGAATGGGAATGTTCAGTGGTGGAAGAGAAATGATTTGCACTTAGTGCTTGACATGTGTGAGTTGTAGCACTGTGTAAACACTAAAAAAAAAAAAAAATTAGATGAAATATAAAACACTGAGCCAGTGTTGCTGTTTTAACCTTTGTCAGACATCCCCCATATTTTTTGCTACTCGTGAAGCATTTGCAAACAGGTTTTCTTGTGCACTAAGACCACCTTTGTTTCTAAACTGATATTAAAAATTAATTAATTTAGGAAAAAAACTGACCTTATGACTTAAATCCCGTGTGTCATCTCATGATGGGAATGTCACAATTTAGAGGAGCTTTAAGCCTTTAATTTCCTTAATTCTAAAGTCCATCCTCAAGGTTAAGCAAAACTTTCAGCTTGACCTGATAGTTCCATGCCACACTTTAGATCGGGAATGGAGATGTTTAAATGGTTTTAAACTGATAGAGAGAAGGTTTAGATGGGATATTGGGAAGGAACTGTTCCCTGGGAGGGTGGGGAGGCCCTGGCACAGGGTGCCCAGAGAAGCTGAGGCTGCCCGTGGATCCCTGGCAGTGCCCAAGGCCAGGCTGGACAGGGCTTGGAGCAGCCTGGGAGAGTGGAAGGTGTCCCTGCCCATGGCAGGGGTGGCACGGGATGAGCTTTCAGGTCACTTCCAACCCAAACCATTCCATGATTCCATGAACAGATGCTGCACACTCAGCAATGTGGAGACCCCACAAGACTTTTTCTAGAGAAACTACCCCCACAAGCAGCACTCACCACAAAGGTACATCAGGCAGATGTGATGAAGGTGTGTTCCAGCAGGGAACATCTCCAGAGACACAATGCAGGTGTTTTATCATTGCACTTGGGAATACAGAGAGATCTTGAGCCCACCTCCTCCTGCAGCAAACACTTTTAGCCCTTGCCACAACCCCCCAGGCATCAATCCTTTAATTTATTCCTTGCTAATGTACAACCAGCTCGTCCTCTTCCATCACCAATCCCTCTGTATGTTTTGAGATGCCCTGAAATATGCTCTGGTGTTGATTTTTTATTTTTGTAGCTTTTGATAATATCGTTTATTGCATGTTTGTGAGAAACAGCCACCTGGTCCCACTGGGGAGCGTGGGTCCTGCTGCTGCATGGATGACAGATCCTGGAGAAAACCTTGGAGAAGATAAAAGCAGCAGTAGCTTCCCATGTAGTTCTGGCTGCTTCTTGTTCCCAATAAGATGCTGTGATTCTGGGGCCAGAGCTCAGGATCTCTCTGATTCTTTATCCCCATTTCCCCATTTGGCACATTTTTTTCTCCAAAACCCCAGTGTGGTGTTTTCTGGAGGGCTTTAACAGCGTGGATCCACCTGGGGAAATGTTGTAGGGAGAGAATTTAATGGCTTAGCCTTCAAACCAGGCTGCTTTTGTGTTGGGAGGGGGAGATGCAGATGTGCACACAGCTACAGCTTCACAAAGGGATGCAACCACTAATCTCAGCAGAGAACCAGGAATATTTCTAACAAAGCTCTTTCTGTGCCTCAGCTTTAGTATCAGTGAGGAGAACTTTTTGTTAGCTGTGTTATGTTAAATTTCCCTAACGCTTAAAATGTATTTTTTTCCTTCTTCTTCTTCTTTATTTTTTTTTTAATTTTATTTGAAAATGGGTCTCTAATACTTGCAAATTCTTAAACATTTATGGATAAACTCCTGAATCTGCAAACACTTGCAGATTTCCCCTGACAGCTTGAATTCCTATATTAAACCTCATCTGGTAACTGCAAGTGTCAAAATTATTCCTTGTGTGCTGAATCAGCCTAAGTTTGTCATTGCATCCTAGAGAAGTGGAAAATTAAAGTGGATTTCGTTGCATCATAGCTTGATCCATGAAAAAGCATGTACAAATGAACAGCACATGCAAAATTATCATTTTAAATGACAACAATTTATGTTCTCTGGAGAGTTTTGTGTGTCACCAGGCAGGTAGAGACAATCTTCCTCAGCAACCACTATTATTTATTGATATATTCTTTTAATACCTTGAAAAAAATAATACCTGTGAAGGTAGTTCCAGGAATCCAGTTGAATGTTTTCCTAAAGTTTCTAACGAGAAATAATGAAATGTCAGAAAAATAGTGACAGGTGGAGAAGTTCCTTTTCACGCCACCGTGTAATTATTGGTGATTCCTCTTTCCCAAGTTGTTAAAATGCCCTAAAATCTTATGTAAGTGAAAGATATTAATGTACATTTAATTAATTCATTCAAAAATAAAATGCTTTTGGGGAATCACGAAGCTCAAAACAATGAAATATCAAATATTCCATTATTTGTGCTTCTGACATGTGTGTATGTTAATATTTTATTCCCATTTCATCTCCTCTCCTTATCTCTTTTTCCCAGTCTCTCAGATGAATGTGGGTGAAATAAAATGCATTTTAAAGCATCGTGAAGTTCCCACAATAATCTTCCTCTGACCATCCCTTGGGAACCTTTTTTTTTGGTGTGTTCAGCGGTAGGGATAGAAAAGAAAAAAAAAACAAACCTTTTTCAGTGTTATTTTTGAGCTTCTTCTCCCTCCCCTGCTCCCCGGAGCCAGCTTGTGCTTTGCCCTCTCTGTTCTTTCTCACTTGGCCTGAATCTCCTGCCATTTATCTTGGGCTTCCACCAGTGCGAGGAGGCTGCCCTCTGATTCCAGCAGATTTGCTTTAGACCCATGGAAATTGGGAAGTCTCTGCACGAGAACTCTAGGCTTGACAAGATTTAAGAATATTATTTATGTCAGCCCACATCCTTCTGATGTAGAACAGATATCAGTCTCTTGGACCAAGGGTACTCTCGTGATTTTAGGGGAAAAAAATATTCTTCCACACTCCTTTGTTGTTGTTTATTGACTGGTTGGTTGTGTGGAAAGTGATTTGGAGAAGATTCTGATCATTCCGTTTTTCCCTTTGCGCCTCTCACAATAATCTCTGCTCGTTCTCTGTTGACCCCAAGCCTCAGAGAGAATCTGGAGGCCTGAGTGAAGCAATCCAGGTTGTTCCTTCTTCACAGCCCTCCCAACAAGTGTGAAACACCAAACGGCACTAAAACCTTGGTTTTCCTGAGGTGAACTGTTCAGCACGAGCTCCTGCTGGAAAGGAATTGTGCTTTGGGTTCTCCATCAAAACCTCCTGGTCAGCTTTGTCTTGATAATGTGCTTTTACATGCCCACAGCCTTAGGAGAGAGGAAACTTACAGAGAGATCTGCTTCCACCAAGCAATCAGAGCTTTTGAGGCGCCTTTTTGGGAAATGATTGCCTCAATTTCCACTCCTCAGAAGCCCTGAGGCGGCTCATTGAGTGCTCTCATTAAGGCCTAAAGAGCACATCAGCATGACACTAAATTAGGCCTTTTGTTTGGGTGTCTGTAGACGCAAAGTTCTGCCTGGATGAATCACTTTTCCAAAGCCCAGGTTTCAGCAGTCCTGGGAATGAGGTGGCTCTGGCAATTTGAAGGCAAAATTTCACAGAAAGAGCTTTTCCAGTCCCGAAAATTCCCAGGACACACCAGCTGAGATTGGAGGGAGGCTCGACTTCCAGCCAGAGGAAAAAAAAAAAAAAAAACATAATATTTTTCAAGTATTATGAAAGCAAAAGGACAGTGAAGAGACTGCATTAAGATGTTTTAGAAGACCAATTCATGCTGCTTTATATCTCCCCTCATTTCAGTGCAGGCACACAGAGAACGTATTTTACCCATCTGGTTGAGTCTACTTCCCTTAAATTGGGCTCTTTTTTGCTTGTCTTGCCGGGAAGTTTAGAAGAGGAGACTACATTTGCTCGAAAATGTCATTTAAATATGTAAGAGTTTTATCAGCAGAAAGCCTTCATTATTGGAAAAACACGAATATGAGCCACTAAAGAGACTCAGAGAAAATGCAGGAGGCAGGAGGTGAGGATTACTGTTGCTCTGCTATCAGTGATGCTGAAAGGCTGGGGAGCCTGGAGGAAATTTAAATCGTGTTCTATCTTTGGCAGCAGACGTGCTGGGTAGGGCTGGAGCAAAGGTGTGCAGCTTAAAAGCTCTACAAACCGGTGTAGAAATGAGACCACCTTTTCTCCTCAGTGTTTTACGGCTGCTTCTTTCCACTTAATTTTATAGCCTGGCAAGGAAGATAATTCCGTGGATCTTCCTTGTCATCTCACACAAACATTTTGGTTTTGCTTAAACTCATCTTCATGTAACACCACTTACTCCAGGTTCTGCCTCAGGGCTTTAGAGGTGTTTCGTTTTTATTGTTCTCCTGTTGTAATCAGAAGCACAAACACATCTTAGATCATGGCAGGCTGCGTTTGACAGGGATTCACACATCCATGAATTAGTTTGTAGCATTACAAGGAGAAAAGTGAGATTCAGGGCAAAGAGATGAGCAGGAGCAGAGACTTTCTGTCTCCTCCCTCTGCAAGACCTCAAACAATTCCTTTAAAATCTGCAACTGATTTTCTCTTTATGAAAAAAAAAATCAAACCAATTATGCCTACAGACTATGAAGGTTCTATATTCCATTATTACCAATATTTAGATGTGGTGTGGCATTAAACTCACAAATAGGATTTTTTTTTCATAAAGTATAAATAATTAGCATTGCTTTATTTCAACTCCAGCATCTGTTAGTTCTATTTTGCTGGGGTTTTTTTGCTGCTTTTTAAGCTGCAGAGTCAGAGGAGGGAGCAATTAAATGATATAATGTGCTTAATTTCATAACCTGGGGTAATTTCATGAAGAGTAAGAAAAAGAAAAATGAAGGTTGAACATCAGGACAGGAGGTAAAGAAGTATCATAAAAAAAAAATCCCTCAGGGTATCTCATCACTTGGGTGTCTTAAAACGAGTCTGCAAAATTGGCTTTAATGTCTATTCTAGGAAAGAACCCTGAGAGTTTGCAGAGAATGGGCTGGAAAAACCTCATCCCTTTGTTTTCCTGTTGTTTGCTGTGTTGTTCCTTGAGATATGACCGTGCAAGTCCTTTCTGTTTGAAACATTGAAAATATCTTTCCTTTTTGTCTTCCCTTTTTCCAATCATCATTTCCACTCCCATCAAGCTGCTGTGAAGACCCCAAGGCATGAGCAAGCTCAAGAGGTGGCCTAGAGCCAGCAGAGAGTGGAGAAATCCCTCCCTGTCTCCATCCTGGGGAGAACATATTTCCCATATTTGCCAGCACTCTCCTTCTGGAGCCTGCTGACTTCCAGAATAATCAGAATTTGTCTGGAAAATATTTCGAACAAAAAGCTTTGTAATCACCGCTCTGTCTTGGTCATAGCAAATGATACAACAACAGCTGTTTCCTCCCAATTAATTGCATTTAATGGTGCCCAGACTGGGATGCAGAGGCAGCTCCTTCAGATGAAGATGTCAAAACTAATGGAGTGAACTATCGCAAGGTGTGATTAATTCCTTGGCAAATATTTTTCTTTATTAGGCTGCTAATTAGATGACTTTCTGAATTCTCAGTGAACAAAAATATTAATATTTGATATTTATCTACTGCCAGGCCCTAATAGCCAGCACGTTAAACCCAGCTCTCATGGAGCTCTGCTTTATTTGGTTTATGAGCTCGGAGCTCTGCTGCAGTCGGGGTGGGCTTTGTGCTGATTTCAGCACTGCACTCTGTAGTTATCATAACACCTCCTATCAGTGCACCAGGGGGCCAGGAAAATCAGAGCCCTGATTATGCTGGGTGTGCTCTTACACAGAATTGTAGAGCTCTACAGTAACTGCGCTGAAGCCAGATAACACAAAAAGAAAAAAAAAAATAGAGAATGTGTGAAAGTCAACGCTTTGCAGAGAAAATAAAGCAGCTGTGAAGGAAGGAATCAAAATATAGAGACTTCAGTCGATGTCCTGTGTGCCAGACCAGCACTCTGGGGGGAATTCTAACCCAGCAGTTTACTCAGAGTTGTATTTACAATGAGGTTCCTGATAGTGTTTGGTGGTGGAGAATTGCCTGGGTGCAAACAGGAATATGCAGATAAAATCCAGAGAATCTGAGAGCCATGCTGGACATCAGGATCTCCAGGGAGGTGTCCAGAGGGTGAAGTGGGCTGGAAGAGGTGAGGGCTGATTTGGGTTCTTAAACTTGGTTTCAATAGCAATGCTAATAAAAATTATTCATTATTAAGGAAAAAGAAATAGAAGTAGGAAAATGAACCAATGGCCAATTTGCTTTTTTGCTCATAAAATGAGATGGCGAAATTCTTCGATTTTTAGGAGATAAAAAATTCTGCCTTTCCTGTTTGAAAGCTGCAATACAATAGTGTCGCCTGTGTCATAACTTATGTCCATACAATATTTTCCCCAAATCCTTATCCCGATGTTGTCACCTCCGAGGAAGCCGTGAGCCCACGGAGAGGTCAGGAGAAAGTGCGCTCTTGTTTTCCATCTCCTACAGGTTTGCTGTGAGTGACCACTGGAGTAATCTGTCCCAGGGCTCCCTCACAGCCTTTCCCCTGGGTTTGTCGCGTGTCCCATTCCTTACAGCACCTTCTGTTTCCGTGTGGGAATAGCCCGAGTTTGACATTTGCACCTTAACTCTTGCAAAAGCTCCTGCAGGTGTCATTGATGGCTTTGTATTTATTTAGAAAGTGCCGGGAATTCTCCAAGATCTTCTGTCATTGTTCTGATGAACAAGCCAAGAAGTGTTCGATGTCTTCCAAAACTCCTGGGAATGCCCTCATTGAGCAGGCACACATCAGAGCCGAAGAGCCAAAGAGAAATTGAGGCAAACAGCAACAATGGAAGACCAGAAGTGCTAAGGGTGTTTTATTTTTAACACAGCCCTATTTGAGTTTACCTGGTAAAATTTTATCCTAAAAAGGTGGTTCAATGAACCGTCAATAAAGCAAATATTTTGGTGTAGCTTAGGAATTTCAGAATTTGAGCCAGCAGCTAAAAACCACTGAATTATAGGTACTGATATCAACCTCTGTATAACATATATGCCAATTTTTGTGAGAAAAATCTGCTTTGAATGGAAATTTCCCCTGTCTAAAACTCTCCTGATCACATGGATCTCATTAAAACACCATTTTGGGGCTAATTTGCAGCTTGTGTACGTCACCACAGCTTCATTTTCTTTTTCTTTACTGATAATCTGGTTTAGCTGTGAGTTTTCAACACAGTTATACCACTTCAGCACAATACCCCATTATATTTCATTATTCACATTGCTAAGAATGTTGAAAAGATGATAATTCATTAACAATTATTGTAACAGTACTAATTAATGTAACACCTCCAGCTGTACCTGGGTACATTTATTTTATCTAGAAAGAAGAGAATCTGGGTAAGAATTTTCCTGTTCTAAGGAGTGGGGAGGGAAATATTTTCACAAAAATATTCTTTCACAAAGGTTTGCCATGAGTTGGATCTAAAGCAAAGTGCTGGAAGAACAGAGAAGAAAGATGAAGGACCTGAGCAAAGTGTAAATCAGCCTTGGTGATGGCAGTGGACCTATGCAAATATACTCAGGGCAAAGAAAGGGCTCATTAGCTCTAAAAGAGAGAAAAGAGAAAAAGATTTACTCATTTCAGCTCCAGCCAAGGCTGGGAATGTGTGTAGGTTTTCCTAGGTCAGCTGAGGGGCCTGTGGGAAGTGGTAAAGTGCTGCTTTGTGAGAAATTGAAAAGGTACATATATAAAATAATATTGATTCCCAAAATGTAATGGGACTTTTAAAATCAGACTGTGAAGCTGCAACAAGGGCAGAAAATGCAAGTTGAACCTCCCATCGTGGCTGGGAGTTAAAGTGCAAATAATCCACAGCTCGTGTCAGTCTGGAATAATTAGGAGGACGAAAGCTGATGCCGTGGTGCAGGAAGCTGAGGTGGAACTAAAATCAGGTTTCAGTAGTCAGTGGCAGACAATGAAATAGTTCTGAGGACAATTTAACGATAAACATTTGGGCCAGAACAGGTGGGGTTGATTGATGGCTTCTCCAACAGCCCCTGCTCAAAACCTCCAGAAATTTCGGCGTGGTTTAAGAAATTAAGTCTGGCCCTGCTCTTGTGTCAAGGTAAAACAGTATCACTAAATTCCAATGAAATTTGGAATTCCTCCCTGGAAGACAATTTGAACTGCTATTTTGGTTTTGAATCCAAGCAAAACATTGGTAATGGCAACAGAATCAGGCTATAATATTAAAATATAACAATTCCGGACCCATCTCTTATAGAATATACTCACTTCACCTTTTATTGTCTCATGACATTTGTGTCAGGTGACACAATGCAGTGCCCACTGCCATGGGCCTGCCATCCTGTTACCTCTTAAAAAACATGATAACCTTTATTCTGAGATGAAACTCATTAAAATGCACAGTTTAGCATTTTTGAACATCATTTTCTCTATCAAATTGTTGTCTGTCTGTGACAATGAAAGGGTTTAGCTCTGTGGCACTCTGAGTTAAAAGAACGATGTTTCAGTGTGCTGGACCAGCTGCACTGCTATGAAATAATTTTCTCCTTGCTATTGAAAGCAGTTGCTCCTGCTCAGCTCCCGGATTGTGTCATAACCTGGTGTGTTGTGTCACGCTGTACACCAAAGTTTTAACATTTTTCATGTCACATTTGCAGCAGATGACCCCACTCAACCATTTGCAGTGGCTCTGATTTGAAACTTTGGTGACCTGCCGGCATTTGAGCCCTTGACCGTTTCTTTCCATCCCCAATAACCTCATTATGCTTCTCTTCAATCACCCAGAGAGAAAGGTAAAGCAAGGACCACATTTGCTGATAGAGCAGCCTCCTTTCCATGGGGTTTTGAAATGACTTGATTTTGCACAAAGCTATATCCTCTTTGCACGTATCCATAATTAATGAGAGCCAATTTCTCCTTTTTTGTTCATGCCAAGATTATTTTGGACAGCACTTTGGTTCAGAAAGCTTCAGCAGAGTCCTATAAACGCTCTTGGGTCACTGATGACAAGATTTCTGTATAATTCTGATACATTATCTTCCCAGCTGTCCCTTGATGTCTCCACTATAGCCCAAACACCGTCTGCTTTGAGTGCCTCTATTTACAAATGGTCTCTCCTGTCCCAGAGTTTAAATACATTTTCCAAGTCTGGATTTAATTTATTCCCCTGAATGAAACTTTTCAATAAAAGCTGCCCTTTGAGTTGCACAAACACCAGCATATCCAAAGTCGAATGAAGTCTGATGTGAGCGTTTCTGGATCGTCCACCAAACCCAGCCTGAGCTCGGAGCCTGTGGGGTGGGGGATCCCAGCCATGGGAGATGTCAGGACTTGGCAGAGCCATGGGAAGAAGGGCTCAAGAGGCCCTTCCTGCACCAGCTTTGCAGCCATCCTGGAAAAGGGAGAAGGCCACCAACACCCAGGAGAGTTTGGAGTGTTTTGCGAGCTGACCCTCGAGTCCTGAGCATCACCACTGACCCCACTCCTGCTCCACTGCGCCTGCCCACGTCCTTTTCCCCAGTCCAAATGCGTGCTATTTTCCTTAATGTTGCTGCTTGGACATGGTAAAAATTGGAATGGCAGAGCCCACGCCCTTTGTAGGGTGGGGCTTGAAAAATTGCATTAGGAATAAAATGGTTTGAGGATAATTTCCTGAGTAAAGCATTTTGTGCTGCCTGGATAAAGTAATCCCAAAGGGAGTTTATTAGGACAATCTTTCTGTTTTCTAGCAGTGAGGATGGCTAAAAGCTGGAGTAGCTTATGGAAAATATAAATTTTTTTGTGAAGAAAAGGCTTTCAAATATGATTAAATAAACACCTACCAATATTGCTTTCAGGACAGGTGACCCTGGCTTGTGTTGGTGAGGACTGAATAGATGTGTCACATCTTTTCTTCCTTTTATTTACTCTTTGACAGTTAATTTTCATTTTTTATAATACCAGCTTTGACACTTCAATCAATTCCTGTGGGTTGTATTTTGAACCTTTTCAATAAGATGAAGAGACCAATACACCTGATTTTCCCTGGCTGTACCATTAGTTTCTTGAAGTTGACTTGCAGGCTATCAGCTCAAGGGTATCTTCACAACACAAAAAAGTGAAATTTTCTAAATTTTTAAGACTTTTAAAATGTAAGTCAACATCTATAGCCAGGATTATTAGATTTTCAGCAGGGAGAATTAGGAACTTGCTTATGCAGCTGAAAAAAAAAAAAAGTAAGACAAGCTGATCTGATGGTTTAAAGAGTAGTTTGGTCAAAATATCTTTGTGAAGAACAGAAGTATTTGCTATGACAGCTGCAGTAAAATTTACAGGCTCTGCCTTTTCCTGAGTGACCCATCCCACAGAATCATGGAATCGTTAAGGTTGGAATAGACCTTCCAGATCCTCGAGTCCAACCAAGACCCAACACCATCGTGCCCACAAAACCATATCATGAGGCGCCACTTCTACTCATTTTTGACCATTTCCCTGACCTGTGTATGAAGATTTAAAGGTCAAATTCTTGCCACTGCTGTCCCACATCACAGCCTGTTGAAATGCTGTTGACATCTCTGTGGTTTCTTAGGGAAATGTTGCTGCATAAAGAACTTTGAAGTATTTTTTAAAATGTTACCAGTTTGCCAAATGCCCTTGCCCAGTAACTCATAGCTGATGGCTCCATGGATTGCATTTCTGGTTTAGTGTCTTGTTTCCTTGGGCTGAGAGATCCCAGTGTGTGCCTTTTGCATTCCAAATTATATGGAAATAGGGATGCATGAATTCAGAGGAATTCTGAATAGTTTGAACTTTTCCACCTGTGTGTTTCAGTTACTGAGCCTCAGATAATACTGAAAACAATATTAAGAATATTTTTTCCTTCGCTGGAGTGAAAGGCTTGTCCTGTCCCCAGTTTTCAGAAGGATGATCCCTGTGAATATCAGAGAACTGGAGTACCTGGGTGTAAGTGGGGATGGCACGAACTCAGAGATGTTCCAAAGAGCCAGGATGTGCTGGGAATTGCATCTTCAGCACTTGTCCAATGCTCCTTTCCTCTCCTCCAAATAAAAGACTATTTTCCCTTTATGAAATCATGTTCTGCTTCCCCTGAGTTCTCTGCTCCTCAGTGCATCCCTACAAAAATAAGAGGATGTTCCCAGTCCTTCACCACCCCTTCCAGCTGAAGGAAAAATTGTTCCTCTCCTGTTCCACAGCCCACACGTACAAGTTTTTCAGGGGTAACAAAACTAAACATATGTTTCTTTTTTTTATCTCTGGATATGGGTAACAAAAGCAAAAACCATGAATTTTTTTACCTTTCACACATAGTCATTTCTTTTCTGGTATGTTGATCACACTTGTTCTTAGCAAAAGTTTTTTTCCTTTTGCTTTTCCAAAAATACAGAGAGAAATCCATTTGTGTTGCTAATATAATACTTTGCATTAAGTATTTTGCATTAAGTTAGTTAATCAGAAAAAGGGTGATAAAATTTGTGGAGAAAAAAAATTTCCAAGCTAATAATTTTAAAACTTTACTAAATGAAATGTATTCACTTTTCAAAAAATTGAATATTAGACAACTCAAAGTTTTTAGAAGCCTGGAACAAGTGGAGGATTCCATTTCCCAAGCAAACCTTCAGTTTTACTTTTACCTCAAAAGGGTTTCAAATGCTTTTGTTAAAGCCAATCCAAATGATTTCCCTTGATTTTTCAGAACTGGTAGCTAAATAAAAAATCAGCTCATACTATTGCAAGGTTATTTGAGGATTTCTTTGTGTTACTCTTGTGCTTCCAGTTTCATTCTCCTGGCTTGAGTAGCAGTTAATTATTTTCTCAAAAATCGAAGGAGACCTTAGGAACATGAAAGCAATAAAGAAATTCAATGGATTGCATTCACTCAACAGGCTAAAAAAATTCTGAAGCCTGAAAAGTTCCTGCCCTGGAGAGCGAAAGGCCACTAATAACCCCTTGTCCTTGAGAGCAGCCCTGAAAAGAAAGAGGGAAAAGAACCACTTTGCTGTGAAGTGGGGTTTCATTTTCCAGCTCCTGTAGATATTGCAGCAGACACACGCAAGAAATAAAGAGTGCTCCTGGACAAGTTAACAAGGTCCTTGCAGGAGAAAGCACACACCCTTCATTATCATCCTGATGTGAGGAACCTTTAGTCCTCTTCTTCTCCGGGGGTTTAGGAGTGAGACTTGAAGTCCAATAAAAATAAAGATTCGCTGGTGTGGTTGGGGTTTAAAAGGCAAAGAAAGAGCTGGTGTTGGTTTTATCACCCCCCTGTCGAGGTTTACATCCTTTGCTGTAAATATTGTGATATTTAGCTAAAGTCTGGTCATGGGGGAGGGTTGGGGTTTTTTCCCCATAAATCTAGGGAGCAAAAGTTTGTCTTTACTTTGTGGAAGTTGTGATTCACTCCTAACGAAGGCCCTGCCTTGCTTGGCACCCAGCCTAGGCCGAGGACTGGGAAATGACTTTGAATGAGCAGAAGTGACATTCTGCATTTCACTAACTTATTACACCCTCCTTGATCGGGTGCCTTTTGTCATCTGGGGTCTCATCTTGAAACCCTTACTAAGGGAAAATTCTCTCTGACTTCAAAGCTAAGCAAAGCCTTTATGAATAAATCACCTGCGGTTTTGGTGTCACTGATCACAGAACCAAACTTCCCAGCCAATGTGGATCCAGGAGTGTGTTACCAAGCTTTGCTACTTGGCATCACTAATTCCTGCTCCTGCCTGCTGTGTCTTCCTTAATTCTCTTTATCATTTCACTGCTTGCCTTTTCCAGATTCAGTAAACTCACAACCACTGGTTTAATCTCCGTATTTAAATATTTAAACCGTTTGTCCTACCCAGGATTTTCTTATTATAAAAAAATTACAGTCACATTGGAAGCTAAAGTGAAAATAAATTCATTTAAGGGGTATTTTCCTTCTATCGAAGCAGCATCTTGCTGTTGCTGACATCAATGGGTTTTATTGTCTGAGGTAGGAGGGAGATTCTTGTGGGTGTAATTGAGGGAGCCCAAGCAGTTTTTCCACTCAAAGCAGCTGAGGATGTTGTCCTCAATTTTTAAGCCACGTGAAACACTATTAGTGCCTGATGGAAATAACAAAGGGGATAATCAGATGTTGGGTTGTAGACATGGATAGAAAAGTCCAATGAGCCTTTATGAAAGCTTTGCTGAGATTTCTTCAGATGTATTAATAGCAAAAGCAAATCACTTCATTAGAAGTGTTGTTGCAGCAACTCTCACACGCCCTTCTTGAGCTGTTACAGTGCAATTATTTGAAGGCAAAAACAAAGAGCCGCAAATTAACAAACCTCAATTATTGTTTTTAAACTTCAAGACTTTCTCCTTTCTTCTCTGAGAAACAAAGCAAATTTTAGAGAAGCTGACAGATCATCTTCTCCACACTCCAAAATCAAAGCTGCTATCATTTGAAATATTTAGGAAATGCAAGTGATACACAGACATTTTTTTAATGTTTCTCCCATCAACAGTAACTTCCAAATTTCCAGTTTGGCAGATTTCTGTTTCCTCTCAATTAATTCTGGCTTTTCCCAAGAGATTCATCTTTATTCCTTTGAAATTGTAAGTCTGAGGATGGATGTGTGTGTGTGCCTGGCCTTGAGAAGCAGAGCCCAGCATCAAAGTTCAGCACCTGACCATGCCACAGATTATTTTATGTGGACTAATACAAAGCCTTCCCTTACTCAGCTCTGTATCTGAGAAAGAGGCTGCTGATAATTTTTCTTCCCCATGTTCTATCTCTTACATCCAATGCATGAGATTGGCTGTCAGGATATGTCCCATTAAGAAGCAGAGCACCCAGCACAAGAGAGGCTAAATTGCCATTCACTCTTTCCAAAGCAGAAATATGAAGAGACTCAGCATTAGATTAATAAATGTAATGTGTCCCAAAATGAGGGAAATCATCTCCACCGTAAGCATCTTAATTTTCCTCAGGAAACTTTACAGACACATTCAGAGAGGCTGATGAGCAATAGAAGCAGTGCTAAAAGACCAATAAAATACATGAAAGTCAACATAGACAGATGCCAGCAGGTCACCTTAGATGGTTTTGTGTAAATTAAAAAGAAATATGGAACAATTTACAGCTGGCCCTTCTGCAAGACAGTTCTTTGGAAAATTGATTAGTAATCTCACAGGCTACCCTTTTCTTTGCCTTAGCATTTTACAGCTTGCACCATCCATCTGCCACCCAAGCATATAAGATCAGCAGCTACACAAATCAGTAGCTAGATAAGATCACAGAATACTTGCTCATTTTTAAAAAGAAATGCAGAAAAATTGGGAAATGTGGGGTTCTGGGGTGGTGCTGGATTCCAGGACAGACTGCACAAGGACTGAGGCGCTTCTCAAAGCTACAACGCCCTTGCACGGCAATGTCCCAAGGTCTGAGAACTCAATATATTAAAAAATTACTCAGTTCCAAAGTAAAGTATAAAATAAACTCTGATAGAGGCAATTTCCACTGTGAAATACGAGCGAGCGCATGTAAACAGTGATGGAAGTGCAGCCTTCGGTTTGTCTGAAATGAGATTCCTGAGGGCTCAATCCTGACCTTTCCTGTTTAAACAGATCCTATCCTGACCATATTTATAAATATATTTATGGCATATATATTCATACTGTTTATGTACTCAGAGAATGATCTTCCCCTCTCAGAGACCGATCATCTGGCAGTGTTATCATCCTTCCTCCGAGCCAGAAAAACCCAACCAAGCTGTCAGAGCACGGAAGTTAACATTATAAAAGATTAATACCATTTTTATAACTGATTGCTAATTAGAAACAACATGTATCCACCGCCTGGTGTATTTAAACATTCTTAATTCTGGAGTGTGCAGAGTGCTGGACTTCTCACCTTCAGCCCTGTCCTGATCCTCCCCAAAATCTGCAGGAGATGGGGCTGAGCTGTGGCTGCATCTGACACGTTCTCAGCTAAGTCCTAATCTGAGCTTGTGCAGAACAACCTCCTGCAGCCTTCAATTACCACTGCAGAACTCTGAAATTGGATCAGTGAGGGCTCTCCTGACGAGGAGAGCATGAGGTGATTTTTATTGTACACAGCCAGCTCTGGAGTGCCAGGTGAGGCTGGAACCAGCTTTAATACTTATTTTTAATTATAACTTTGCAGCAAGGAGTGGAGATCGATAAAGCAGCCTCTTTTGTCTGAGATCCACAGGAGACAATGACCATCATTCCTCTAGGGAGCATTTCACTGCAAAAAAAAAAGGGGGGGAAAATAGGTGGAAACCTGTGATTTCTCCTCGCAAAGAGGACGCAATGCATTTCTCACTGCCCAGCAAATTTGACTCATTTTTTAGGCAGCACAGGTCCTATCACCTGCTTTTATTTTCTGTCATGAGCAGAGTGGTCAAAGGAGTGACTTCAGAGCAGCCCCTCCTGCTTTTGCTCGAGGGGCGGCTGCAGCTGGGGTTGTGCCTGCAGTGGCCATTTGTCACATCCATTCCATGCAAATCCCTCGGTGCCACATTCAGGCCACTGGAGAAACTCATCTGCATTCCACGTACACTCCCTGAGCTGCCTTTTCTCATCCAACGGGACATTTTCCGCCTCCGTGTCAGGGTTTTGTGGATTCAGCCAGTTACAGGCTCTGGAAGGAGGTGGGCAGCGGAGTCACCAAGTGGAGGGGTGGTGGGAGATGCTCCTGCTCCAGCCCTGCACCCTCTCCCAAGGGACTGAGAATTAAATTGCAATCACCCAGACATTATCCATTCTTCCATAGGGAAGGTGGGGAAAAACCCCTTTATTTCTAAGAGAACTCTTAAATGCTTTACTCATTACAACCTCTAACGCTCAAGATCTGGGAGGTGGTGGGAGAGGTAACCCAGACCCGCAGGAGTCACCCTGCACGCCTAAAACAGGAAGCACTCTCGGAAAATTAGGGCTGGCTATTTGTTCCTAATTATTAATGCCCTGATTTGTATTTTAAGGAACTGAATTGCTGGAATATGTGAAGGAAAAATCTCTTTGGATGTGTAGTGCAGGTGAGCTGTGCTTAAAACAAAGAAGAAAGCACCACAATCCTTTGCCCTGCCTTGCCCTCACACCGTGGTGTTTGTCCTGTCTCATGAATCCTTAATAATAATTATTAATGTACGGAAAGGACTGTGAGCCAAACATTGAATTTTCCCTTAGAGCTCTGCTCAGCCTGGTGAGTTTAGAGGACTCTTATCAGGTGGCATTACCTGAGAGTCAGATTTCCTCACCTTTCTCCTCATGGATTTCAGTTCCCTTCCGTTGTCTCCTCTTCGGGCGGCCTTTGCAGAGCTTTTGGACCTTGTGTGATTTTAAGCCTAAGACAGAGTTTACCTGAGAAATATTTAATAAGAAATAGACCTAAACAACAATTATTAAGTTCTCATAGTACTATCTGCAGCTAGCAAATTTGAAAAGATGCCTTTCAGACAGAATTTTAAGAGTTTTCAAATATTAACATTGCATCATAATGTAACTTCTATACCAATTTTTTGAAGGATTCCCAGGCATCTTCCCTATTCTTTCCTACAAGCGAATTGTTCTAAATACGTAACACACTTTTTACTAAAAGAGTAGATTTTGTTCTCCCAGCTCAATTCCTGAGGTTCACCTTATCAGCATTTTCACCTGCACTTCTGGAGCAGGGAATTTTATGCTTTGAACACTGTGTGTCCCATAGGGACAAGTGAAAAATCCTAAATAAGCAGGGGTTTCTTGGTTTCTGCCAGCAGCTCTGTTTGTTATCAGCCTGGAAGTGACAGCTGGACATCAGGAATTCTTTATTGCAGAGATTTCACTCCAAACTCTCTTTTGCCTCCCTTAAATGGATTGTTGGAAAATCCATGTTATAAAAAAACCACATCTCTGATTAGATTATTTCAGGAATAAGATGCCCAAACGAGCAGATCCTTTGTCAGTAAACCAGGAAAACTCTCAGCAGTGCAGACATCTCCAGAAAAACTACTTCAGGTTTATTTTGCTCACTCAAAAAAAAAAAAAAAATTAAAAAATACTAATGTAGAATTATAATTTCAAAAAGAGCAACCCACACTTAAACTTTCAAATTAGTCTAAAATTGGAATAAAAATCTGGATTAAGATTGCTAAAGAGAGACATATTTCCCAAAGAAAATAGAATTACTGCTACAATACTCAAGGTCTGGGGATTTTTCATTTTTGAAATGAAAAATGAGTGAGCATCACTCATCACATTTGGAAGTTTTTTCCTTAGGCCAAGGGGATATTGGAAGATGCAGCTCAACAGCATAAGGAAAACAAAAAAATTGTCTTTTTTATCTTTTTCTGGGATAAGCAGAGGGTTGTTTTTTTCCCTTTTTTCTTTTCCAAATATCAAAAACGACAAAAAAATTGATCCAAATGGAATTTTCATATTTTAGGTTACACTACATCAGACATTACCTTTTGCAAAGGTTAATAAATCAAGGGCTACCTAAAATAAAAGCAGGCAAACAAAACCAAAGCCTCTGTTGGATGAGCTTAATTCACAGAAAATGTAATAAACACGTGAAATCTGATATACCACAAGCAAAATCAAGATTCATAATTTATTCAGGGCTTCATCAATAGTTCCAAGAGAGTCAGCACAGACAGATTTGTTATGCCACATTAATATTTTATTGGGTTTTATGGAAGGGGAAAAATATGAACAGGGAGGATAAAATGATACAAATAAGATTTAAAAGACAAAGGAAGAAGAGGGGGTTGGAATTACTGAGATTGAGGAGAAATGAGAGGGAAATGGCCAAACTGCTCTGGGTAGGGCTGAGTGCTGGGAGCTCACAGAGCTTCATTCTCCTCCTTCAGTGCCCAAGAAACTCATCTGACAAATTTATATTCAGAGAAGGGGATTGTTTAGGAAAAATGAATGGTCAGAGGGGGAAAAAAATGGTGAATCTGAACTTGGTTAAACTTTTTCTCAAGAAAAACATCAAGTGAATTCCCAGGGCCGCTGGGCCCAGGGCTTTCCTTCTCCCTACAGCATTTCAAACCATATTTTTGCTGAAAAGTGGGATTTTTCCTTTAAATGCACTCCCACCAAGGACCCTGTGTCAGCAAGGCCACGTCTGTCCTGCTCTCAGCACCTTCCAGCTGTAGCAGTTTTAGCTCAGCTGGTGCCACTGCAGCGGAATATTCTCAAAACTGAAGGATGTCTTTACTCCTTGAAGAATCACAGCTCGTCCCAGCTTGGAATTAGGTTTTTTCCCTTTTTTTTCTTCTACTTTTTTTTTTCTTTTTTTTGGCAGAGAGTACAGTTGAGAAATGACAGGTTCTCATTCCTCCTTCACCTTGCAAAGTCCCTGCAGTGGCCAGAGGAAATGAGCAGTTTCTCCCGAGTGGCAGAAAGTGCATTGTTAAGGTGAAAAGAAAACCAGGAGGCAAAATTAAAGTGATTTGTCCCAGATCCCACGGCTGGGGAGCTGAGCTGAGACCGGAGATGCTTTGCGGCCTTGTGAGATGTTTCACTCCTGGCAATGACTGTGGGTGGACACAAGGAAAATCCTGAGAAATAGAGGCTTCACGGAGTGAGGTTCAGCTTAAATCCTGATTTCTAGAGGCTGGATTTGCTCTGTGGTCACATGAGGAGTGGCATCCTGCTTGTACCTGCAGTGCTGTGTCCAGCAGGGCCAGGGCAGTGAAATCCCCCTGCTCTGGGAACTGCTGGGGTCACATCCCCAGTCCTGGGCTCAGTTTGGGCCCCTCACAACCAGAAGGATTTTGAGGGGCTGGAGGGTGTCCAGGGAAGGGTCTGGAGCACCAGGAGAGGCTGAGGGAGCTGGGAAAGGGTCTGGAGCACCAGGAGAGGCTGAGGGAGCTGGGAAAGGGTCTGGAGCACCAGGAGAGGCTGAGGGAGCTGGGAAAGGGTCTGGAGCACCAGGAGAGGCTGAGGGAGCTGGGGAAGGGGCTCAGGCTGGAGAAAAGGAGGCTCAGGGAGGCCCTTGTGGCTCTGCACAACTCCCTGACAGGAGGGGAGGGCTCTGCTCCCAGGGAACAGGGACAGGAGGAGAGGGAACGGCCTCAGGCTGGGCCAGGGCAGGCTCAGCTTGGATATTGGGGAAAAATTATCCATGGAAAGGGTTGTCCAGCCCTGTCCCAGCTGCTCAGGGCAGTGGTGGAGTCCCCATCAGGGGATTTAAGGTCCCTTCCAACCCAAACCATCCATGAGTCTCTGAATGTCACACCCAGCACTCAATCTCGCTGGGCAGAAAAGGCACCAAGGGAAACAGAGCTCAATTTCCTTGGATTGTCTGGGACACCAGAACCATCCCATATTTTGCTGTACCTCTTGACTGATTCTAACAGCAGCTCTCCAGCTTCTTCCTCTTTGGGGAGTTCCTGAACAAGTTCTTGGCTTCCCAGCCAAAGCTTTGCAGTTCAATTTCTCCCGGAGCACCAGGAAAAAAAAAACAGCAGTCATTTGCTGGAATCATGAGCAGCTAATTTGCTGAGTTTAGTGGCAGGAAGCCTGAAGATAATCAATCCAGTTCTTCTCTACATATATGAATGCAAGGCAGCATGCTGAGGAGGGCAAATTGCACTGCTCAAAACAAGATGAAAAATCTTATCAGGTGAAACTGGGGATAAGTCTTCGCTGGCAGAACACTTTCCTCAGAGCATCTCCAGGTCCTTGGGAGACTTTTTGAGTGTCTCACATAGCCAGAACCCAGCACAATTGGATAATTACTCTGATTTAGGATGTGTTTATGTTTTTATCTAGAAGAGAGTTACATTTGCAGCACAAATTTCCGGATTGCTGCAGTTATTCCTCCTCAAGTTCAAGTAGTTGGCCATAACTAAGTTTATATGGAAGCATTTAACTGTTAGAAAATTCCTAATTCTTTACTGACTCTTTTTCTCTATGCAAAAACTATTTTTTAACACTCTCTAGTTCTTGCTTGCATTAAATATATCACAGCATAACAAAATAAATATATTATATAATACAGACTTTGGGCTTCTGTGCAGCTAAGAACTCTCTTTTCTGTTTCATCCAGCCAGATCCACAGCAGATTGCTCAGGTCCATCAGTCAGCAGAGGAAGTTTTCTCTACCCAGCACATAGCTCAGACACCAAGACAGACAAAACAAATGTGAGCTGAGCTGGGCAATACAAAACTGCCTAAAATCCTTCTGGGGCTCTACAACTCCATAATTCTTCTGAGATTTGCTGAGCAGCCATTCCTCTCTTTCTTCCTCCTTCTCTGAGGTGGCTTTAACTGACGGGACCAAAACTCATTGCCTGGAAGTAAAAAGGAGAAAACTCTGCTGTGTGTTTTACAGCTGGGTTGTAGTTGGAGAACTTCACCAGCCCTGCTGTAAAATCCCCTCGTTGGCTTCTGAGCAGGGAAACATGGACAGAAAAACAAGCAAACCAACAAGTACAGGAATCGCTGCCCCAGAGCTGACATTCAGGGCTGTGCTGGGTCTGTCAAGTGAAATCCTGAGCAGGGAATTGATTCACAGCATCCCTCAAAATGCCAAAGAGTTGTGACTCCCCAAGGTCTGGAAAAGGAAGATTTGGGGCAGTTTGTGCTCTCTGGTGTCAGTGCCTTGCTGCACCATGAAGTTTCTTCATAGTTGTCCAGAAACTTGTCGGGAACTCAGCAATATCCCATATTTTGGTCTTTTCATGTGCAGGTTTTATACTCTGCTGTGAACAGCGATTCTTATGAAAGCAAATAGACAAAGCAACAAGCAAATCCTTTGTAAGGTTAAATTCCCTTGGTCAGGTTTTAGGCACCTACAAAGCAACGTCCTAATTTTTCCCACGTTGGGGATCTGTGTTCCATGTTGGCACACAAAGCCAGGAGCCCCAAAGGGGAAGGTGAGATCCTGAATTCAGGTGCTTGAGTTTGGACAATGTTGCCAAGTCAACACTCGTTACTTTTTTCACTTAAAAGGTCATGGGGGCTTTTAGAAATAAAACCTGAAATAAGCTTTGGTTGCAAAGTTTCAAATGAGCTCTTTTATACTGAAAAGCAAATGAACAGACTGTTCAGCCTCATCTTTTCGAGTGCACATGTGAGATCACAGCATGAGAGCAGACTCAGAGAAAAATATTGTGGCCCACTGAACTCTGTACAGAAAAACAGAAAGGGAAAGGGATATTATTCCAACTTAGTGCACAAACACAACTGTGTGCACCCAAACTGAAGAGTGAAAACCACTGTACCAATGTTGTCCCAATTAGGGAATTGTGAATAATGCTGGGAATAAAAATAGCCCCATAAAAGGGTAAGAAAATGGCATCCCCCACAACGAAAGATGTCTCCTTTGGGGTCGCATTTAGCTTCTGTGGGCTGACAAAGGGATCAGTCTCAATGATGTATTGTTAAGTGACTGTTCCTCTGATCCTGGAATGTCTTCTCCACTCACAGACATATTTCTGGCTTGTTAGGGTGGCAGCATGACAGTACAAAGGGCTGGATGTATGTCTGTGCATTGTAAGCGGAACTTTGAGATGCTCTGAGTCAGGATTTCATAATCAGATGCCAGGGCTAAGTAGCTGGTTATGTTGTACATCTTCCCCCAAAACAACAAAAAGAGAAGTCTGAAGCAGCTCTGGATACAGGGAGGCTCTGCAAAGCTCTTTTGAGGTTTTTAAAATGCATGATTGGAAATATCTGCTGGGGTTTTTTTGTCTCGTGTTCCTCAAAATCTGATCAAACGTTGAGGATGATCAAATTTACATGGGGGAAGAAAGCACAAACTTCCGCCATTATCTCCTTTTCTGCTTCCTTATAAACCCAAGCTGGATGGCATCCAACTTCTCCTCGCAACTGCCTCTGGAAATGAAAGAGAGCCTGAATAGAGGAGGAGATGAGCTGCTTTAAATGCTTTTCCATAGTTCTCACTGCTATGAAAGCGTCATTAAAAGCTGCAGCTTGCTTGTTTTCGAACTCTTCCGAAGTAATAAGCATATAATTGTGCTGGAAACTTGGGAGGAGCGTGTCCCCGCAAGCCACTGCAGCAGCCTTTCATTTCAAGGTCCTTTTGCATTTTCTTGGGGATCAGTCATTCCCATCTGAAGGAAATGTAGGAGAAATATTGGTTTTTTTAAAGAGGACGTTGACGATTTGCAATGTTGATATGTCGACATAAATTAATTCCTCACGGACCGTTGGCTCTGAGGATGTGTTGTGAGGCATAACAATTATTTTGCCTTTTTTTTTGGTCTTCTTAACCCACATTTGAAATGTGTCAGGCACAGGCTCAATGCTGAGCCCTTTTATATTTATTTTGATTTCTTCAGATGGAGAAACGTGAGGAATGAGGAAGAAAATTTGTGCTACCAGCATTGTTTTAACAGTTTATCCTAAAAAATTCAGCTCCAGTGCTGAGATCCACACGTGTCCTCACTGATTCCATGGGATTTCTTCTGATATCTCCCGTGGAGCAAAACCAACCTTGCTGCAGATGTTTGCAAATGCTCTTTTGAAACAGCCAGAAGGGATCTCGGGAGCATGGACAGATGAATTTCATAACACTGAGAGTGAGAAAAATATTCAAAGCCCTTAAATCACCTTCCACAATGACAATCCTTCAGTGGCAAAAATCCTCCTCATGGATTCACCAAATTCCATCCAAGATTTAGTCACGAAATTCCACTTCCAAAGTCCTGGGCCAGGATGCAAGAAAACAGAGGCTTCTGAATTGATTGAGGCTGGATCAGAATCTTTTCTAATTTGCCCCACAAATCACAGCCCCAAATGCCCCAGGACGAAACACAGCGTAAAAGAAATATAATATTGACAAGATTTTAGGTAATTCCCACCAAAAATGTAAGGAAAATTCTCGGGGTGAACTTGAATGAGCAAAATAAACCTAATGGGAATGGTGACAAAGATATTTAGAAAGTCAGCTGTGCATTCCGTTAAAAGGAATTGACATTTATTTAGAATATATCTTTCTGGGGAATACTTTTCCAAGCCATGCTTCATTGCCTTCTTCCAGTCTGCACATCAATTATCCAAAATAAAGATCACCGTGCCCAAATAGTTACTTTGACTTCTTTCCATCTTGTTTCCAGTTTATTTCTAGGATCCCAGTGAAAATTCCCTCCTAGTTTACACTGAAAAGGAATGGATTCATAAATCATAAAACACAAAACTGTGAATTTTAATTTTATTTTCTCCACAGAATCTTGAGAGCAGCATTTTCTAGCTTTCCCCAAGCTAACACCAGTATCCAGAAAAAAAAAAAAAGTGAATTTATATTTGTTAATTTGCTTTTACCAGTTGAGAAAAAAACCTGGGTATTTCACAATAATAGAAGTAAAACTTATAGTGAGGCCGAAGATAACTCCAGCTCCCACTGAAACAGTGAAAATTTCCTGGCACATAAAATAAATATGGGTAAAACCAGTGGAAAGTCATTGCTTTACTTTATTTTACTCCTTTTTTTTATCAGTAAAGATATTGCCACATAAATCCCTGTTTTGGAATTTTATTCTCTGACTGAGAGGCTCTTCTGATGGAAAGAATATTCCCAGCAAGTCAAACAACTTTTACACCACAGGCTTTACCATAACTCAGAGAAAAATGTCCCCAGAAGCCAAATCTCATTGGAGAGTTGAGGATGGAGGGTGATCCTAGAAGGAAATATTGAATTAATTCCCCTCCCTCCCCTTTTTTTTCCACACAAATTCCTAATTTCCAAGCAATAAATACCCCATGAGGAGAAACACTTGAGGTTCTAGGAGTAAAACCCAAACTTAAGACCTACTCAATCCATGAATCCAGCCATGGAAGCCAACACAGCTGGGTGAGGAGCTTGGAAATGGACTCCTGAGCACAGATGTGGCTCTTCTCCTTTTTAATTTCAAAATCCAGTGAGGAAATGAGGGGAATGTTTGCCTCGTTGTCTGTGTGCCACAATATATGAGTTTTCATCAAAACCCTCAAATATTTTCAGGTAGAGTCATCTCCAGACACTCTCAGAAGCAATTAACAGTGCCTGGGTTTGTAAATGCTTCCTGCCCGTGGTTGTTTGTCCTGGGAGCTGTACAAATATTATTTGCAGGGTTCCTGGTAAAGCTGGGATTGCTTATCCCAGAATCCTGCAGCTGACTGTGGGTTTAGGAAATGCTGTTTGGAGCCAGGATATTTTGGTGTCGAGCATCACCGGGGTGTGAGGTGGGTAAATCTCTCACTTGACACTAAAAGGGGGAAGAGGGGAGAAGGATGCTCCAACCAAGTGGCTGACGTGTTTTTCTTCTTCTTCCTAGAAAAAATTCCGTGATGAAAAGAGCCTTGAAGTGTGGCCCATTCCGGGCTGACCTACGTAGAGGGACAGGGCTGGCTGTTAGAAATAGAACAAAAAGAAAAAAACCAGTGGAATTTTAGGGTTTTAGGGTTTAGGTGGAATTACAGGGCTTGTAAGTGTCCTCAGGCACGTGAAGGTCTTAACCCTTTAATGCTCTCACAACCCTCCCCGCAGTGACAGTGGCATCTACAGTTTCAATACAAAATACACTGGAAAAAGAAATCCAAGTGCTTCAAAGCCTCCTAAGAAACAAAAATCAATTTAAAATATGGGATCCATTACCACAGGCTTACCAACATTTTTATTTTTTTTTTTTTTTAGTTTTCCGTTATGGGCACAGCAATTTGCCAGTCGCTTTTCTTGCCTCTTGCAGCAGAGGAGGATCGGGTGCTGCAGCACGAGCACTTAGGTTTTATGCTTAAATATTTATCAGTACAACAAGCAACGCACCACAATGTCCTGGCTTTGTGCCACACCTGATTCACCCATGTAGGAACAACCTGTGGGCAGCTGTTACACCTAAGGAACAAATCAGTCAAAGAATCGAGGGGCACCAATGCAAAGCAGCCCCTGCCAGGGGCACGCACAGCCTCCTAAAGAGGCCCATTTTTGCCTTGTGCTCTGCATTTTCGTTCTGTTTCGTGGGCTGAGCGGCTTGCAGGGCAGGAATTCGATGTGGCTGCGTGTCACTTTGGGTGTTGGAGGTGTTTATTTGATTTATGTGTGTTGTTATGTAATGCTGGTGTTTCCGAGGAGCTTTTTCATTCCATTTGTTGCCTTGCAAAGTTATATGAATTAGGCAATTATGTAAGTTACTATTTTGACCAGAGGAAGAGAGAAACCTGATAGCAGTCCAGAAAACCAGGGCTTAAAAATGTCCTCAGGCATATGAAGGTCTTAACCTTTTAAATGCTCTCATGACCCTTCCTGCAGTGACAGTGGCATCTGCAGTTTCAATATAAAACACACTGGAAAAAGAAGTTCGAGTGCTTCAAATCCTCCTTGCTCCCATTTGTCAGTCATGGCTCATTTTCAGGATTATTGAGAGAAAAAAGAAATTATTGTGTCCAGTATTTTTTTCCTCACAAAGCTGCTGCATTGTGGGGCTTGTAGGAGAGCTCACTCGACAGCGCAGCAGGCAGAGCCAAAATCTGCCTTTATTAAGAAGAAATCACTGTCTGTAGGCAAAGCAAAGCCATGTGATATCTCCATCAGCGAGGCTTTCATATGCAGCTACTCAAAACCCTGGAATAAATGGAGCTGATTGAGGTGAGCCAGAGGCAATTCAGCCACCAGAGCCAAGCAAGGAGAGGATCAGAGGCTGGAGCTCCCTCATTAGCAGGGAGCTCCTCCGAGCTCGGATCCAGCTGCCAGGGGGGAAATGAGGAGACCCACAACTACAAGGCACTTTCTGAGCAGTCACAGTGTCCACAGGTCCAGCTTCCGGATGGAATGTCCCAGCCTCGGGAGCTGAAAACAGCTGAGGGGCAGTCAGGCAGTCCCAGGAGCTCTCAGTGAGTGTCCCCAGGAGGTGAGTGGCAGCTCAGCAGAGCAGATGAGACACTCTGAAAATAAAAATGGAGACAGAGAGGGATGCAGGGAAACCAGCTCATCATTATTCTCTTGTGAAATCTCTCTGCTCGAGTTCCAGTTAGCCAGGAGAGGAGCAAATTGTCATTTCATTCCAGACCTCCGGGCTGGGGGACAGAGCTGGGCCAATGTTTAAGGAAGATACCTGGCGAAGAATATGAGAAAGGGAAAGAGCATCTCTCTGGCACACCTGCAGGTTGTGCAGATTATCCTCTTCGTGCCTCCCAGCACTTCCATTCAAAGATCATGGAATCATGGAATACCTGGAGTTGGAGAGGCCCCACAAGGATCATCCAGCCCAGCTCCTCTTCCTGCACAGACACCCCAACAAGCCCACTCTGTGCATCCCTGAGAGCTTTGTCCAAACCCTCCCGGAGCTCTGGAAGCCTTGGGAATGTGGCCATTCCCTGGAGAGCTTGGGCAGTGCCCAGCACCCTCTGGGGGAAGAACCTTTTCCTAATGAAAGAAAAAAGTAGCTCCTCGTGGGAATGTGGCTGGATGAAAATGCTTTGCCAGTGAAATCACTTTTAGAGATAAAGCCACTGGTCACCCTCACACAGCACATGCTGAGTTCCTGATAAGTTGTCCATGGGCTTCACAATTCCAGCACTGGGCCCCCAGGAATGTTCAAAGCCAATCCTAACAACTGAGCTCCGAATTGTTCCTTCTAGTGGCAAACACAGTTCTTGGGGAAGGTCTTTGGATGAATGCCACCTGCAAAGCAGCACTTTATAATATCTATTGCAGATTATAATGAATTCACTGTCAGGCCTCCTCTCCACTAATCCTTCCTGTCCCAATTCAGTATAATCCAACCTAAGAGCTCCTTTTCTGGACACATGAAGCCCTTTTTAGCCGTGGTTATCTTCACATTACCAGATAATATTGACTGAGCCTCTCTTTTCTTCCCATATGCAAGATTTTGTCACTAAATGTAGGGAGTTTGAGCCCAGTGTGTGATACCCAAGCTCCCGTGTGGGCCCTGTCTGGGACAGTTTCCAAGCTGCAGGGATTCTGGGATTTACCATGTCCAGAGACAGAAGGAATCCACATCCAGAAATCAGGCATTTCCAGGGTCTGTCTCTCTGCAGAGGTGGTGACTGTGTGTGCTGGAATTTGTGTTTGGAGCCACATATCCCACCATGGTAAAGTAAATTAAACAAAGAACGGAGCAAATCAAGCTGGTATTTAAAGATTTTTTAATGGAAGAGGTCATTGCACAGAGACTGGTGGTGATAAAAAAATTCCAATCCAGGGGTGGAAATGTATGGAAGGCACGAGAAAAAAGCAGCAAAACCAGGGTTAAAGAAATGCCATTTTTAATTGCTACAGAAGATGGAGACCAACTGATGTAAATATAAGATGACAGGACAATAAACAACAGAGCAAGAACCATGAAGTAACGAGGCAAAATATCCTGGCCAACATCACTGCAAAACCAGCTTTAGATTGATAACACAGGATATTTTTAGTATCACAGCTATGAGTGGTCATTTGCAACCTATGATTTTTGATTGGATTGATGGGGACACTCTAAAAGAATTGTTGGTGGTTTTTATGTGCTTTTAGAGAATTGAAAAAGCAGTTTATGGATTAGTTTGAAATACGAAACTTATGGCAGATGAGTTCAGCTGCTCATCGTCTCCATGCCCTCAGTTATAATGCCCACTGTGAGCTGTGTTTTCTAATTTCATTAATACATCAGAATTGGTTGACTTCCCTTCCTTCTCAGTGCTAATTTTGAGCTTTTATTGGATTATTGCAAAAATCAAAGCACCTGAACCCCATTATGTGTATGAAGTGATTTTATTCTCTATGAAGACTTTAACATGGATTGGAAAAACAACATTTATTCTTTGGCAATAAATGCTTTCAAAAGTCTGATAAGAAAATGTGTCACTGACAACTGCATTATCTAGTCCATATATTGGGTCAAAAACATCTGTGCATGTTTTTCAACAAGAAAAAAAAAGGGAGTTTTTTTCCCTATTTTCTAATATTTCCATTAGAACTGTGCAGGGGATTGAGAGGAGCTTCATTTGACTGGGATTTAGGTGGTGTAATTTGGAAATGAGCCTTTTCGTGATGAGGGATAAGAATAAAAGGCAGGTTTGTAGGGGGGGAAGGAGAAGTCTTTGCAAATTGTTGTGTCAGCTGGGGAGAAATCTTTCAAGGAACTTTGCTGTGCTCCTAATGATCTCTTTTGGGGAGCTGAAAGGGAGAGGAATGGGAGGTTATTTGCCCCATCTGAGAATATTTTAGAAGAGTTGCTGGTATAACAACGGGCAGAAAAATAGATTGATCAGGGACCAAGAGATGTGTAATTGGCAGAAATCACCCTGTGGTGACCCAGCTGGGACAACTGATCCCTTCAGAGAGCTGGAATTCAAGACTTCTGGACTTGTGCAGCAATTTCTACATCAAAAGCTGTAATTTCCCTTGAAAAGGAGTGACAGTTTCTCCTCCTAAGCCCACTTGATTTTGATTTTCTCTACTCAGACTCTCCAGCCATTGGTCTTTTGTATTAACTTTTCATCACTGAGGACTTTTTCCTCAATTAGACCTAATATTTTGAAAAAAGCAAACCTGTTCCTCCGTTTCTCCATGTAAGGATTAGAGTTTTGGCTTTAAAAATCAAGTTTTGTTGCACGAAGACAGTTCAGCAAATATTTCTGAGAAAGTGAATCTCTTAAATAACTCTTTCACCCATTCAGGAGTAAGATCTCCAGTAGCAGAGATCTTCCAAAGAACAGGCTTGGATAAAACTGTCTTTTTAGCTGGGTTTCTGTTAAACAGCCCTTAATCTTATTTATCCAGTCCTTTCTAGAACACAGGAATTATAGGGCTGACATGGAGACTTTCAATTCAAACACAATTTGAATCTCTGTGGATGCAGCAGGAACCAAGGAAAGGGGCCGTGTCCAACTAAGAACTTCCTCAGAGGGAGCAAGGGGTCACCAAAGGATCAAAGGAAATAGATAAATGTGATCGAGTGGTGCCAGACAGGAATTCCATCAATATTAGAGAGGTGATGCCTGTAGGACACAGGAAGCACGAGCAGATGGAGGATGCCCCAGATCATGGAAGACCTTGAAATAAAATCATAAATCATAGGAGGGTTTGGGTTGGAAGGGACCTTTCAAGGTCATCGAGTCCCACCCCCTGCCATGGGGCATCTTCAACTGGACCAGGTGGTTCCAAGCCCCATCCAACCCAACCTTGAACACTCCAGGGGTGAGATATCTACCATCTGTTTGGGCAGCCTGTGCCTGAGTTTTACCACCCTCATCTTCCTTAAATCTAATCTGAATCTACCCTCTTTTAGTTTAAAATCATCACCTCTTGCCTATCACAACAAGCTCTACAAACTTCTTGGGTAGAAGCTTAGAGGATGGTTCACTGTTTAAAAAATCGTAATTAAATCTAAATTCTATTAGTCCAGACTGTGAGCTTGCTATTTTTTGGCTAATACTGCTTTCTACCTCTGCAAGATTAATCTCTCTACAAAGTAGAGAGAGGAGCCATGTGACTTTTCAGATGCTGATGATCTATTTATTTATCACTTTGATACGGGAACTGGAAAACCAGAGCCTCTGATAAATTGCTCACTCATTTGCAGTGGTGATGGTTAATGGTGGTTGATGTTTTCTCCTCCAGCTGCACACGTGCTGGTCTTGAGAGGTTACTAAATGATTTTTCAGGAAACACTAAATGATTTTTCAGGAAACTGCAATATTCTTTACAGTTGTCATGCTCCTACATAAGGATAAAGTGAGTGGCCAACCCAGCCTTTGCCAATTCAGCTGAGTGGATGGGGTAAGAAGTGGAGAGGCTCAGCAGTAACCCAAACACAGAAATTAAATAAGAATTGGTCATTTTGGATAAAGCATCCTTTAGGAGAGCTTGGCTGCCCAAGGGTTTGCCTGCACTGAGCTGGGTTTGAAATGAAATCCGACTTTGGTCGAACACAATTATCAGCTGAGAGATGGGAGGATTCAGTGCCCTGAGTGTCTTTGGTAACATCCACCAGGTGATACGGGCATGGTACCAGCAGTGGGTGATCCTAACCTTGTAGAACACACTAATTAGCTCTCCCTTCTCCTGTTGTCTTGGGCAAACAAATTGCTACCATCATTTTCCGAGATCACGGAAAAGTCCCTGTGAATAGAACATCTGCTTTTGATTAAACACATGCAGAGATATTTCAGCAGATACCCATTAATCAAACTTAAACTTTGCTTTACGTCTCTTTTAGTTAGTCAATTGTTAAAAAGATCTACTTTTTCTTTTATACCTCAATGATTAAAAACATGCAGGGGGTCAGTGTGGTTGGGGAAGGACCCCAAAACACGGAAGATACTATTTTCCAATATATTTTCCTCACTTGTAAAATTCGTTTTGGTTTAATTTTCAAAATGGGTGAGCAGCTATTTGAGATAACACAGCCAGGGCTGAGTGCCTGTAAACCCAGCACTTCCAGAGGTCCATCACTGCCAGCTTTATTAAGCTCAAAGCTGAGGAAAGAATGATTTGCTGCCCGCAGAGTCTATGGCAAAGCTGATTTGGGAGCCTTGGGAAGAGTCATATGAGGGAAGAGCTGAAGGAAAATTTTCTGTCTCCAGCTTTTCCGAGTATTGGCAGAATTAGCTGAGGAGTCGAAGCTGACAATGCTTTAAGTGGTAGAATGACCTAAAATGTGGGGTCAAATTGTGCTAATTAGGTAACAATTAATGTTGAGTGACCTCTAGTGGTGCTTTCCCACAGTTTATCCTCAAACTGGGATCCCTGACTGGATCTGGAGTTCGGGATCTGTGTTTAAGAGCCCTCCCCCACCAACAGAATAAACAGTCTGTAACTACATGCAGTTTGTTTTCTGAGAAAACTTCTGAAAAATTGAAAAATAACATCAAAAATTTTATAAATTGCTTTGTGCTAAAATCCTTTATTGTCACACCAGGCAGAGTGGCAAATTGGAACCCACCCCTCAACACAAGCTTTGATATAAAATTGTATTTTATTACCCTGACGTTTGAGAATACTCCAGTGCTCAGAGGGTCAGCTGTGAGTGCTTTGCAGTGATTCCATTTCCAGTTTCCAGGTTCCATATCCCACGGGAAGGCAGGACAATCATTTATTTGCTAAGCGGCCCTCGCTCACACCGAGATCTGTGCAAACACCAGTGGCTCCGTTTCTTTCCTGAGCCTCTCTGTCACACACCTGGGATTCTCCCGCTGGCGTTTGTGCCATCAGATCTCTCATTCCAAAAGCACGCCTGGCCCTCAGGGATGTGCCAAAGGATCACCTGGAGGTGACCTCTTCTGATGAGAAGCGAGGGCAGGTCCCTCACTACTTCTGCAAAAAAAAAAAAAAATAATGCCATGAGGTGGTTTCTAACTGGGGCAGAACGAGCCCAAGTGTCTGGACCAACAGGGTCAAGTGCCACCCTCCAAGTGAGATTGCTCATGTGGATTTTAATCCCTAAACACCTCAAAGTGGTGTTGGGAGAGGCTGCAGCCAGCCAGGCTGATCCCAAGGCCATCCTTGGCATTCCATGGACATCTGGAGTTTATTCTGGTGAAAAGAAGGCTCAGGGAAGACCTTGTTGCTCTCAGCCTGACGGGAGGGTGCAGCCAGGTGGAGGTCAGGCTGTTCTCCCAGGGAACAAGTGACAGGACAAGGGGAAACGGCCTCAAGTTACACCAGGGAAGGTGCAGGTGGATGTTAGGAAAAATTTCTTCACTGAAAGGGTGGTTAAGCATTGGAACAGGGTCCCCAGGGAGGTGGTGGAGTCACCATCCCTGGAAGAGTTCAAAAAACAAGCAGATGTGGCACTTCCCAATATTTTTTAGCGGGTGTGATGATATTTGGTCAAGGGTTGGACCTGACGATCTTGGAGGTCTTTTCCAACCTTAAGGATTCTATGGGATCACCTGGAATGGCTTTACAGCAGCTTCTCCACGGACAAACCTGCTCCCCAAAGAGAGATAAACAGGTATTAAATCACAGGAAGGTCAAAGGCTTTGCTCAAGATAACTTTGTGCAGTGATGGAGATGGTGGGAGTGACCCGACGTGGCAGCATCTAAGTACAACCTTCAGTTAAATTAAGTAAATCTGATTTTTTCAAATGTTCCAGAACACCAGTCAGGTAATAAAATAATCCCCTTAATTATCCCTAAATTCTTACCTCAAGGTGAATTCTGAAGTAGAATTTCCAGAGCAGAAACTCTCGGTGTTTGCTCTGGATGAGTGAGGGGCAGTAAAACACCCCACGAGGGCCTCGGGCCTCGAAAGCAGCACGCGAGGAACCCGAGACTGTAAAGATTTACTGTGCCCACAATTACAGCCCCACAACCCCGTGAAAAGCCACAGCAAAACATATGAGTTAGTTCTGCTGAGCCAGAGCTGCAGGCTTTGAATTCGCACAGGTACAGCCTTCCAAACACGTAAATAAAACCTCAAACGCCTCCCTCAGAACCCACGAGGCCTCTCCATGACATGGGGCCTGTCCTGTACGTGTTCATTTTTACCAGTGGTCCCGAATTACTGTGGCACAGGGAAAAAGTCGCTTTTTATTTGCATTCCTTTGATGCGGCAGCTGTTGATGAAGATTTTCAGCGAAACATCAGCTGACTGATGGTTCCTCTCCGCACAAAGATGGGAGTCCAAAGACGCAGTTGGGATATATGACATAATTATTTTGCCTAATGGAAAAAACCATTCATTTCGATGGCAGTCCTAAATTATTGCTGCCTTAGAGGCAAATGCTTGAGTATATTAAGGATTTGAAAATTGGGTGATTAGTAGAGTAAATCTTGAGTAGGGAGGGCAAGAAAAGCCTGTGTTTAGTCCATTACTTAATTCAGCACTGAACAACTTGCAAGAATTTAATCCTCTCTTTATTTAATTCATTTTCATGCATGCATGTCCTGCTCATTTAAGGGGCAGAATATATTTGATTCTTCCTTAATTAAAATTCTTTTAGCTCTTTAATTTCATGAATAACAGTGATACCCAATAGAACTTTATGAGCAATGCAGGAAGTTTTACTAAAAATCAAAAAATTGATCTTTTTTATCATCTTGAGGTGAAAGTATTTCTATAATTAAACCTAGCTCTGTAAGGTAAAAGGTCACAGTAATTTCTTTTTAAAATATGCTTATTAATTCTCAATTATTTCCTAATAGTCTTGTTTGGGTTTAATATCACTATTATTGTTATTAACTCACTTGGCCCTAGGGCAAAACTGTGATCCTTTCAAAACACACAGGAGACAGGCAATGCCTCTGTAGCTTTATGGCAATATAAAATAAGTCATTTGACCTATTCCTGTAGAAACTTGCTGCTCTGCAAAGACTCTTAAATCTATTTTACTTTCAGTCAATGGTGAACTTTGGTGTGACACGTGTGAGCTTGCACTTAATCCGTTTTGTGGTGACCTGCTCCTTTATTGCTGTCTGCTCCAGCGTGGGAGAAAGATGGTTAAACACAGGAGCTGACGGAAACTCCTCAGATGGAATTTCATTCTTCAGAGCAAGGCAGGGCAGCTCTGAGGGCCAAATTTGTCTCTTGTCAAAGGAGAGAGAGTTGCTCTTTGGAGGCACTGCCTGCAGGCAGAAAGAGGCATGAGGAACTTAGGCAAGGGTTTAACTTTAAAAAATCCATAATTTGGATCTCTTGGTTTCACTTGGGTGATGATTTAAGCTTGCAATGGTGTGGCAGCAGAGTCTCAGGTTTGTGTTAAGATCAAAAATGAGAGCTTTCCATTAAATAAACTTCAGCTTTGGAGCAGCTCCTTCTTAGGCTGTCACTGTCTTCTCATTCTGTTTGGTGGGGTTCGGTGGTTATTTTCTAACTCACCAAAAAAAAATAGCACTGAAAAATGGACTTTAAAAAATAAGCTCCTAGATAAAAAGCCATTTATGAGACTTTTCAGATGCATGAAAAGAGTGGAAGATTTCAAAACCTTCTTATTATGAACAGTATTTTATGTAACTGCCCTGGAAAATACATCCACGCAAATGAACCTTTACTTACCAGTAAAAATACAGTTTAAAGATTTATGCTGCAGTTGCAAGGCTCAGTCTTGGATTTTCCAAAGGCAGCAAGATGGATTCTGAAGTCCTCATAAAGCCTCTGCAAAACATCATGTGCCTACCACAAATTCCTGCTTAGAACAATTTAAGTTGCAAATAAGGAGCCAGCCCAGAAATTCTACATTTTTCGCTTGCTGTAAATGACTGTCCTTGTTGTTATGGTAATTCTATGAAAGAGACTCTCAAAAATCAATTTGTTGTTTGTGTATAATTCCCCAAACTGAGAAAGAAGCTGCTGGGTGTTGGGTGGATGAAGGAACTGCCACTGGTGAAGATGTTGAGCTCAATTTAAGCCTATAAAATGTGGCAGCATTTAAAAATCAATAATCTCAGTCACACCACGTTCACAGGCCGTGAGGGAGCGAGGAAGCCAAAGGCAAGGCTTGGATGATCTCAAAGGTTATCACACAGCATTTGTCTCAGAAAATGGGATGCACAAATCCCAGGAAGGGCAGGACCTCTGGAGGTTCTTGGTACCTTCGCTGTTAATGCTGTTAAATTACAAAAATCCGACAAAACTTAGAGCCAGGTTGGAAAGCAGCACAACAATGCCAACGGGAGGAGTGAAAGTTGGATTTACCAAGCCAAAAACCGTGCTGAAGGAAAAGTAGCAAGAATATTTCCACTTGTTAAAGGTACAATTGTGCAGAACACAGGCAGAGACACCGTGGAAAAGCAGTACCAAGGCTTGGAAGAGTGGGACTGATTGTACATGGGGAAGTCAGGGCAGGTGCTGCACTCTGTGTCCCCATTAAAATCCCCAAACCACAGGATTTACCTCTGAAACTGGCAGAGGGAATGGACTTTTCCAAACTGTGCTTGTCCAAAGCCTGGCAGCACCGTAGGAATCGGAATGTTAAAAACACACTAATTCTGACTGAACTCACACATTCGTGCCTATTGAAGTAGGAAAGATTACCCTGGGGGGAGCCAGTTACCTGCAGGATTTCAAAGACGGATGGATTGAATCCTGCAGAGAATAAATAGTATTTTCTGGTTTTTGGATGACATACTAATACCTGGGAGGAATTCAGACGAGTATTTACAAAACCTTGAGGAAATTCCAACATGTTATAAAGCTATGCTTTAAAGCGAACAAAAATAAGATTGTAGGCATGAGGTTTTTTTTTTTTTTTTTATCTCCCTAAGACCAAGTTCCTTGCCTAAGTTTC
Source organism: Eulacestoma nigropectus (assembly GCA_013397775.1). NCBI lineage: Eukaryota > Metazoa > Chordata > Aves > Passeriformes > Eulacestoma > Eulacestoma nigropectus. Next base: position 965,955 of record VZTE01003180.1, read on the forward strand.
AGGAATAAAGGCTTTAAAAAGGAAAATAAAAACTATGGAGCATGCATAAGCACCTCAGTGTTGCACAGCTTCTGTTGTTTTTATCCGTGTGAAAGGTTTCTTATGGAAGTTCCAAATTATCATTGCTAATTAGGTTGATGGCTTTCCTGGTAAAGGAAACATAAAATAGATGTGGATGGAGCATTAAAATAAGATTTTTTTGGAGGTAAAAAAACCTAAGAGCTCTATAGCATCCTATAATTCGAGGTCATTCGGGGGACCCTTAAACCACAATTTCCTGAAGGAAAATGGGCTGTTGCTTCATAAGACTATGGGAACAAAAAAATTCCCAGTTATTTGCCTTTCAGATCATTATCAAAGTCTGAAAATACATTTACACTTTTAAAATAAAACTTGCACTCCCATTTAGGAATTAGTAAATTCTGGGAGCATCTCTTAAAAATTGTCTTGATGCAGATAGAAAACCATTGGTAAAACAGAGGGGTGACTAATTTATATGTTTTTGGAGGCAGGCATTTTTGGGGATCAATCATTTGATTGCTCTTTTACTGTTGTAAAACTCCCTGTGGACTGTGAAACGTGTCCATCACATCCCTCCTTCCAGTCACCAACAAATTCAGCTGGAGACAGAGAAGAAAAGGTGATTTTCTGAGGAGAGGCCTGGATTTCTGTGTGCTTTCGGAACAGCCACATCACAGGAGATACTCAAGCTCCGGTGCTTCACTGAGCAGTGTTACCTGGGCAGGAGATGCTGTTTCCCAGGAGGAGCAGCACCAAGGAGCTTGTGAACCTTTCCACCAGCAGAATTATCCCAGTAGCATCGTGGAGAAATGAAAAAGGACTGAAAGAAGCTGTTCTTGGTGCCAAGTCTGCTTAGGGCACCCGAGCCCTCTGGAGCCTGCAAGAACAAAGGCAGGACGTGTTTCTCCCACTCTATTTGGACTGTACCTCTTGTGTGTGGTCACCTGGACTTGCAGCAGTGTTTTTATGGAGGATTTCCCTGAAAATCTCTTGCAAGGCCTTCCTGGAGGACACGGTAACCCCGGGGGCACTTGGTGCGGTTCTGCCTTGCCCCACCCAAGTGCGAGTCCCTTTGGTTATGCCCATTCACTCCTCAGACTCGAGAGAAATGCGGTCCTGCATATTTGAGTACAAGCTTGTGTCCTGTGCTCAGTAACAGGGAGGAAAAGAAAACATCATTGTCCTCAGTTAATTGCTTCTTTGTGACAGGCTACACTTCAAAGGCACTTTAGTCTCAAGTGCATCTTAGCAGAGACGGACCCGCAATACCGATTTTAACCCCCACTATTTCCAGCCACGCAGATTAATGAATTCCACATAATAGAATCTCCACGTGTGGAAGCGGGACGTGAAATTAGTTTGAGATTTGGTTGGGGTGGGTTTTTTTTTTTTTTTTTTTTGGTTTGTTTTGTTTTTTAAAGCACTGTTTTAATGAGGTGTTTAGTTTAGCACATTTGGCTCCTCCAAATTACCTCAAGGGGATTCATATGTTAACGAACTCCACAGCTGTTGTTTGTGAAACCAGCCTAGCACAAGCAGAGCATGTTGTGCAAAGATTTAAATGCTCTGTTGGAGAGGTCACTGCACTCCTTTGTCTGCTGTCAGTTATTAATAATGATCCTACTACTTAATTTTAAACACTAAGGTAATGTTTTTTCAGCAGCGAACACGTTCCAGGTGGGTTTGATTTGGGTTTGAACGCCTGGGTCGACAGAGGGAAGATGCAATCAAAGGATGACCTGATTTTATGCAATTGATGAAACATTGTGGGGTGGAGACGACTGGTGATGAAGTTCCAGGCTTTGGAGGTGGCCTGAAGAGGCTGTATTGAGCAGGGAGAACGTTTGCAATGATAATTGTTTTATAAACATGCCCCGATATGCTTCAAAAGCTTTAATTCTGAATTTCTTAAATTAGGCTGGCTTTGCTCCTGGCAAGCAATAAACTGTTTTCATTTTAGATGTCACTTTACATTTAAGGAAATTAATAACTGGGAAAGAAAAAAAAAAAAATCCCATTTTCTAAGTAAGGGCAGAGAATCTGTTTCTTTTATTTCAAGTATCCAATTAAAATCTACAGCTCTCCTTGTTGAACAAACCCTGGATTTTTAAGTGCCAGAGAGACAGAATTTATATGTTAGAAGAGGAATCCCAGTTCTTACCATCTCATAGGAAGCAGGATGTGCTCTGCTGTTCCAGGAGCCCACCTGGCCACGTCCCAGCGTTGGAAAATCCAGTGGGTTGTCCAGAAGACTTGGGTTAGGGACTGCTGCTTCCCAACCTACTCCCACACAGCACATTCCACAGCATTCCGGCTCAGAGATCATTTCATCATTTTAATATTTGGGTTTGACTCCCTCCATGTGCTTTATTACTGAAAATAATGAATGATTTAATAATGAATCATTAACATCAGAGCAGCCTCTGCTGGCTGGTGGAGACAGAGCTCTGATGCACAGCTCCCCAGGGGATTTCATTCGGATGGACCAGGCTTTATTGCCTCCCTCAAAGGTATCAGCATTTAAGTGCAAGGAATGATATTTTGCCTGGGGTTTAGGCAGAATATAAAATAGATGTCCAACGGGAGCATTGTCAAATTCGAGCACTCCTTATTGGATGAGATCAGGGCTTCTGTCAAACAAATGCAAATACGGTGTGACTTTCTTGCACACAAAGCAAGAATTTCATCTGAGCCTCCATGACATGGCTCTGAAAACATAATTAAGTTCAGACAGGAGAATAAAACCTTTGCCTTGCTCAAGACAGAGAGGTTACTAATTATTGTAAAGTGGTTTTGTTGATAAATCAAGTTTTTGGAAAGATTTGGCATTGCTACAAGAGCCCTTCTAAAAAGGGAATAATCCATGTCAGGGAAAAATACAATAATGTTTTCCCAAAGCCCTTGTTTTGCTATTTTACAGATGGAAAACTGAGGCACAGCATCCCTGAGACCCCGTTCTCCAAGTTATTTAGCTTGGGAACAACGTGGGATCAGTGCAAGTTCCCACTGGTTCAGAGTCAGTTTTTAAGATTATGGGATACTTTCCATCCGATGCCACCTTAGAGCGATGGGTGACATTTAGTGTCACCTACAGTGGCTGCTCAGCAAATGGTCCTCTGTCCCCAAGGCAGGGGGGTGAAATCAGCCCTTCATTTAACACAGGCCATTGAAAGCCAGCCATGCACAGGCTTCTCACTTCAGCAGATGAGCTGGATGCAAAGGGAAAAACTGGATTGCTGATGCTGTATTCGCCCTCTCCTGTGTGCAAGCCCCATTTCCAAATGTCCACTGAATGGGGGCAGATGGAAAGAGGGGAGAATTTTGCATGGTTTTTATTGCTAACTCTGAATAATGGAAGTGCAGCGAATGCAGCGTGTGGGCCGTTCTTTGGACACTGTGAACATTCAGTTCGAAAATATTTGTAACATAGTGAGTAAGAGGCTGTTCCCTTGCTCAGCATGGAATTAGAACGACTGCCAGTCAGGAATGAAGTCACCTTCCATTTCAGGATCCTTCAGCAAAAAAGGACGAGTTTTCCTGTGGCTCTGGATTTGTCATGTGTGTTGCCGAGGAAATGCTGAGAAATCGAACATTTCAGGAAGGTGGAAGGCTTGGAAGTACCTTTACACCCTCTTCTCCTTCGTTCAGCGCGCCCCAGCCCAAATCTTCTCCAGAGCACTGCCCTTGTCCCCACTATGACTTCGCTGTCTCCCAGGGCACGACAGGCTTTTCCAAAGGGAGCTAGGACTGGGAATGGGTCAGCAGAAACCACAGCATCCCAAGACTTCACCTTGTTCATTCATGGATTCCCCAAAATATATATCAAAAGAGATCAGACATTCTGGAGGGGATGGATGGAGGGATGGATGGATGGCAGGTGCTAGAGTTTCACCAATATTCTTAAAAGTTTAACCCCCTGTCCAATATTTAAGTAACAAAATTAGATGTTCCTTTAATAAGTAATTCTAATTTTCCAGATATTTCTCAGATATTCCTAATAATAAAAAATAGCAAAAATCTAACTGAAGATGTAGCAGGTCCTGTGGAAAGGAACTTTGTCACGTCTTTTGGAAAGGAACACAAATGTGATGAAGGCGCAGACTCACCTCACTTGTGGCCATTTCACAGAGCAGCAACACACACAGACATCCCCCATTTACATAAACCCCATTTGTACAACCCTTGTTAGACCCCTTTAAGTACTCCCTGACACATCCCCACTGAGGCAGTGCCATTTCTGATAAAAGCCCAACTCCTTTCCTGCATCAAAATGCACTCACTGTGCAGTAATTCAATGGTGTGGCTCTTCCTCTTTCTGAGCTCTGAAAATATCTCATTAAGAGTTTCACAAATTACCACCACATCTTCTGCTGACACGCTCGTTCCTCCTCGGCTCCAAGGAAATCCGGTTGACAACTTCAATGGAACAAAGCAGGGGTTTCCCAGGCTGTGATTCAGCACTCAAACACCTCGGTGTCATCTCGAGCTTGGAGGTTTGACGGAGCCAAGGTGTGAGGTGCCACTTGAGACAAGCTGGGATGGGAGCGTGAGGGAAGTGCGGGGATGTTTTTCCTCCCCTCTCTCGGATCTACGGTTTCAGCACTCTTCACCATCTGGTGGAACACTTCAGAGAAGAAAACAGTTCTGCAATATCTAATTTTGCCATGTTTTTGGAACATCATTATAATGATCTTTGTGTCATTTAAGTGTGATTACTCGTCCTCCAAGGCTTTTCCTGTTTACACTTAAATAGTACTGGAGCGTGGCCAGATACGCTTGAAATGAAATGGCACAAAATACTACATTTTTATCATAAAGGCTTAAAAGCAACATTTACAATCAAGGGACACAGCCTGTACTTTGCATTCTGGTAGGTTTTTTGTTTTGATCTCATTGTAGTAGTAGATAAATAAAATTAATTAAGCAAGCATAATTACCAGTTAAATTTTACAAAATCCCGAAGAAATGGAAGGCCTAATTCAAAGTGGCGGTAATGGTGTAAATAATTAAGTCAAATTGTTTTCATTTTCATGCTGCATATTGTTTCCTTCAGCATGTAATGGTACAAGGCAAAGTGTACGCAGTGCTCGAACTAGACAAATAATAGATAAATTTATTCATAAACACTTTGTGGATTGTAATTAGAAGTTCACTGCTGCAGTGTCTATAGCACCAGTTTGTTTTTTCCTTCAGTTTCTGTAAATATTTGCCTGGGTAAATTTTTGCTTTGAAGAATGTAGGGAGAAGGAGAATACACCACAAAAAAGTGCTGCAAAATCATCTTTGCTTCTTGGTTTGAGTGGCATCCAGGGTCCCAGCAGCATCCAAGGCCTGCGTCCTCAGCATGGCCCAGGTTGTCCTCAGCCTGCAGCAGGCTGAGGGAGGCTGGGAGCTTGGTGTGAGGTGACTTTCCCTTCTCTCACTGCTTGGTGCCCTAAATAGAGCTTTTCCAACCAGGAGATACAAATTACCTGGCAGATCCTGCCAAAAAACCCACCGGACCTCAGGGCTCCAGCGGAGATTGCCTGGACACGGGGCCGGGCACACGCAGCGATTGTGCAGGGTAAACACACTGTGGGAGGAGAATGGGATTGTTTCTCTTCAGGGCTGGGGAACTTTTCCTCAATGAACTCATTCCAGGGAGAGCTGCGATAATCCAGGGCAGGTGGAAGCTCAGGAGATCCTCTGGGGGTCAGCGCTAGCCCTGGCTCTGTTTGAACACTGGGCAGTGATCCTGAAAGGAGCATTTGGGGAAAGCACCCCCATCAGCAGCTCCTGGGTCAAACCCATTTGTGTAACCACCTCCCAGCTTGTTCTCAGCACGGCATGAATTTATTAAAACAGCAGTTTGGAAAATTCAGGGACACAGAAGGTGAAACCTACTGGATAAATCTGCCATCCAGCACCCTCCCAATGCATTCCCATTGAGTGAAATCACGGCTTATGTTAGGATTACCTGCACTGTCTAAGGTTTGAAGGACCTTATTCTGTCCCAATACATCCACCTGGGTGCTGTGAGTGTTATTAAGCCATGGAATGAGTGGCAGAAGAGAGCGTGGCACTGCTTGGAGCTGGCACGTGCCGATACCTCGATCACCCGAGCACAGAGTGCAGCACCAGGCACTGCAAACCAATCACTGCAAAGCTCTGCATGGGGGTCAAAAAGACTCCTGGGGTCTGCTGGTTCTTTCCATGCTCTTCCAGCTGGAGGGAGAGCTGAAAAACACCGCGGAGCTTTCGTTCACCTCTCGCTGCAGTGGAGCAGAGCTTCTGCATAGCACTACTGGCCTCTGCTGCCAGCATGGGAGAGGAGGCGAGGAGAGAGGCTTCCCACACCTCTGCCTCTCCGGAGGGCCCCCTGATCCCTGAGTATGAGCTGCAGGAAAACCAATCTTTCATCTTTACCTTATTTTCATGCTTACAAATAAAGGTCAAGGCTCCCGTGCTGTAGCTGGCGCCGAACGAGCTTTGAACAACCACCCTGAAATGTGATTGTAATTAGTTTCCTTTCAATCTTGATGTGAACAGTGATCTTAAAATGCCAGGACTGTAGCAGTGCATATGATTAACAAGCACACAGAAAGGCAGTCTACAGAAAAATACGGATAGAAATGAACAAAATGCAAATGTTGCACTGCTTTAAATTTTATTATCCTCCCAGCTCTTCATAAAATACTGTAGACATCGTTTGATTATATTTTTAGTCTAGGGAATTAATTTTTAACTAGGGAACTCGTTTCTGTCTTATGATTACTCTTCTCTGCAATGGCCTGTAGGTCTGAACTAAAAAAAAATCACAGTTTTAATTGTGCTAATGATGCCCAGAACTCAAATTAATCTCACTTACGTGTGTGCCATGCCATGCAATATGTGCTGGAGCTGCAGGCAAGGTGTGCATCTTTTCGTAGCAGTGATTGCTCCAGGAGCCAGGTGTAAAGCCTGGCCAGGGGTAAGGCGGCGTCCTCACGGTGTCACTGCCTGGGAGACTCCTTGGAGGCGGCTGATTCTGTGCAGCCAGTGGAGGGGAAGCAAGAACAACAGAACCGGTGATATTTCCTGGTCGCTCCTCTGATTTCACCTCCCTTGGCTCAAGGGTGACTCGCAGCAGAGCCTAGGGCAGGGTGAAGAGGAGTTCTGAGCACTGTGCTGTGGTCACACCCACTCACAGCCGCTGGTCCAGCTCCCATCTGCACCCAGGATGGGTGAGAACCCCTCCCAGGGAGGCAGAAATTCCCTCACTCAGCCAAAAAGGACCTCAGGGCTGCTCCTCTGCTTGGAACAGAAGGAATGGGAAGGAGAGAGAAACAGAAAATATCACATGGGGAGTATTTTGCTTGAGAAACTGCCAGGCTGTATTTTCTACCTGGGAAAAAAAGTGGGTTTTTTACAACTGCCAAGTAAATTCATTTTGTCAAAATACAGGTCTTTAAAAAAGAATCAGAAGAATAGAGCTACAAGGTCATGGCAGAGACACAGAGGAGATAAAACAGGGAAGACTCTTCAGAGGAGGAATGTGGTTTAACACTCTGCAGGTAGCTGTGGCTCTCCTACCCTTCAGGCTGACTCGTCCTGCAGCATCCTGACCCAGACATGCAGCAGTGTCTCAACCCCGACATCGTTGTCTGAGCCAAAACTGCACTCCAACACCCACCCAAACCTTATTTATTCTCTTCTCCAAACAATTTGAACTCAGATACCCCTCTTGTAGAACAGCATGAAACCTTGATACAGCTGGGAGTGCCCTTACCCAGAGTTTGTGGTACCCAGCACCTTGAGAGCACAGCTCTGCTCAGTTACCTCATCCCGCTACCTTGGGCTCTCACTCTCCACACTGAAATCCACTTCAAACGGAGTGCTGAAAATCCAATTGTTTGCTGTCAAAAAGTTTCCATTTTGTGATGAAAGATGTGACCTTTCTTTTTGGATTGATTAGTAAACATGAGGTAAAATGAGGGAGCACGCCAGTGTTAACTTGATACCGCCACAGGCTCTGTGCATCAAATATTTCTGCTTTATTCTGAACATCCTGTTAATGAGAAAAATATTCAAATCAAAGAAATGTGTTTCCTTCGATTCTCTTCAGAGTGTAATTTGGAGCTTCACAATAGCATGCTCAATTATGTCTGTTTTATTCCTAAATTAGGAGGAAAAAAGCGTCAGAAAATTGTTAAGTAAACCTCTTAGCAACTGTTAAGCAACACCCAGTATTAATTGTTTAATCACTCTTTTATTGTTTCCATCAGGTAAGAAGTGAATAGCACACTTGCTCAAAGGATTTCTTCCACAAAACACTTGGAACACCAAATTCCAAAGTCAGGCAGATTCCAAGGGCACGATGACTGGGAAGATGGACAGAAACCTATCCTTAAAAACTGTTGGAGAGGCTGGTGTGACCAAGAGCAAGAAGCAGCATTTTTTCACATGTTCTGGCACTTCATGGAATGTCTGGTAAAGGCTGAGCAGCAGGGATGTGCCAATGCTGCAGAGCCAGCAGCAGGTGGGGGCTCCTCGATGCTCAGCAGCTCCCCAGGGTGGGCGTGGGCCTTTTGGGTATTGGGTTTGTTTCACCCAGAGCTGGTACTTCCCCTCTGGGTAAGGATTTACTCATCCCAGCTCTCCTGGGCTGCTGGGCAAGCCTCCCACCCTGCCATCCCACGCTGCATTTCAGGAATCTCGCCAAACCAAGGCTTCCCCTCCCGGGGCTCCGCTGCGCGTCCCTGCGGGGCACCCGCCCACGCCCGGCTCACGGACACGGCAGCGGGCGCTGATGGTTGCTGAGGCACCATCCCAGCCATCCCCACATCTTCAGGAGACTGTGCGAGGCGAGGAGGCTCCTGAGGCTTCCTGGGAAGAGTGAAGAGCGTCAGCACAAACCCAGCGACAGCGGCGGCTCACGGAGCGAGCGCGGGCAGGGGGCTCACCCAGGGGCGTTTGGGGTGCAGGCAAAGCAGGTCTGCTTCCCAAATTTCCCAAGGAATTAAATACATGTTTATTGCATGTTTATTCCAATTCCATGAGGAATTAATTCCTCAAATATAACACATGCTTAGAATATCAGCTAAGATGGCACATACCAAAGGAAACATACGGTCAGTGTCGGTCCTTTCTTCTTCTCTTTTGCACAGGTTGAATGATCCATATTGACTCTGCATAGGTTGCATTATCCATAGGTTGGATATTGGGGAAAAGTTCTTCCCCAGAGGGTGCTGGGCACTGCCCAGGCTCCCCAGGGAATGGGCACATTCCCAAGGCTGCCAGAGCTCCAGGAGCATTTGGACAACAATCTGAGGGATGCCCAGGGTGGGATTGTTGGGGTGTCTGTGCAGGGCCAGGGGTTGGACTGGATGATCCTTGTGGGTCTCTTCCAACTCAGGATATTCCATGATTCTATAACAGCTTTTTTTCCTCAGCATCCTTAGGGCAGAGTGCTGGGACGACCACGCAGGAGGCTGTGGACATTTCAGCCGTGAAACGAGCCCGTGTATTCCCGAGGTGCACCTTCCATCATCAGCATTACTGCTGCCATTTACTGCCCTTCCCATAAAATGCATCTGGACAAATGTTGTGAACTGCTGATGGAGACTGAACCACAAATGCCTGAACGAGAAGAGTCTTGAAAATTCCCTCTGCAGAGGGTGGGAGGACAAAGGACCATGGATCCTATGAATTACTGCCATAATATGAACTTTTCTTTTGGCATCTATAGGTTTCTTTTCAGAATCCTGCAAACTACTGGTTTTGCTCCTCATAAGGAGAAGATTCAAGTCCACGTGTAAATTTGTTCACAATTCAGCAGCCAGATCTTCCTGGACCACCTTTACCAGCACCCCTGAAACTCTCTTTAACACCTGGAATGAGGGTCTCTCATCCTCATTTCTACCAGGACAAATTGTGCCCAAACACATCACGGTTCTGTAGCTGCCCAAGCCCTGCCCCATGGGCTGGAAATTGCCATCTAGGTCAGGACTGATGTTTATAAAAATCCATCTATGGCACGTTCTGCACCTCAGCTGCCTGGCTTCTGTTAGATTTCTCCTCTCCATAAACATGCATTTATTTCTTAAACCTTTTTTTTAGAAGTATTACCACAAAACAGTCCCTGCAAGAGCAATAACAAAGTCTCCATATTTTCAAGTCCGTCAAAAAGACTTTGTCACACTGCAAAATTTAGGTGTCTTCAGAGATAAGCCTCTTGCTCCCTAAATAGTCCCTTTCTAAACATAAATACAGAGCCCAAACACCTTCTCGTGTAGTTCACAATTCTGCTCATAGAAAAACTGTTTACAGCAATTCCATCAGCTGTCAGTTGACAGCACTTCTGTACCAAGTATGTGATTAATCCTTCATGTGAAAGTCACGAGTTATGTCAAAATAAATGACAACCAACCAGTCTCACTACTCACAGCAGGGGAGAAGATGCTGAGAAACAGGAGCTGGGGACAGCAAAACCATCGACAGGACAAGGACCAGGTACACAACAAGAAACTTTCAGATTTCCACTGGATGCTGATCCTCGGTGAGTTCACATCCATCTGTCAGCCTCGTTTGCGACCACGCTCCCTGATTTGAGCTGATGGCGAGGATCTGAGTCAAATAAGTGAATATTTTTGCTAAATGTTGCCTGTCACATCCTGTTACTCCCCCTGGGTTCCCCGCCATACGTCCACGATGTGGTGTAACATAGCATGATGCAGCAGGGATGATTTAATGTGACATGACAGAGCAACATCGCTGCAGCTTTTGGGATAAACACCTGCTTCCAGCAGTTATTTCATCTGCTGGAAAGTGGTTTCTTAAAACAGATAACCTGGGTCCTGCTACATTGCACTTTGCTCTTTGTGTATCTCTAGTATTTCCCATAATACTTTGGTCATTTTCTTCTATTCTATAAGCCATGTTCCCTTATAGGGTTGGATTTTCATGGTTTTTCTTTCCAACAGAAGTTAAAAATAAACTTCCAAAAACTGGGAGGAAAGGAACTACTCTAAACCATGACGGAGACACATGGGAAAAGTTCTTATTATGGAAGGAAAACACTGACTCTCTTAACAGCAAAGAACACATTTACCCACAGGTAAAAATAGTAATAACAGGAACAAAGTTTAGAAGACTTGTTCTTCCTTCAGAAACTTCAGCAGAGTGTTATGAGTGAAAACTGGGTAAAAATCTTCTCTCCTTGGAGAAATACGGACACAGAAAAGGCAAACATTTAACTGTTGATTTTGTACTTGCAGATGTGGGTTTTATGAATGGGAACATTTGCAACAAAAAAAAAAGCCAAGGTTTGGGTGACCCTTTCTAGAATTTTCCTTCATTATCCTTGACCTGACTGACAGAAATATTAGCAGTGGGGAATAAAACTGCTGGTTTAGTTATTTAAAAAACCAAGTAATTTATGAATCTTGAATATATTCTCTCCTTCCAAAAATCCTTCCATCTGTGTGTGAATGCGTGAGAGCTAATTAAATTGGCAGCCATGGCTCTGTACTTCTCATCTGGAGGACCTTCATCTCAAGCTAGAAGAGCTTCATCCTCCAGGACCTCATTAGAGAAGAGGGAAAGGGAATCAAACACAAGTGCAAAATCCAAAACAGAGATGGATTTCAGAAAAAAAACAACCCAAAGATTAAATTTGGATCACCCCAGTCTCCTCGAAGGGAACACAACTGGTTTCGTGAAACCCCAGAGGTGGCTTGTGCACGCTGGAGCTGGCAGAAGGACTTGGAATGTTCTTTGTGTATCCGGCACTTGTGAAGGAAAAGTCACAACTGTCAGGATCCCACCACCCATCCTTCCCACCCCTTGCCCAGGACAAGAAGCCACCTCGAAGGCAAGCCTAAGATTAAATCTCAGAGGGGGATCACAAACCTCGTGCTTTGACAGGACAAGCAGAAACGGTCTCAAGATGCACCAGAGGAAGGAGGTGGGATATTGGGAAAAATTTCTTCACAGAAAGGGTTGGCCAGCCCCGGCACTGGTGGAATAACCATCCCTGGAAGGATTTAAAAGATGTGTAGAAGTGGCACCTGGGGACAGGGTTCAGTGGTGGCCTTGGCAGTGCTGGGGGAAGGGTTGGACTTGCTGGATCTTTGCTAATGTGAAAGATTCCATGAGCCTGTAATTCCGTGATTCCACGAAATGTGGGCTTGGGCTTCTGGCCAGAGAGGAGGAGAGGGCCTTGAGCCCTGCAAGGAGGGGGAAAAAGGAGGATTACTGTACAAAACATGTCCTCCCATGGAGACTGTGCTGCTGTGTCACCCTGTGGTGGCCCTGGGGACCCCGGGGTCCCTCCCTGAGCTCAGGCAGCCCCGGCAGGCAGCGGGAGCTCGGTGCTCCTCGTCAGAAACAGGAGCTACACTGGGATGCATTTTGTCCAAATGCAAAGCACCTTCTGACCTTCAGTAAAAATTAAGCACTCGGAGGGATTGGGCAAAGCAGATTTTAATTTATAATAAATCAAGGCCGCCGTTGCCTCTCTTCATACAAAGGCCCCGAAGAGCTCTGGCGCTACACGAGCCCTGCGAGCTGGCAATGTATTTTCATGTATTTATTTGATGATGCATTCATTCTTTCATTCATTCATCTATTCAGTCATTCATTCAGACACTTGCTCATTCATCCCTGTCCTTTTGCAGGAAGAGAACATAAGCCAGCAGTGGCATACTTCTCCACTGTCCCGATTTACAGCCACGGCTCTGCGTTGGTATCAATAAATCTCTCTGGCCCTCCTCAATCCAGCATTATCCCTCATTAGCGACTGGGATTTAAAAAAGGGATTCAAAATAATATCAGATTATAGATAGATGGGTAGATATGTGCACTGCTTGCAGTGCTTTGATTAAAGTGCTGAGTTGATGGTGGTTTTTTTTCTCTTTTATTAAAGATCTTTCATACTCACAGTTCTCTGGACCTTGCAATTATTTTCACAAACAATCCTTAATGTTTTATTAACTGGCCCAATAATTTTTCTATCAGTGCTGGATAATAAGGTCTCCACTGCCCTCCCAGTGGTTGTTGATGTTGAGGGGAGCTCTGCTGAGCCTGGGTTTCACCTCTACCTTCTTTGCCTTTAGGAGATCTTTTGAGTTTTCTGGCCCAGGGAAATATTTCTTTAAAAATATTTAAAAATAACCTCTGTGGGGCCATCCCAGCTCTGGCTGTGAGACTGTGTGGGTTGTGTCTAGAATTGCTTCCCCATCACTGCTCTTCTCAGCCCAAACATGCACATTTTATCTGCTTCTGAGTACGCCTTAAACATGGGAATATTTTCTCTGAGGAGGGCTGAACCGAAGGGGAACTACTCTTCGAGCTGGGATTACTCACCCTCTAATAGCTGCTGGAACAATTTTTCTCCCATATCTCTGAAATACCCTTAATTAATCTTGCCGACAACTTGCAGCATAATTGTGTCCCTAAACTGTTAACCTTGAAAAATATTTGACAGTGTATTACCATCTCAGAAACTTGTTATCACAGGGAATAGAGTAAATCCATAAATATCCTGGTTTCCCTTGAAAATCCCAGAATAATTCTTTGTTGTCAGTCTTTTTTTTTTTTTCCCCCTTACTTTTGTTTTTGACCTGGGGGCAGGAGCCGCAGGAGAGAAAGAGGGCACGTTAGAAAGAGCAAACCAACAGCAGCTTGGAAGAAAAGGTGGTTATATATTACACATAACACAGGGGGTTTTATACAAAGGAGCTGTCCCTTGCATTTCTTTCTCATTTGCATGTCTTCAGGGCACCAGAGGACAGAGACACTGGATGGCACCAGCTGCCATCTGCAATCGGGTCACAACTGGTCCCTGGTAAACAGAACAGACAAAAAGACAACCCTGCAGTCCACAGAGTGCAGAGCTCGAGCTGGCCCGTCCACAGAGCTGCTGCTCCCCCCGTAAACAGCTCCTGCTTGGAGAGAACCATGATGTCACACAGGCTGACACCGCGCTCGAACGCCACTTGGGCTGAGGCACCCAGAGACGGGAAGTGCAGTAATCACGCGTGGGCAAACTCTGCCCTCCTTCAGGTGCAAAGTCAAAGACAAAATCCCGTTTATTGTGGAGTGTGAATTCCCTAAATCCCCCCACAGAACAGGAGAGAACATCATGGAAACAGGAAAGATGTTCCCCACAGTGTCTCCCTGTCACCTGGAGCAGTGCACAGACATTGCCTATTATGGGAACAGGTAAACAATACCCTGTAAGGTCACAAACTACAATCTTCACTTCTCACAGCTCCAGCTTTGTCCACAAGCCACAAACCTCTCTCCGCCCATCCCCGGTGCCCTGGATACAGTCCCAGGGTCACCTCCAGGCCCAGGAAAGAGGCTGTCTCTGCGGCCTTCCGGGCTCATCTCTCTGTCACCCCATAGTGTAACCCAACAGGAAGCACACGCACTGCCCTGACACCAGCGACCTTATTAAAGCCACGGCAGTCCTGGAGAACTGGGGGGCTTCAATTAAAGCTGTTACCATTTCTTCTGTTGGTCACAAGCTCGGGAGCTCCGTTCTGTTTAACAGTCTGGCATCCACTGTTGGTAACAGTGGTGGGCCTCTCCCAGGCCCGTCTGCTGTTCTTACTACACTGCCATTTGAAATCATCAGGAAAAAAAAAATAATCAGAAGCTTAAAAAAGCTAAAGCAGACAGGCTGCTTCAGATTATTTCAGTATGTGTGCTCGCAGCACCAGCCCAATGTTCCTGTTAAAACCATAGTCTGATTTTCCCCCTGAAAATCAGGTTATAAACAAAAGGATTAGATAAAAACAAACCCAGGCAGAGAATTTAGATCTGGGTTCAAAAATGAGCTGGAAATGATGGAAACGCTTTGGTCTGAGGCCTTCTCTATTTTAATAACAGTTCTTTCCAAAATACAGGTATCCTTTATGTACTTTTATATCAGGGATTAACTGTGTAGCTTAGGAGAAAAGAGAAAAGGAGATCATTATTTTACAATTCAATCTGAAGGTTGAGATCAGTAGGGAAAGCAAGCGTAGCTGCACTTCTTATACGTTTCCCATTAGAATATACTAATTTCCACACTGCTGCTCTCTCATTTTCGGTCTATTTGTAGGTATTATTCTCATTTTTGGATCTAGCAGCCCAGAAACTTGAAAAGAGGGAGTCTGGTTTTCACTAAAGGAACAGCTTCTCACTTAATTCAGACACTCCTTCGGTTTGTGTTCGCCAATCTTCATATAAAATTGGAAAAACACGCTGCTAAATGACATTATAGCATGTTTGTGATGTTGTAATGTGTGTTCCCAAAAAAAGAAACTCATTATATCATATATTTATAAAACTGTACCTAAAAGGGTTCCAAGAGAGACTTTGGACAAGGGCCTGGAGGGACAGGACAAGGGGCAATGGTTTCCTATTGACAGAGGGAAGGGATAAGGGATATTGGGAAGCAATTCCTCCCTGGGAGGGTGGGGAGGCCCTGGAATAGAATTCCCAGAGAAGCTGTGGCTGCCCCTGGATCCCTGGAAGTGTCCAAGGCCAGGCTGGAGCAACCTGGGACAGTGGAAGTTGTCCCTTTTGAAGTGCTGGATTTCCTCCTTGAGGGGAAGATTTATTTGGTTCACTCCTTTTCACACATTAGGACCCTTAAAAAGAGGTTTTTACTTCTCACTAAATGTAGTCACTAAATAAAGGGACTAAAATGGAAAAGAAAAACCCCTAAAAAAGCTTTCCAGATATTTTTACTCATTTAAATCAGCTTGTTCTAACGAGACCAACTCCATCAGCAGCACAATACCAATCCTATCAATATATTTACCCCAGGGATATCTTTATTCCAGGGATCTGTCACTCTGCAATTCCAGCTCCTTTGGGAGAGTTTTTTGCACAGAGTTCTGTTTGTCCTACGTGTGCCACAGCTGTCTATTGAAGCACCAGCAAAAGCTTTGGGGAATTCCCAACAATAAAGCTGAAATCTCTTTCCTGGTTAGTACTCAGCCTCACTATAATATTTAGCAGACATTTTCCCTTCTCCCAGCTTTCAATAGGCTGCATTTATCAGCATGGAGTAGCAATCAACGTGTATTTGCTCATGTATTTATAAAAGTCAGCTGTGTGCTTCCACATTATTTCAATTCTTCCTTTAAAACCCCTTTGCTTTCTTTGTCTTCAGCAGGAAAATTCTGGGTGTATTTGATGCGTGCACGGTTGGTGTGCAATAAATCCATGAGTATTAGCACAGGTATTTCATTAAGAGCTAAAGTGAATTATTTACGTAGCCCCAAATTCCATCCCCAGATTTATTTAATGTTGGCATTATAGTATTAGATAAGTTATCTTTTTTTTTTTTTTTTTTTTTTT